>VMRN01000025.1:1758502-1978332 GCA_010277015.1 Poeciliopsis turrubarensis
AGCAACCATAGCAGAGTTCCGCCAGTTACCCAGCAACCATAGCAGAGTTCCGCCAGTTACCCAGCAACCATAGCAGCGCTCCTGCACTTTCGGTCTGCTAGTTTTCCAGCTGTATGCACTGTACAATGGCTGCTGGAAAAAAAAAAAGTGTTTTGTTGTAGACACACCATCCTGAAAGTAAAGGTGAAAAGTTCCTAAAAGTTGTTTTTTTTTTCTCCCGAAAGATTACTCAAGTAAATGTAACTAGTTACTACGCACTTCTGGCAGAGCGTAAGCCGCAACATTCACCACTCTGGTAACTTTTATACCGACTATGTATGTACATCTATTTTTTTCAGCCTTGAGCGTAAAAAAATTTGACGTGTCAAAAAGCTGCGAGGAAAGAAATGTCAGGGCATGTTGAGTGCGGGATGATCGACGTGGCTCATGTGGTGCTCGGAAGCAATTATGTGACAAATCTGTTGAAATAAAAGCCCGTGTATGGATGATTGAGTGAAAATATTAAGTTCCCCTACAATGAATTTAAACAGCTGAAATTGTTAAAAGTCAGAATGGCCACAAATGACTGTGTGCACATGAAAAGTGCAAGGGGGGAAAAAAACCCCTCAACATGATAAGTTTGTTCAAATGAATAAACCGTATGCACATAAATGACAAAGCTTTTGGTGGAGTGGGTGCATCTTTTCCATTTCCATCACAGTAATGGACCAGAGCAGCTATCAGAGCCTTTTAGACATTTTTTTCCTCCCGGGAAGCAGCTTCACCATGAATATATTCCTTCATTCACATCATGAATATAGAAAGCTAATATGGGATAGCGGCGCGCTGAAAAAAATTATTTGGTTGGATTTTCCTTTCTTTTTTTTGCAGGACGTCTCAAATACACGTTGTATAAAAGGTGATAAAAGTTCCACAAAGAAGAACAACAGCTCAAAACATTAAGAAATAATCCAACTGGATTTAATATGTGCAGAAGAGGATTAGGACCACTGAAAACGGAAAACTAATTCTGACGGTTTTCTTAGAATTAGAACTTTAATCTTCTGAGATCAAAAGTCAGAATCCTGAGAAAATGTCAGAATATTGAGATTAAAATCAAAATTTTGAGATTAAAGTCAGAATTCTCTGAATAAATTAGTTAGAAAAAGAATTCTGAAATTGGAAGAAAAAGTCAGAACTTTTAGATTAAAGTCAAAAATTTGAGATTAAAGTCAGAAATATGAGACTAAATTAGAATTCTGGAAAAAGTCAGAATTCTGAGAAAACGTCAGGAATTTGAGAAAAAAAGTCAGAATTCTAAGAATAAATCAGTTAGAAAAAAAATTCTGAAATTTGAGAAAAAAAGTCAGTCATTTTTTTCAGGGGCCCTAACCCTCTTCCATAAATATTCATAGTCATTAAAGAAGACGTGTTTTATGGAAAGAATTTCAAAAGTCATTTTTCTCTTTCATGCATTCAAGCCATTAAAGTGTTCGCCTGCTTCCATGCAATATTTTACTCTTCAGCCATCTGGGGGAGCCTAAAAACAAGCTATAAAACACTTTGGATGACATCCTCTTAGCTAAACGTTCAGACAGAAATGAGTAAAAGCCAAAGTTTGATAAATCGTCTCCTCCAGCTGCTCCTTTCCAAAAACCTTCACCTACAGATGAGCAGCGGCGGAGAGATGCACACTCCGTATGCGCTTACAAGCAGCAAACTGCATCTACACGAAACTGAATTACCAACATCTGGAGGCATTAAAAAGAACTTTGTTCACTTAACTGTGAAGGATTCTTGCTCATAGTTTTTGGAATAATTTCTAATATAAAATCTCCCAAGAAAAAAAAAAACTCGCTAAAAAATGCAGAATGTTTGTAGAATGTCGCTGTGTATTGTATGGAATTTGATTTATAAGTCTTTAAACTAAATTACAATAGTGTAAAAGGGTCATTTAGAAAATATAACGAAAAAGGCACAAATGTCCACCGAAAATAGAAACGTTTTTTAGAGAAAGTAAGGAAATTTCTAGAAGATTTGCTAGGAAAAATTTGAGATTTTGAGATTATCTTGAGAAATCTTCTAGAAAAAACATGGAGTTAAAAAAGTTTAAAATATCTGACTTCTTTTCTGATTTTAGTGGCTCTTAACCGACACGCAACATTGGTAATATTGTAAAAGATTTGAAAAATGTCCTAAATGTCAAAGTGTGCTTTAGAAAACCAAAAAGCAAATTAAACACAACATATTCAAACAGCTAATACTTTTCAGATGTTCCACCCTGGGAGGATAATGAGGCAGCGATGATGGATGGATTACACATAGTAAAGTCTCACAAGGCAAAGATCTACATGCAGATTTACCCAGTGAGAAGAAGACATTTATAGAAATGCCGTTATTAACTTAGAGACCATGCAGACCTGCACCTTATCCAGGAAATTAGCCCAGTGATACCCCGTCTACATGCAACTTATTACAGAGATAAATTAACTCCTGAATAATAAACTGTAACTAGATTTCTTTCTTTAGAAACAGCAAATGTGCAAATTTGATTTTTAAGTTTTTCACTTGCATTGAATAACATTCCTTTGCTATAACAAAAGAAGGATGATTTTTTTTTTTTTACTCTACAGTTTTAACCCATGACAAAAAGTTTGGACACCCCTGATCTATGCTTTGCGCCCAAAAGGTAAATAGTTTTTCTCAGTTAATATAATAAAGAGAGGTTTCCTGGTGCTTTCTTTACATATGCTATCCCCATTTTCTATCCCACATTTGAGCCAAGTATAGCAACGCTAACTAACGCTAACAATTGCTAACCTCTGATTCCTAATGATTAATGGAAATATGTGCACAATAAACTACTTCTGACCTCAAGCCAATGTGCTGCGTCTCAACCATTTTAAATGAATAGGACAGAATCAATAACAACGGCTAATATACTCTCTCATTTGCATTAGCGGGCACAGGTGCTGAGCTTTAACACCGGCAATTCATGTTCGTCTGAATGCTCCGAGATGTGAGATGAAACATTATGTAAATTAGTCTGACGTTACCTACAGCAAGGTCCTCTGACCTCCTTTGCACAAAAGCACTCACACTCGTGCTTCAGGTTGACCAGGAAATGATTTATTAGAAGAAGAGCAGGTTAAAATGGGCCAGGTGTTATAAAACCACCAAAAGTTTGGACCAAAACAATGTTTGAATATTGAAATGTTCGCCAAAGTTGCTAAAGAGTATTTGTGTTCCGTACATTGTGATGAGATTATCTTCAGTGGTTTTAGATCCAGAGGCCTGACTGTAAATGTAAAAAGCTGCTCTTCAGGAAGCGGTTTTGTCTGAGGTCTTTGTTTCCCTTTTTACAAAAAGACATCAGCTTAGCTTCGTGTGATTGGGGTATTTACTGGGTTTAAAAGGAAAAACAAGATTACAACATCACAGGATGGGATTATAAAGACACAAAAAGACGACAAATCACTTTAAAAAAAATCTTTTTTCTTATTTATGTCCTGCAGCCTTTCATAGTCTCAGCTATGTGTGAGATATTGCATTGTGTTGTTGGATAATTTTGCTTACTATGTTGCATTATTGCGTCTCATTGTTGTATTGCATTATGACCCGTTTGCATCATATGGTGCCATATTCTGTTCCACCATAATGTTGCATCTCAACATATTATATTGTGTCAAGTTAAAATAGTATTGCTCCTTTACACCATTGTGTCGTAAGACGTTGAACATTATGATAGTTTCAATGAATATATCTAAAAATATTTTTTTATGAAAGTTACCACAGTTTTAAAGGGGAAGTATTGCGTAAAATCAACACTGCGCTTCACGTCACATAATATTGTTGTTTCCTTAATGTAAACATCCCCAGACAGTTGATTTAATTCTTGATCCATGTTTATGGAGTCCTTTAAGCTTCGGTGGCAACCATTCGAAGTTGCCGAAAAGTTGGACCTCATAAAGCTCCGCCCATTTCCACGAAGCTCCGCCCATTTCAGAAAGACTGATTGATAAACGAAGCTCCGCCTCTTTCAGCAAAGCACCGCCCATTTCCATGAAGCTCCACCTATTTCTCACTTGGATCTTCAGTTCTGCTGGTTTCCCTCCCCACAAACACTCTCCCCACTCAGCTCCTTCAGACTAGCAGCAGCAATTAGCAAACACCTGGTGAAACTGTGGAGCTCATCTTACAAACTACTTCTCATGATGCTTCCACACCCTGCGCGTTCCACTCGTGTGCACTTTGAACCCAGACGAGGTGTTGTGCGTTCACACGTTCGGTTTACATTCGACGTCTATGTGGAGGCTCTTCAAATGCGTTAAAATCGCTCGTCGTTTTCTGTTGCCGACCTACTTGTCGGACGCGCCTGACGCTCCAAACGCGTCAGCCCCTCGATGTGCCTCCAGATAGACTTTGAATGTAAACCAGATGCGCCTGACGGGCGAAACGCGTTTGGCTAATGGCATCATGGAGCAGCACTACTGTGATGACGTGCTGAAAGGGGAAAGAATAGGAACGAGAGGTCAAATTCAAGGTGTCAGATACGATTATGATGCAAAGTCAAATTCTTTTTCAGTTACTTTTGATATATACAGCACTTTTATAGCAACTGAAGGTAACACAGCTACTTGATTGTGCTATAAAATGCCACTATGTGCCTGAAAAATACATGATATTGCAAACTGATCTGGTGTAGAAAGTACAGAATCCCTCTTTGAAAAAGGATTTCAAGGGCAGAAAAGCCGAAACTCATAGGAAGCAATGATTGCAAAATAAAAAATTGCCTCTAAAACAAAAGAAAAAAGAAGGGCGAGAAAAGGGTAAAGAGAGAAAACAACTCGGCTCCCCGACGGCATAACCCATTCAAAAGCTAAGACAATATCAAGGCAATTTCAGATCAAATTTAAACTGGCCTCTTGTCCCTTTTTCATGAAGCTGATAGAATCTCTGAGCACAAGCCTTGAGAAAAGGTCAATGATAAAACCAGGCAGATCATACACAGTGACCGGCAGAGCAAAGTCTCTTCTTTCAGGACTGACGGGTCAAAAATATCACTTTAAAGAAAGAAAAAAACCTGCTTCGACACATAACTTATGATTATAAATGTTTTATAAAAACATTGAAAATTAGAGCAAATGATAAAAAAATAAAAAATGACTAAATAAAAAAATTAAGCTCTTTTCTGTAACAAAGGATTTATCCAGCTCTTGTTATGCGTTCCCCTTAAATATTTCTAAATAATTTCTTTCATGTAAGAATTTTTGAAAGCAACAAAAATTATTGAAGCTTACAGAAAATGTCATTTCAGAAAAATGTCTTAATTACGGGAGAAGAATAGGGCCATTGGAAAAAAGATAAAACTAGTCTTAAAATTGGCTTCTTTCAGAAATTTGATTATCAGAATTTTACTTTTTTTCTCAGAATTCTGACTCATTCTCAGAATTTTATCTGTTTCCTCAGAATTTGGACTTTTCTCAGAATTTTATGTTTGTCTCAGAATTCTGACCATTTTCACAATTTTGTCTATTTCCTCAGAATTTTGAGTTTTCCCTCAGAATTTTGATTTTTCAGAATTCTGAATGTAAAGTCACTTTTTCAGTCTCTCCAATCCTCTTCCATAATTTTAGCAGCAGAAAGTCTATTTGATTAATAATTCTTCATGTGTAGCTCCGTGTGTGTGTGGAACCTTTTCGACCTTTCCTGTCCTTAACTGGTGGACAGGATATTGTTATTGGGAGAACGCTGCGCAAGACTGCATGAGGGGGATGTGATGAAAAGAAAATCACTCTTGCTGCATGTCTCAGATCTTGCTTCTCAGCATGACATGCAGTCGTCATGCAAGACCCAATCATTTTGTAAATAAGATCTGCAGCAGAGTAATTTAGTATTTCGGACAGTTTCCTACCAGAGTTCCTTGTTTTCTGCTTCCTCAAAACAGACAACTCAAGTCGTCAGGTGCGCCACGAGGGGATCGCGAGTTTGTCTTTCTGCTGTTCTGGTTGTGTTCAACATGATGAACTGACAGCAACATCAAAACTGTATGGCAACTTCCTCTTGCCCCTCGTGATCAAACAGAAGTGAGAGCGCTGTCAGCTCACCTGCCTGTCCGCAGGTACCGTCAGATTTTATCGCAGCTTTGGGGAGTGACACATCTCACTCGTCTCTGCTGCCCCATTCACATTTAAAGTGACAAGTTGGAGCCGATCTTCACCTTCTTCAGCCTGATGTCGAACCTCAGAAAACAGACAAGCAAGCACATTTTCAACTTCCTGCCCCATTACCACCGCGCGTCATTTCTGAGCGAACATGTGTACCGGGTTGCTGCTGATGTATTTTTTCACAGTTCAACTGCTCTTGCTGTGTTCCCTCGTTGTCTTTTCTTCTTAGGTTCTTAGTTTTGTCTATTTTTTCACAAGCAAGCCGCAGCTTGCAGCAACAGACTGAAATGTCAGCAGGCAAGAGGACTGAGGCCGTTTTCATACCTATAGTCCAGCAGACTCTGTTCAAAATTGCAACATTTGTTACATTTTCAGTTGCTGCGATTCACTTTCACACTTCACTGCGTCAAACAGGCAAAAAACTTTGGAAAAGTTGTTCCCCTCCTCACCTGTGGTGGCGCTGCACCAAAAACCACAGAATAAATCCACAGGAAAACCTCTGAAGACGACACTGAGGAGCACCGTCAGATGTTAGCAGTCACATAATTTCTGTTTTGTCTTTGGTAAAAGACCACAAACCATTTCTTTCACTAGATTAGCATGTTTACGTTGGTTGTATTTACCCAGAATGCTCTGCAATGTAGTCCACTTCCTGCTTTTGGAACTGCGTGCTTTGTGCTGCTTACTGTAGAGAAGTATAATGTTGCCAAAAATTTGAGCAAAGATTTCTCTAATGTGATTGTTTTAGAAAAATGCTTTGAAAGTTTGAAATCAATACTGAAAAGAAATCAATTGTGACATCGTATTGAATGATTGATGTTCAACAGGGCAAAGACCCTTCAAAATGCAAAATAGATATTTTGTGAATAAGTTGGGGGAAAGATGGAGGTGTGTCTTAATTTACTCATCAGAAATTGTGTTTTTTTTTAATTACATTTGCAGAAAACGTCAGAATTACCTTTCCTTCACTTTTTTATTGTTAATGTTAGTTGTTTATGCTATTTGTGACATTTTTAAAACTGATATGTCACATTTGTTTGTTGGCTTCCTTGTCTGAAATCACCTTTTCTGCAATTAAATGTAGCTCAAAGTTGTTCAGTGAGAACATCATTTTGAATTTGTAATGTAAACTCAATGAAAAATTAATCAGTGCAATAAAAAACCTGAAATAAAATCCAATTAAATTTTTATTTTCAAAGTCTATTTGGTGTTCCTAATGATAAATACGTAATACAAGCATTTAATCAGATGTTTGTTACGTGTGGGAGCTTTTCCAGAGTATTTTTCATCTCTTGCTGTTCAAACTATGAACAACAAACACAAAGAGATTCTGGATTTTATTTTTCCACCAGATGAATCTCCGGTAAGTGTCTGGGTTTTGTTTTAGAAAAAGGGCTTTACAGTATCATAAAACGTACTGAATCCATGAATAACATGCACACTACTTCTTCTACATCCATCTGACATGATGGATGTCTGCAGCACTAACGCAGCACTAACACACGCCAGAGCTGCTGCAGAAATGATTATGATTCAGAAGTGTGTCAAATTTTAATGCCCACCGCAGACGGACGTGTGGAGTTTTTGATATTAAAACACAGTAAATGAATGACGGAGTGATTTCTGTCAGTGTCCTTTAAGAGAAATGCAGCTTTTCCCTCCCAGGCGCTGAAGGTAGCATCACTTCTCTCGAGCTTTCACCAGCAGAGGCATTAATTCCTGTCAACGAAAGGCACCGAAGCAACGCGCCGCACTTAACGTTCACGGGTGGTCAGGTCTGCGTGCGCGCCTCATCTGTCCTCTTTATCCACAGTGCCTATATGCATGCATGCATTGGGATTTTCTCAGAATTCTAACTGTTTTCACAGAATTTTGACTTATTTTCTCAGAATTTTGACTTATTTTCTCAGAAAATCAATCTGAATTAAAATCTCAGAATTTAGATTTTTTTCTAAACATTTTGACTAATCTCGGAATTGTAACTTTCTCCCTCAGAATTTGGACATTTTTTCCCTCAGAATCTTAACTTTTTCTCTCAATTTTGATTTTTCTCAAGATTTTGACTATTATCTCAGAATTCAAACTTTTGTCTCAGAATTTTAACTTTAATCCCAGAATTTTGAATTTTTTGCTCAAAATTATGACTTATTTTCTGAGAATTGTGACTTTTTTTTGTTACTTTTTATCAGATTATGAGTTCAAAGTCATAATTCTGACAATAAAGTCTGATTCTTCTTTCTCATGTCCAAAACCCTCTTCCATAATTTTGCCAGCAGCAAATCTACCTAATTAATAATTTTTAGACATATTTCTGCTGTTTTCACACAATGACCTTCCTGAGTTTACGGCAGCCTTTGAAACATGTTCCTGTTTTGAACTGGTGGTGACTGTTGTTATTGGGAGAATGCTGCAGACAGACTGCATGACGGGGATGAGACGAAAAGAAAATCACTCGTGGCGCATTTAACTTTCAGTCGGTTCTGAATATACGGCTCATTTATCCTCTTTATCCACAGAGCACATATGCATGTATGTATATACTTGCATATACATGCAGACGCAAGCAGGACAATGTTTTTGTCAGTGTTAATTTCACAATCTATTTGTATAAGTCTTCTGCTTGTCTCAGGTTGTGACAGCTTTACTCAAGGCCATCAGTGGATTCGTCAGTGGTGGCCCCAAACTGTCAGTGTGTGCACAGCAGCGACGCTGTCTTTACAGAAATAAAAGGAACCATACGGGTCTGCGTGAGTAGGTGTGTGTGTGTGTGTGTGTTGGGATGCAGACCACAGGGTCTGAAAAGAACAGGAAACAATTAAAACACAAAATCTTCCTGTTTTCTTAATTTTACGAAGATGCGAGGCTGTGTCTGAGAGCTCAACCAGGACGCTCAGTGCAGGGCATTGAAACCGTCCTTCAGATCGTCGCACTGTGGCACATTCGTTGGGTACTGAAAATGACAGTCACGGGGGAAACAAATAAGGAGTTTTGAGTCGCTGCGGTTTGACAGTTAGTGTTTGCAAACAGCAGAAAACCCATTCAGACTCCGGTGACACAGATGATGGCCGTCTGCAGAAACACCTGCGCTACAATAAAATAAACGAAACAAGGAATGCTGAAAACTATTTCTAGTTGGTGTTTTTTTTTCCCCTTCTTTGCTTTTACACTGGAATAAAATAATTTGAAATATGACACTAACAAATGGAGTAGTGTAACTTTATCAAGGTTTAGTTTTTGGATAAAAAAAGTGAAGAACATTGCAGAGTGACAAATGAGTCATAATTCCTAATTAATTACAAGTTGTAGTTCAGTTGGGTTAAGATTTTTGATTCATCTACCCGATCCAGAATCACTATTACTATCAATTTAAGTGACTAAATGTGAAAGATATCAACTGCAGTAGGAAATAATATATTCAAACCCCAGTTATTCTAGTGTGTTGTAATGATATAACAGTGCAATTACTTAAACTGGCAATAATTTCTTAATATTGGTTTTGAAAAGTTCTAAATCCTTTTTCTTCTTATAAGTTAATTTGCCAATAAAACTGAAACTTTGTTGTCAATATGAAGAAAACAAACTCCGATATCTTACTAGAAAGTTACTTTTAAGTTAGTTTTGTCTTATTTTGAGTGTACTAAAACTATTTCCACTGGAAACTAGACCAAAAATACGAGGTAAAGTTTGCGATTTTGCACTGTAGACAAAATGTCTTGTGCTACTAAGATAGTTTTTACCAACTGGTTTCTAGTGCAAACATCTAAATGCACTTGAAATCAGACAAAACTAATTTATAAGTCGCTTTGCAGCAGGATATAGTCATTTTTGTGAAACCAATAATTCATTAATATTGATGAAAATGTACAAGTTCTTTGCAGATTATTTCACTTATAACATGTGAAAAATGTCTTGTTTCGTCACTTTTCGTCACTGGAAAAACACAAAATGTCACCAAGTATTTTAATCTAATCTGTGGTGAAAAAGTCTCAGTACATGAGTTTGTTTTACGTCAATAATTCCTTAATGTTGATCTAAAACTAAATACTCCATAGCAGATTATTTCACTTAAAACATTTTCCCACCTTGTAAGTGATAAAATCTACCAGTGAATTAGTATTTTTTCATTAATTTACTCATAAAAAGCTCCTATTTCTTGCTTAAGCGTTACTTGCAAGTCAGTTTGGCTGTATTTCAAGTGTGATAAGATATTTACTCTCAAAACCAGAGAAAGAAAATTATTTTTTTAAATGATCCACTTTATATATAGATTTTATTAGTGTATTTTTGTCACCATTGTCATTCTAATATATATATTGACCTTGTAAAATTAATATTTGACTGTAAAACAGCAGGGATTGACTTTTTTTTGTTATTCTGTCCTTCGCTTATAACCAGAACGACGCAGAAAAGAAACTCTCTCTCTCTGCGTAATTGGAGTTCCTCACACTGTTCAAAAATATGCATGTTAGGTTAATAAAATGTCTAGTTAGGGCCATCAGCGACTAGATAAAGCACCACTGCCATCGTTTGTCAGGCAGCAATTAAACTGACCACTTTAGAGAATAAATATTTTTGGCCTTCGCATTAATGTTAAATCAATAGCAGTAAATAAGCTGTGGAGTCGAGTTTATTTCTCTGAGCCACTCAGGTCTGCAGTCATGCTGGTGTCCAGCGTTTTGCTGCAGAGTCTGTGGAGTCAGGAAGACGAAGCCAAGAAAATTGTCAATTAATTATTGAGATTTATCTCCGGTTGCATTGTGGAGGAAACGTTGCTCTCATGCAAACACAAATGGTTTGCATGAGAAACATTCGGACCCATTCAATGGAGATGTAGAAGTATTTTCATCTTTGATAACAAACAAATAAATAACTACAGCCTGAAGTTCTTGTAAAAAAGAAGACATTCTCCTCTTCAGATTTAAATTAAAAGACATGAAAAGAGAAAAAAAAAACTATTGAGACTGGTTTTTTTGGAAGGAACTTGAAGGGCGCAGAATTATTTCACCTGCTATCATGACGTAAAAACCAACTGTTTGAACAAAAACATACAAAATGCTGCACCTTGAGGACTGATTAAAACTTTATCTATCCAGTTTTCATACAAGCTGGTAGCCATCTTGAACTTAGTGCCCCTCTCTCAATTACCCCTCAGTTATGTTCTGGAAAAATAAAAGTCTTATGTTTGGGATTTCAACCCTTTTTTCTGCGAAGCGTCTGCTACCCATTCTGCATCAGATTTCTGTTTGGAGTTAACATTTATGCACAAGGAATGCTAACTATTATTGTCTTAAAGTCACCAAAATGCCTTCACACATGATTTTCGATCTGCTGGAACTGTGAACTCTGTCTGCACTTGACACACATTTAATACTGAGAGGATTTCATTTAAAATCCAAAGACCACTCCTAACGCTTTGTGTGTTTGGAAATGTCATCTCCAGAAATTTGTTACCACTCAATTAGGAAAGGTCACCTGCACACTTTTCCTTGCTAAACCAGTTTTCCTTCTAGCTTGCGCCCATCTTGAACTCGGCACCCCTCTCTCAATTTCCCCTCAATATTTGCTTTAAAATGAAAGTGCAAAATGTCACTGAAAATGTTATTCCAGTCAGAAACTGACAAGCAAAGACATCAAGTTAAGTGGAGAAAGTGCTAAAAGTTTCACTCTTATATAGAATGCAGAAATTAAGACATACAGGGTTTTTTTTATGTCTCTTATTAAGGGTGTTTTAACACCAGCGTCTATTTTAAACCTTCTGGCTGCGATATTTTTAACTTAAATCCCACAGGATCCCAATCCCAACGCAAAGCTCAACTACAAAGCCTGAAACATAATTTATTCTGTTTTCTTTCTTTGTGTTGCTCAAATATCCATTAGTTAAGGTAAATAAGGTGTTAATGTTTGTACGGATAATAACTAAAGATGTTTCTAATCACTCATATGGTGCAGCTGTGATGCTAATTTACATTGGAGAGAATTTAATGTTTATGAACATTAAACTGAGAACTTCCCGTCCAATGGGACGGTTTCTCCATCCTCTCAAAAATGACCAAGGTGTTTTTGGAGAGGAGCTAAAAATATCTAATTTGGCTGAAGAAAATAGAAAGAAGTTTAAGTGACTGGGACAAAACATACGAGTCCTGATGGGATCCGTTGAAATTAAATCCTTCATTTGTACAATTTATGGCTGAAAACTCAAATCAAACTGAGTTCAGTGAATGTTTTTCCTGCAGGTACTTTAGATGCATTTCTATTTTCTTTCATCCCAAAACATCAACATTTGTCTAAAATTGTGAAAACTACATTACTTCAGGTAATATTTACACAAAATGTTGGTTATTTCAGCCACAATTCTACACAGTTTACATTGTTATGTTTTATTCTGCAGTATTAAAGGGACATTTCTTTTTAATTAGATGTATAAAGGTGTAATAAAAGGAATTTTCCACTACTTGCTACCATTTGATCCAGGCCTGGTGGGGAGATTTGGACCTAAAACATGAAACTGGAAACGACTTTCTGTCCAAAACAGAAAACAAATTAGACCAGAGGAAACTGTCAAAGCTGTGGCGCAATCACTTTTAACCCAGAACAGGAAATAAATTAGTCATTCAGTTCCTGCAAAAGCAAATGTGCTACATAAATAAAATTCCCTTTACCTTTAGTATCCTGACAATCTGTGTTGGATTTGTGACTCGATCAAGATCAATATTCAAGCACCAACTCTTTACAAAATCTATTTTTGAGTTGGTTAATAAGTGAATGTCATTTGCAATAAAGTTATATTCTAATGATGCATTTTATGCTAGGAAAATCTATTGCGATGTAGTTTGGCCATTTTGATCACATTTGTCAAAATTCACTAAATGCATTAAAATTTATGTTTAAAAATTAATATAAGAGAATATATTAAATGAATTTCTGCTCTTACCGGCTGCTTGTTGATGAGGTTGGTGCATATTTTATTGGACAGATTCTTAAAATATTAATAATATTCTGTTTCTAATAACTAAGAATCTCCTTTTTCTGCAGTGAAATATCTCATTTTAATAATTAATCAGCATGTGATCACATTTATATGACAATATCAACTGTATGCATGCAAGGTGGGTGTTTAATTTAGCTCATTGTCAATATTTGTAATATTTGAAGATTTTATAGGCTCCAGCTGCTAACATGACAGTGAAAATGCTCCTCATACATTTTTGAGTGACAGAAAATTGGCAGTAAAATTAAATGGATCGTACTATTACTTTAATTAGCTCTATAGTCCTGGCGTTTCTCTGACATTATGTGTCCTATATTGTCTTCCAGGTGTGAGCAGGAATTCTGCTCTCCAAAGATAACAGATTAGTCATCATAAAATGTTTAATTGTATATTTTTTTTTAATCAAACGTGTGGCCTGCAAGAGAAAATCATACCCAAAAATTCATTTATACACCGCATAAATTAATCTTCAGATTGGATTAATTTTTTTACAACCTTTATTGTGGTTTAAGTGAATTTTTGGATTATATGAAGAGAAAATCTGTGATTTTACAGCTTAAATATGGAAGTCATTTTGTTTTGTGAGTCATAGTTGTCAAAATTATGTTGCATGTGACAGTATTAGAGTGACAAATCCTGCCTAATTAAACCATAATGATTCTTCTGCCATTTTACAGTATTTTGAGATGAAATGATCCCGAATTTAGCAGCTGACTATTTCACTAAACCTGGCAAAGGAGATTTGTGGTTCTCACTGCGCCATTAAAGTCTGTGAAACAGAAACTGTGATTTAATTGCCAACAGGATGTCACTCGCCAAAAGATATTCTGCTTGCATGCTGGGATCTGAGCAAACCTGGCAGTAATAGCAAGCACAGTATTAATCTAAACATTTATTCAAACAATTGTTTATGAAAATGAACACTTCACAAATCACGCCGACACTGGAAGACCGCTAAATGTAATATTCAAAGCTTATTTTTGATTCCTCAGTTTGTGTTTAAAACGTTAAAGTTTAAGTGTTTGTGGACAATAATTAAATAGAAGTAATCACGAGAATTCAAGGCTTACGGAAACAACATGTTTGTTGATTTTAAGGAGCAGGTTTGCTTAACGCAGTCTGCAGTAAAAGATGAAACGCCACAAAAGCGGCGATGCCTCCTGCTGACACCGTTGGTGTAAACACAGCAAGGTGCACATACTGTATGAAGACTTTGACAAAGTATTTTCATATTTGAATACAATCACAAACTTTAAAGCATGCTATTGGGGTTTTAAGACCAAAGCAACTTAGTGCACAACTGTGACATGTAAGGGAATTAGAGAGCGTGATCTTTAGTGAGTCCCTTGACAAAATACTTCTTAGAATCACATTTAGTTCAAAATACGGATTTTCAGCTGCTGAAAATGAAAACGTGTGAAACACTGTCTTTGGTTTTGCAGGAGGCTCTACTAATGCTTTTCAAAGACATATGGTTGCATAATTGTGCATCTATTTGTGGCTGTTTTCAGGTGCGTGTGTAAATGTTGAGTTAAATTGGCAGCTTAATTGGATTTAAAGTGACAGAGGCCCGAAAAAGCAAATTTTCAAAAGAGCTTGAATCGAGATGAAAATGGTTTGCATATCCCACTGAGATATCCCATCCAGTTCAATAAGTTTTACCTGCAGCCATCTACTTTTTGTTTGCCTATCACTCAAAATCCTGATTAAATACCATTTTGTTTCTGGTTGTAAAAGGAAAAATGGAGGAAAACTTCACGGGAGAAGAATACTTCTGGCAGAAACTTTGTGTATGAAGTTGTTATGGTACAGCAGAGGAAGATGAGGGTTACGGGATGCTGCAGCGGCAGACGGTGTTGCCCCCTTCAGAGCTCTGATCTCCACATCTCCCAGCCAGTTTGGAATTACATGAAGAGGCCGAGGCCTAAATCCAAGGAAGAAGCAGAGCAACCTCTGATTGAACAACCTACCTGCCGAGTCCTTTGAAAAGTGCATCTGCGAGTGTTGGTGCGATTTTAAAGAACTTTTTTTGATGTTAATAAAAATTTATGATTCATGTTTCTTTTTTCATTTCTGAATGCTGACTTTTAGTGGTTAAAAAAAAAACCTTTGCCCTGCTCTGTATACCATTTAATGAAAATGGGTAATTGAATTTTGTTGCCTGATTAGAGCTTTTGGAGAGGTTCTTATAAAAGCTTGGGGTTATTATTTTATTCACGGTAATTGCCGGTGGCGTTCGGGTCAGAGGGACTGTCGAGGGCGTTCTGTGACCTGCCGGAACGGTTTCCCACAGTTTTTGCACAGG
This sequence comes from Poeciliopsis turrubarensis, assembly GCA_010277015.1. Classification (NCBI taxonomy): domain Eukaryota; kingdom Metazoa; phylum Chordata; class Actinopteri; order Cyprinodontiformes; family Poeciliidae; genus Poeciliopsis; species Poeciliopsis turrubarensis. The sequence goes on from VMRN01000025.1 coordinate 1,773,942, forward strand.
TTTTCAACAACCAACGGTACATCTTAACTGCAGATCCAGCTTTAACAACAGTTAACGGTTGTAAAAATGAAACGGCGAAATAAAAAATAATGAGAGTTTAAAAAAAAAAAAAAACATGGCAATCTCACACATGAAACCCTACATATAATAAAATTTTCCTTAAATATGTTAAAATTTAAATAAAGACATGATTCACAGTTACAGAGGGCAACAGAAAAAGGGGGAGGAGCTGTCAGTTACTGGTTGCTACGGTAACCACCGACAAGGGCAGCCATGGTAACGTCACGTTGCTTCAGCAACGATTCTTACAGTGAACAAATTCAATATTAATTACTAGCACAGTAAGTAAGATTGGTCATTTTCTCCCGACATTTATCAATTCACCTACATTTAATGCTCATTAAGACACAACTCATTCACTAAGGTCAATCTGGCAACAAAACGTATTTTATCACACTAATAAACAGTTGTATGTCGACAGCATGCTAGCTGGTGTGAAAACAGCGAGATAAATCCAGGTAACCGTGGAAACGAGTGAGCGTTTAAAAGCTGCAGTCAAGTTGCGCGCGCAACTTATTTGTTATTTGTTTATTTACAAAAAAAAAAAATATTCCCTCTATACCAATAAGTGTCCGGAGAACAAAACTTTTTGACTAAACCGAACAAATTTGAAGAAAAAAAACACAAAACAAACTTTGACAAACTTGATATCTATAACGTTAAAATAAAACCCCGTTTCACGCGGTCTAATATTTTAATTTCTCAAACTAATCTGAGGCAGGCAAACAGATGTAAAAGACAAGAGCTGTCATTTGCTTGACTTGCTTACATTACATAAAACACGAAGCCGAGCAATTCCTAACCTAATCAACAAAGCAAATTTATCTTAGTCCGATCTAAGTCCATTATCTGCATGAAACTAACAGCAGCTGCTCTGTTGTAATGGAAATCTTAATTACACACATTAATTATGCCGGGATGAATGCAAGAGAAATGATATATAAGCTATTATCGTCACAATCAGCTGAACCATGCAGACATAATGGACCCATGCACTACATGTAGATGATGTGGTGCAGTCAAAGACGGATGCGTTTTACACAGACCCCCACGGAGCAGACGAAAGCCAAATAAAGACTCAAGCCAGAGCGGCTTTTCTATCACTCTTCATCTTCGGCCATGATGGGATTTTTATCTTGTGGCCTGAGGGAGGGATCTGTTGGAGTTGAATCTGGACAGGCCTTGAGATAGGCCGCTATTACTAGCACAGGGCAGCACAACAACCATCAATCTCCACGAGTTTCAGCGTTAACACGCAGGACAGCAGAGCGGCCGCCAGTCTTTGCTGCTTAGGATGCATTTAAAGAGGAACAAGGTTTTTTCCTCACCTCCTTTTCACCCCCAATGCTGGGACCCAACTAATCAACCTCCAAAGTAGACGCACTGCCAGTGACAGCTGATATAAAACCAGTTATTACACCCAACATTGTTTCCCCCCTGATTGCAATCACATGTCCTGGTTTTGTCTCTAACAAGCTCAAGAAAGAAAGAAAGAAAAAACTTTAAGCGTCTTGTGTTACACCTTAACAAACTGCCAGATGCACCCATCCTGTCTGATTTCCCACTTTGACTCTGGTGCCATTCCAATTCATTTCCTGTAACAGCAGAAGATTACTGGATCTCCACAATGTAACCCTGGTAAGAGAGGTCAGCGGCGCTGTTGGACCTGCAGGGAGGAATCTTTTACTTTTTTCATTTTTTTTCCCTCCCCCCCCCAAAGCTCTGACAGATCCAGACCTTCACAACAAAACAAAATGTAGAATAAATCTTTTTTAAAGTGTCTCAAAAGATGTGGAAAAAAAACACAAATTTTCCTGGCTCTTAAACTACTCACATGGAAACTCTTCTGTGTCTTCCTGGGAACCAAATTAACATTTTGCCACACAATGAGAGAGGAAACATAGTGCCAGGATTTTAATTAATTTTGCTACGATGCCTATATTCATACTGGAAATATTACAACGAAGGGTGAAAGAAAATACAGGGAAAATTTGAGGAGCCCTGGGAGGAAAGAATTTCCTTTAACTGATCTTAATTAAAGAAACACGTGAAAGAGTCAGTTACATTTTATGATTAATCAATAAATGTACAAAGATAATTGCAGGAAGAGTTTTTTCTTTCCCCTGTCTGGCGTGTTTCCCAAAACGCCAGTTGGCATGTTTATAGCATCTAAAGAGTCTCAGTGAACCGAAGATGAGACTCTTTGCTTTAAGGGGTCAGATGGCAACATAAACACCAGCTTTGGGTTTTACATCCTGATCAACGTTTTGCCAACTTCCATTTTTCTGTATTCATGCTTTATTTGTTTGGTGTCTGTTGCCATCAAGCTTTTCTCCTGTGGATCCTGTAACGTCTGCTTCTGAGACTATGCTTTAAAATTTTTCTTTTTGACTCAGGTTATTATAAAACTTAGGTTAACTTGAAATAGTTTTTACGTGATAGTAAAGCTACAGGCTGAAGATTTCCTTGAAAATATACTGACCATCTTTCGTCTTTATTTTAATTTCTGCCAAAAACAAACTCTCTGAGGCTTTCAGATTAATCTAAGAAATTTTCAAGAAAAAAAAAAAATGTTTGAGCGTGTCAAAGATTTACTAGAAAAAAAATCATATTTTCTAGAATAAAGCGAGAACATTTGAGCTTGAAAAGTTAAAAATTTGCTTGGAAAACTCAGAAATGTTTAGATTAATCTAAAATATTTTCTAGAAAAAACATGGAATTTTTTTTAGCTTAAAAGGTTGAAAATTTGCTATAAAAAACTTTTGTTTGGTAAAAATTTAGTTTTTTTTCCTATCTACAATGGCCCTAATGTGCCATCATACTCACCATTTTCTCCTACTACTCGACAATTATGGCTGCTATTGCTAAGTTTAACGTTTGTTCTCTTTTTTTTACTTTACATGGAAGTTAAATCCAACCTAGTTATTTTGGTTAGCTGTGGCACTTTTCTAGAAAGTTAACAGCTGAAATGACAGCAAATAATGCAAATTGGAGAGTAGTAGGAGAACAAAGTAGCAGATTAAGAAAATTAAGTCAGTTTGTCCTCTCGCAGAAAAAGCCTGCAGTATCTTTAGGACTACATTTTCCTTAGTTGCATGTTTAGCTTTGTTTTTCTACAAGATAAAGAAAGGAACAGCCATTAAGTTTTTCTTTAACATTGAAAGTACTCCTTGCTTTCTGTGTCAGGACAAATCACCAAATCACAATCTGTTGAAGTTTCTTTCTGTGAAAAGGAAACTTTCTTTTCCACTTTAGCCACATGCATGTCTGGCATAAGGAATCAGTGCAAAGTTAATGCAATAAACTATCCACTGTTGTTTTCTTATTTGCTGTTACAATTTCTGTAAATTGTGCTGTTAGCTACCTGCATTTGTAAATGCAGGTAGCTAACACGAGGAAGCAGATGCAGCTCTTTATCATCTAATTTCTACTATTTTACAGCAGCTACTAAACAAGAAGCATTCAGTTTATTCAAATAATCCACTGAGCTGTTTTAATTTCTCATTTTAGCCTCCTGAACTTTTCAAGCTTTTGTTTTATTTGCTCCTTATTTAGTCTTTCAAATCCATAATCTTTGTAAATAGCCAACAGATTGGAGTATTTAAATAGCGATTATAAAATCTGTTCAGAGTTTTTCTTTTTTTTTTCTTCTCTTTTTCGGTCAGATTTACGCCGCAGCATTGATATGTTAATGTGATGAATGACAAAGAATGACTGAGCCTGGAGGCTGAAGCACAGGTGGGACTGAAAGGTCTGATTACAGTTAAATCTACTGAATATAAATTAGTATTGAAATGATGAGGATATGATATCATAACATGAATATTACATTATTTAAATTATAAAACTGTCTTGCATTCAGTGAGTATTCCTAAGACTAAATAAGTATTTTTAGAGCAATTCCCTCAATGAGATCAAACAGGAAATTTGTTTTTTCTCTTCCTGAAAACAAGAACTTAATTGTTTTTTCATTGAGAAGCAAAGGAGAACAGCATAACCTTCGTTATTCCTGTACAGGAAGACTTCGCGCTCCAAATATAACCTATCACAGATGACTTTTGTACATTCTGTATCTTGCCTTCCTTAATTGCTGTGGTTTGTTCACAGTGTGAGGGGCCAGGAAAGCAGAGCGCACCGCCGCTTTTTTAGATGCAACCACCGCAGGCGAGGTCTGCAGCTCATTATGCAGTGGGAAAGCAAATCATTTCTAATGATTTTCAAAACAAAGCTGACACTGAACCTGATGCCATTATTTTTAGGTCCGCACTCTCATTTCGGATTTCGTCTGGATCGAGTTCTGATGAATGCGCGCCTCTAATTACAAATAATCAGGCACTTCTCGTTAGCCGCAACACACAAACTCTGTAAGTCCTCGCCACCTTTTCTCCGCTTTTCATCACTTAATTTATTGTGACTTCTTTGTTTCGGAATATAATTAATGTTCTGCATATTATTGAGTTTGTTATGAAATTCATAACCCCCCCAACGTCTTTATTCAGTCACAAACCAAACCAATTTATTTAGATATCTCAGCTCAGTGGATGAATACATAAAACTGTCATTTACAGGATGAAATAAACATGAGCCTAAACAATAACGGGGCAAAATTAGCTCCACAACTGACACTGAAATGGGCTGAACGTTTACCATCAACTCATTGAAGCTGTCTTCTTGCAAACAGCATTGATTTGTGCAAACAATAAACCTTTATTGATTTTGTTTATTGTCTTCAAACTGGAAAACAATCTTTCAAGAACAAAACTCAGATTTTACGCTCTGCTAGTTGCTTTAGAAGAACTCTTATTACACATTTATTCACATACGTAAAATATTCCTCTATTTTTTCCCAACACATACCTACATTTCAGTTTGCTTGATAAGGAGACTCGAGCAAAGCAAACTAATTATTAACCTGATTCTTCACAAAACAGCCACAAATAGGAAACACAATTACATTAAAATTACAATAATTTAAGAATTTTAAGTTTAAAGTAGTAGTTTAGCCTTGCAAACATTTTTGTAACTTAAATACGGGTTACCTTTTTGCATACAGCATACAGACCAATTTATTCGGCTGGATTTATGGATAAATAACGATTGTAAAGCGAATGTCGTCCAGGAATTTTACAATTACTTTAATATGCAAACATCTAGTCAGAAACAGTGAAAACTATTTGGATTTCCTTACATAAGAAATGAATAATAAAAAAAAAAAGATCTGGAACAACTGAACCAACATCCAGCACATATTAAAAAACAAACATGTCCAATTTCAGCTGACAGCTACAAGACACCCAAATACATCTCCAAATAGATTGATTTTTATTTTTTTATTTTTTGAAGAAACGGCACAAACACAGAATAAATCACGCCTACAGTCATGTTTAAAAGAAATGAATCAAATCCCTCCTGCAGAGCCGAAATGTTTATTTAAGCGTTTTTTAAAATAAAAATATGAGCAATTGCCAGTTAATTTTGATGAAGCAGAAGAATCAGTAAACATATTTATAGAGAACAACATCTCAAGGAAATAAACAAATCACAGAAGGATGCTGGCACTTTTAATTGGGCTATTTTCTCAAGTAAAGGCTAAGAGAAGGTTAAACAAAGTAATCTAACAAATTTATGATTGCTCCAGCAAAACCAACACATCCATTTCACAATGTCGAGTTAAACTGTCACCGAGTGATGGACTAATTCCCTCCTCTGATTCTTTTCCTGCCGTTGGCTGTTACTATTTTGGAAACATGTCCCATCTGGCCGCTCCTCACAACAATATTGCCCAATGAACTTTCATTTCCTCTGTTGTTAAATAGAAATGAATCTGCTCTCCATCACAGGTGGGAGGCACACTTAATTGACTCGTGTTAACATCTTTCCCTGGCTTGTACACCTGCTCTCTTTCTATAAGCACATTTTATCAATGCAATTTATTCCAATCCTGTGATTTGACAGCTAGGCCAGTGATGGACAGCCGAATAACAGCGACAAAACTAATCCGAGTTCAGCGCCGCCAACGCGGGATCGGATCGTTGGGGAATGCGACGCTATGGTGGAGAAATAAAATAAAACCCGCTGCTTGTGTAATAGGGTTTTTATTTTAACAATAATATAGATGTGGAGTTTGTCAAAATGTGTTTATCCTCAAATTCATTTTGTTTGGTCAAAAGGTTTACTTCCCCCCCCCCCACTTTTATTTGGCAGTTGGCGGTTGCCATACCAACCGCTTGTGCCTCCGTGTTTTCTTTACGAGTTTACTTTAACATATATTTTAGAGTCATTCACTTACAGTAGAGGATGTCATGTTTTTAACTGCTATCATAGCTGAGGCTGTGCATTTGAACTGCAGGTGGGCAGCAGGTGCGGCGCTGCCAGAGCAGGATCAGAGCGTTCAGGTACGGCGAGATTCCTGCAATGGGGTTTTTATTTTCAGCAATAATAAAGATGTGAAGTTTGTCAAAAGATTTGCTTATTTATTCTCCGGAGTCATTTAGTCAAAAAGTTCATTTTCCCCTCATATCTATTGGTCTAAAAGTTCCGTTGCCCCACTTTTGGCAGTTGGCGGTCACCGTAGCAACCGGTAACTGACGGCCTTTTTCTGTTGCCCCTGCATTATATTTAGACCAATTTAATTTCAATACCAATACAGGGTTTACTAATAAATCTAAGATTTCTTGAGGGAAGTTTTAATTTCTCTAAAATACTAAAAAAATAAATTATTATCAATATTATTATTACTATTAAACATTAACACTCCATAATGTTGATGTGGTCCATTGACATGAACGTGTTTTTCAGTATATATGGCACAGTTGTCAGCTGTTCACTGAGCATGTTTTCAAAGAACATGACCCTAAACAAACTCTGCAGTTTGTTTAGGGTCAGTTATTGCATTTTATTTTGAAGCTGCAGTATTGATGTTAATCAACTTGATTTTCTCTCGTTAGAATAAAAATAGTGAACTTGACTGTGTCTGTTGTGAACGAAACCCAATAGATCTGAGACGAACAAAGAAGACATTACTTTTTTGTCACTGTAAGAGATTTAAACTGCCCAACCTTTTCCATTTCCTTTTCAGTTCATTTGTGATAAGCAGAGAGCATTTTTATTACAACTACTGTTTTCCTTCACAAACGCTATGATTACCATGCATTTAGGCATTTGGAGAAAAATCCAAAAAATAAGTAAAGAACTTAGCGAATCCACACAATGATACAATTTCCAGGTGCATGAAGACGCCACATTCATTGTTAGGAAAGTGTAAACAATCTGGGAATGTCCAGCCATCATAATATTCAGGAAGGTGAAGATATTCAGTTCCAGAAATAACATCTAAAGACGTTATTAATGAGAAACCTAAAATGTGGACACAAATAGGGATTTTAAATGGTCAAAAAAAGTAAGTATAGCACCAAATTTGTTATAAAGCAGCTTAAGGCGACACTGAAAAAGAGAACAGAGCTACAACTTAAAAAGTCGGGTTAATCTGTTACATGTAAGAGAAACAAGACAACTTAATAAACCTAATATATGTGGCTGGATAAACTTATTTTGATTACCTGGAACAAATTACTGCATTTTTTTTTTTAGTTGAATCACCTGTTTAGTTTTTTCAGTGCAACAAAACTAAGTGTTTGGAGCGGCTAAAATCATAAAATCTATTATAGAAAAGCTGTGGCCAGCGATGACTGCCATTTCTTGCGTTAGGATATTCAAATCATGTGGTTTCCAAAAAATGTAAGTCAACTTTTAAATTTTAAAACGCCAAAAACCTAATTTTGCCATTCAGCTAGTAGCAATAATGTTTGTAATGCTAAATGAATAAAAACAGAAAAAGCCTAATGAGACTTAAAGTCAGACAGTGAAAATAATATCTGGTTTCAACTCGATTTATCTGGTTCTGCAGTGATGCAAAGGATTTAGGTTTTATGAAGTATTAAGTTGAAGGGTAAATAAGATCTCTGAAGCTCTCTGTCAAGTTAAAGAAATAAAAAAGATGAATGAGTGGGAGCCTAATTTGTCTTCCAGAGCTCTGAGAGGCAGAAGCTGTATAAATAAGAGGAACAAGAAGAAGAAGAGGAAAGCTGAAGCATTACTTTTTGATTGGCTATCTGTGGGCTGCATCTCCGGTCTTTAAAACGAACATCAGTTTCATCTCATCTACTGCTTGACAGAATTTAAATTGGATCCCAAAGAGAGTTACAAGATAGAAGTGAAATCATACATTTTTTTTGCCTCTGTTATCCATCAACATTGTTGATTTGAGAATGTGTTTTATTTAAAATTACATGGACGTACTTGGCAAACTTTTCAGCTCAAAAGTCAGAACTTTTATTGACAACTTTATGAGGGGAAAAATATGTCTAGCAGTATCTCTGCCAAGGTTGAAAAACTCACTGTTTTGATGCTGGATTGGTAAATATTTACTGTTCGTATGAGACAATGACAGCAGCCTAACAATTCATATGAATAGGCGCCACTTCACGGAGACGCCTCGTAACTTCAGCATATACAATTATGCTTTCTATTATGAAACTATCCCTTTATTTTCTACACAATTAACCCTGGGCTAACACTAATTTATGCCTTCATTCCCCACCGGATCCTTCCTCCACATGACGTGTAAACAGAGAACCACCTGAAGCGTAAAACTGGGAGATTAAAGAGAAAGGAAATGTGCATATGTGCACTTTTTCAGATCCCATGAGCGTTTGGTGTATTACATTGAGGAACATATGAGAATATTCATACGTGTATCAGTCGGCCCATCTGTGGTCTCAAAGTAAATATGGACACAATGGTGAGATGGACCAACTCTGCTGCTGGTTTTGGTTTTTTCATTTAATTTACTGGTAATTAAAACATAACTCCACCCTTGTCCTAGAAAGAGTAGAGCTAAGGTGAACTACAAAGAAGAAACGGTACTGAGGCAATAATTAGGCTGAGCAAACACAGATGTATTTGCCATGCTTCTTTGAGCTGAGATACATTCCTTCAGGAGGTTTTTTGTAATTATTGCACCTTTTTCAAAATTGCAAATTATTCCAAGCTTTATTTTTGCCATAATGTGGTTTTGCCTCTATTGTGACACTAAAGATTTATTTAAATATGTAAAGCTTGATTGGGATTATTCCTGGCATTAACTAAGGAGTGAGGGATCTATATTTAAATGTCTGATGATGCAAAACAAAACAAGTTTCAGGAAGAGATGGTTTCATTTAATTAAATTTTATGGGATGGAATTGGAATTAGTCTGAAAGGCAGAGTTTCGCCCAGTGTATTATAAGCCTGGCGGGTCACCAGGCTTTACTTCTGCCCCCACCAGGCTAAGCATACCTTATTTTTTAAAGTCTTTTTAAAATGTTTGCATTTTTAAGACCAACTCAGCAGAAATGTGTCGTAAGTGTTTGTCAACGCTGTCAGGCAGAAAATTAATCTAAAAAAAAAAAAAAATCAGGCATTATTGTTAGCTTATGCTATTCTTTAGTTTTTTCTTCCGCTTTATTCCTACATTGTTCCTCACAACACCGTAACAATTTACAAAATTTTGATGACATTTTGTGAACCAAATGCTTAATTTTAGTACATTGCAAAGATTTCATGAACCTGATGAGCTACAAAATGGCTTCCTGCAGAGTAACATCATATAAACTGAAGTAGTTTGACATTTTGTCAACTCCGTCAGAGTTTTTACTGACTCTTTCAGTGAACGTGTTGATGAATCTCACTTAAAGTTTCAGTTAATTCGTTTTAATGTATTTTACATAAATGGCTTTACTTCACATGTATCAAGTATTACTTTTTACTCATTAGTTTGTCACCACCTTCAGTTCTGTCGACTTTATGCTGTTTTTTGTTTAAATAATATTTCTTTTGTTTCTTGAGAAGCTTTTGAGTAAAAATATCACAAAGAGGGCCATTAAAAAATAATTTTATATTTATTTTTTGTCAGATGGTGATGACAAAGTTCTGGGTAATAAGTAAAACACAAAGCTGGATTACTTTCAGATTAGCTTTAGTAGTTGGATGTTTTTCGTCTCAGAATAACACCTGGAAATATACCAAATCTTGAATGGTAGCCAAACATTTTTATTTATTTATTTTTAATTTTTTTAAAAATGTTTTTCTGTTTTCAAGTAAAGCTCTCAACATTTTTAGGAACCGAGAAGAAAGAGGGCAATAATGACTCCCCGCAGAGCTAATGCATACTGCCTCGTGTCAAGTTGTGTAAATCACAGGGGCAATCATTAAGACGCTTAAAGTAGTACACTGCGCGCTCTGTGATTATGTTCAAAAAAACAAATCATGTGGTGGATGGATTAATTCGGTCCAGCGGTGTTTTTAGATCAGAAAGGAAGAGAGAGAGAGAGAAAGCGAGCTGCACCTCCAGCCTTTGATCACGGCTGATGCTGAGTGCGGTGATTTACTGCAACACAAACCCTTTGAAGGTCCTGCTTCTGATGCAGCGGCCGGATCCGTCCTTTCGGATCCACTTTGTTTTTGTTATTATTCATCTTTACGGACGTACATGAGGAAATCATGATGATTAGATTTGGGGGTTACACGTTATTTGACGGGTTGTGAATAAGACTGTAACAAACATGGCATAACACCTGTCAATAACATGAGTAAGTCTTCGTGAATATTTATGACTTTAGCTCTAATAACATAAAGCTACATAACTTTTAAAGTTTAATCAGTAGTACTGTAATAAATTTATGTCAGATCATGATTTCTTGGTTAATGTCAAGTTGTCATAACAAAGACATTTTGAATGATGTCAACTTTGTATGAAAAGTGTCATGATTTACCGAATGACACTTTGACAACAGTCATAAATATTCCCGTCAATAAAGTGTTACATAAATGTGTCCCGATGGCATTATTTATGGCTGTAGTGATACACTGATCTCACGATACAATATGATACGCAATATTGTGCTCATGGTATGCTATATATCGCAATATTTAGCAAACAATACGATTCACTACATTTTTAAGATTTTCTTAAAGATTTATTTTGGTGACATTTTGTGATTGTTCCATAGACTTGGACTGAATTAATTGAACTGATTGTCTAATACTTGTGCAATAAATGTTGTTTTTGTTATACATTTGCTTTATTTTAATGTTAATCGTGTGGCTTTGTGTATTTTGTTATGCAAAAAATTTGCCTTTTTTGACTTATTCATTTATATTAGATAATGTAATTTATCCATTTCATTTCAGTATTTAATTGTAACTGGTTGCTTCATTACATGTCATTTTAATGTACAACTGCAACTAGGTAAATAATGTCATCTGTGATAGATGTCATTTAATTCATATGATTTCACATAAAATTCAAAGTGAAATTCAATATATCGATACTCATGGGTGAAAAATGAATACTTTTTGAGGAACAAAATATCAATAAATATCATAGAACTGATAAAATTACACATTCAGGTACAGAGATTTATGAGTTGGGGTTCAGAGGGCAGGAATTAAATCGTTTTAAACAACATGTCCAATATTTGGATGTGATGTCACGCCTGCTCCGCCATGACGGTCGTCAAAACAGCATATTTGCTCCGACAGAGACCGTCAAAAAACAGACATCTGTAACCTAATGTTACCTTCATTTAGTTGATTTCACATCAAACATGGTCATCGGATGCTGCATAATCAGACAAGGATAGAAACCAACCTTGTCATCTTATTTAGCAACGGACTGGAAATTTGTAGTAAGATAGCGAACCTTTAGTTTTTTTTACCCCTCAGTACTTTTTGGCAGTTTTTGAAATAAGCTAATCCTGAAGATATTCTCTTGTTTTGTCTCTTGACAATAACAGAGGATGTAAGTATTCACATTGAATCAAAAAAAATATCTGCCTTACCCAGCAGGTAAACACTTGCAAGCCAAGTCTGGTTGATATTTTCATAAATCTCTCTAAATCCTCTTATTTTATGACTCTTTTAGTGACTTGTAAGAAAGGACACAAGATGAGACACAAAACAAAAAAGAGCGACTGAGTATCAGGCAAATGTATATAAAAAAAGGGATTTCTTTTAGTTTGAAGATTCAACAATTTTTTTAGAAAAAACTTGTTGAAATTTTGAGATTGATCTGAGAAATGCTCTGGATAAAATGGATTTTATTCATTTCTATGAATCAAAAATTTGCACTGAAGTTTTTAGATGAATGTCAGAAATTTTCCAGAATAATGGGACATTCTTTACTTTGAAGAATCAACAATTGGCTAGAAAAATTTTGAGAAATTTTGGAATTAATCTCAGAAAAATCCCAGAAAATTTTGTGAAAAAGTAAAACATTTCTAAGTTTCAAAAGTCAAGTTTGACTTTTTGAAACTGAGTTTTGAAATTCACAGATCTACATGTTTTTTCTTCAATATGTCTGAAGATTAATTTAAATAATTTTCTAGCAAATTTTAGACTTTTCCAATACAGAAATGTCCTTGTTTTTTCTAGAAAATTTGAGACTTTTGACATAAATTTTCTACTCCTCCCTTTTCTATCTCCAATGCCTCCCATGTATCTCGGGGCTTTTTACCACAGAGACTTAACAACTGTTTTACAAGCAGATTTAAAACATGTTTTTATAATAATAGCCTACATTTTCCAAGTTAAGAGTGAGAAAGAGAAAAGCTTCGTATTGTGAATGTCTGAAATATTTGAGAGCAATGCAGGTTTTACGCTGTGAAGGACTAAAGACGGTAGGAAGACAGGTGTGAAAATCGGTGTTGACAACCATGTGTGTGGGGGGAAGCAGAAAAAGCATAACATCCATCCATCTGTTCATGTTTTCTATACCAACGTTAACCTTGCATGGGTCACAAGGGACTGGTTGTTATCGGTGAATGAAGGGCGCGATACGTCCATCAAACAAGGAAAACTTCAGCCATATTTTTCTTCGATAAAATATCTACAAGCTGTAAAATAGCCCTGAAAAATTGGATTTTCCTTTATTTTTTCATTCTTTTTACGTCAAAGTGTTTCACACAAATACCAGCTTGTCTACAATTTCCTCCTTCCATCGAAGGTTGCTTCTTTCAAAGTCAAATATTCAGACAGAAAACATTTCTTAGAGTTAAAAAAACTTTCTTCCAGTGCATTGAAGCAGGATTATCCAAGTTTGTGCCTTTTTCAAGCCCTTAAATCACTTTCTGACATCAAAAACAACAGCTATTAGACTTCAAAAGATATTTAAGGGCCAGCGAAAGGGAGCTGGAGAGTCAAGCTATGTTGTTTTGCACTAGCAAGTCAAGAATTGGTGTTTTATTTCTAAACAAAATGTTAAAACTATCAAAAAAACTAACATAAAACCACAGAAATTCAAATTGCTCCACAATAACACAATATATACAACCTCACTAATTCTTGCCTTCTTTGTTAAAAATATACTTGTAGTGTTTTGAGTTATTTATCAATGATTCCAAACACATAATCAAAAAATAAGTTGCTTTTTACTACCAAGTGTTGAATGCATTGATAAAATTTTAGGGCTCATTTAATTAGATTTAAAAAAAAATGCTGTTGATATGACACACAGGCCATTTTGATGGGATAGTCGAGGTTCTGCGCGTTGTTTACTAGTTGCGTCGCAGTTTGAGGTGTTTCAATATCACTCTGATGTAGCTGAGCTGTGAAGCGATACTGCAAACTGAGTTACTCCGTAACAATTATTAAATTAAAATGTTGTGGACTTATTCACAATATCTCGTTTGATTGTTTGCCACCGCTACATTGACATGCGAGCAGAACAATGTTGTAAAAAAAGAACAGTTCTCGCCAAATGAAACTGAATCCTATCGTAAGTGAACGACATCAATACTCGGTTTCCTCCGATCGTACAGTAATTTGTCCTGCTTTTGTTTTCCTTCCACTCATATCTTCAGTGGCCAGTTTTAAGCTATTAATCCACCATTATTTTTAAAAACAATCCTTTAATAAGTTGCATTTTGAGCTGACGTCACGGTAAACTTAAGCGTCGTGTACATGCGGTACTCTCCGAACCACCTGGGGGCGCCAAGGTACCACAGTTTGAGAACAGAACAAGAGTTTTCAATCAATACGGTCAAAATTTATGTTTTGTTCTCAAATTAAATGAAAATTTAGGCTGTACAGTAAGTCTTTGTAAACAGTAACTGTGTGCAGTATTGAAATGGAGAGCATGACACACCAGTAAACAAATCGTAAAGTGAACTGAATGCCTAAATGCATAACTCCAGTCTTAAATTAGCCACAAATCCACAGCCAAAGTGAGCTCAGATGAACATACTCGTACTGATGTAAGCATATTTATGTGCAGGGTTGTGCTTTGCCAGAGAATCTTGCTGCAAGCAGCTTCTCAGGGTGCCGGGCTGAAGTTGTGGGAGTTTGCTCACTGATAAAAAGCGGCTTTCTTCAAAGATCCTCCTTTGAAACTTGTTTGTCCTGTTTCTTCAATGGCTTGCAACACAACACCTGGCGTCCATTGATCCAAATATAAGAATGTTATTAGGAGAAAACAAATGGAGGAGCAGGAGTATGAAAGCATGGCGGCTCAAAACAATTAAGCATTTCGATATTTCCAACAGAACAGAAGAGGTCTTTGCATGAAAGACTGCAAGGCTTTCACACTTTAAACAATTTTTACTGAATTGTAAAAGTATAATTTCCAAATCAAACTTTGAAGGTCGTTTAGAGCTACGTTAAGTCCACTTTCAACAAAGATTAGACAAAAGCCCTTTCTCACTGGAAGAGAATGAATAAACTTTATGATTTACACTTTATACAACACATTTCCTTTAATAAATACCAATCTACATTAAATTAAGCTCATGTTTAATCACCTTGCCTTTGTTCTTCTCAAACACAAAGACTGTAAATATTACCCCTCTACCTTATATAAAAAAAAACATAATTTTGAATTGCGTTAATAGGACGATCTATTATTAATAATAAATTAGAGCATTTTAAATGAAAATCACATAATCAACAAAAATATTTTTACTTCAAAATATTATTTTTGCTGTAAAATTATTGAATTGTACATATATGAGCTCGATAACAGAGAGATTTACTAATCTGTTATTTTGGTTGTCTGACCACCAGACAGGTCCAAGATGATATGATAACCATTTTGTTTTAAAGTGTCTAAGGAAACCTTGATCATCCATGTAAGTTTGAAAAAGCACATGTTTAGAAATGTGAACTGTTGACGCATTGGGAATGTCTGTACTGCTGCTACATGTTTAGCATTGAGATGCTATTTTAGTCTTAAATAGTCTTTGGTGATTGGTCAACAAATTTTTGCACAACCCAAACACAACAAGTCTTTTAAAACGTCCTATTAGATCGACTCTGGAAGGAAAAACTGACCCAGTGGGTCAAGAGGAACAGCTTTGTTCTTTGCGGATGTTGCATGCGCGACAGATTTATGGATGTACATGAAACACGTGAATACAAAGGTTCTGACTCGGAACTGTTGTATAAAACAATAAAGCGAAAGTTTGCGAAGGACTCAATTTTAAAGGATTACCTCATGTCTTTCAAACATTTTTTTCTCTATATACTATAGCATATCACACTTCATTTTAAGTGAATATGAAGACGTGTTTCCATGTGTTGTGGAAAAAAAATAATTACCAAGCACCATTCAGGTGAAAATCCTTCAGTGAGGCTGATTAATATTCTGTGTGGAATATGAGAGCTTACAAAATCAGACACTCTTGAACAGGTCAGAGTAAAGCTCTGCCAGAAGGCAGACAATATATTAGTTTTATTCGAAGGGAGAAAAAAAAAAACAAACGCTGAGGAGAGTGGGTGACTCTTTTGGTAAGTGCATTACCTCTGAAGGTTATGTCTCCAGGGAAAAACCTTCAGTGTTGTTCAGACCAGTTAATTCTGTAAAAAAGTATATAAACAACAAAATAAAGGTGTAAAACTGTAATGTTAGACTGTAACAAAATATTCCCACATATCAAACGCTTTGCAAATGCTTTGTCCGCATTCATATAGACTCATTCACTTCAGCATGGCAAATGCTTGAAGAACCAAGTCTGACCTACTAATGAACACTGAACATTTGACTTTATGTAGGACACTGAACATTTATTCCTAGATATTTCAAGTTTGAGGAATAAAAATAATTTCTGTATGTCGGAAAAAATTAATTTTATCCAATTTTTGACCCATCATCCCAATAAACACAAAATGTAATGTATTTTTAATGTTTGTCAAAAATTTGCTTATTTATTCTTTGAATTTATTATGTTTTGTCAGACATTTGTTGGTGTTTTAGGTTTCTGTTTCGCTGCTCGCGGCAGTTGGTGGTTACCATAGTAACCGGTAACTGACAGTTACCTCCCCCCCTTTTTCTGTTGCCGTCGGTAACTGTGGTACTAGGTTTTTTTTTTTTTTTTTTTTTTTTTACAAGTATTATATTTTAAGATATACTTTAGACAACTTTTATCATACGCAGTGTTTTCTGAGTAATTTTGCTATGTTTTGTAACGTTTTTAACTGTTATCGTTATTAACGTTGTCCATTTTAACTGTGTTTGATTTTACAAATGTTAACTGCTGCCAATCGCACATTGGGAGCTATTGCTTTGTAGCTTGTTTAGGGTTATTTATTTTGTTTTTATTTAATGTTTAGGGGCAGAATGTTAACCACTAACTTGATTTCCTTTTTTCTTAGAATAAATACAATTAAGTGAACCTTAAAGCGATTGTCGTGAAGAACCCGAGACGAACATAGGAGGGTTATAAGCGCAAATTTTGCAAATATTTCCAAATTAGTAACACAAACACAAAATCCTGGACGATGTTCAATATTTTTTAATTTTAATACTTCATTGATATTTTACTTTAACAGTTTCTGAACAAGTTTTCATCAATACATTCTGGTACAACAGGCCCTTTAAGAACATTCATGATGTTGCAAACATGAGTTTGACACCCCTGGTGCTCGTTTAACTTAAATTACAACACTCCTCTCGGTGAGGAATGTGTCCCGTTTTCCTTCAGTAAACACAAAAGCTTGCATCAACATGTTGAAACTATAATGCTCCTCTCCGTTTTTCATGCTAGCCCTGCGCTGCTTTCCTCACCCTTCAGTATTTGTCATCCAGCTTTCAGCCGACACAAAGCTCAGTAGGAAAACATACGAGGCTGGCAATAAAGGGAACCTAAGATGCTTGAGAATGCTTCACTATGGGAATGCTCCAAGATCTTATTTGTGCTTTTCATGCCCTAAGCCTCTTGTCTCTAATCTGTGCCACTTGATGTGTAGGTGTGCATGGGTGTGAAATACGCTTTCCCCTCCATGGCAAGGATTGCACATTGTTCTTGCCAACAGGAAGGAGAAAATGTTTGGCAACAATTTTCTGAACCGCACAAAAGGACCTACAAAGCAGATTCAAATGAGGAGATGAAGGCGCGCGGTTGCCCTGGGCATTTAGAGGCTTTGTGCGCACCATGACATCATCATTTCATGAGCAATTGTGTCAGTCACAATGCAGACGATAGAGGATGTCATGACCCTCGGATAATTGCAGTGTCTCAAGGGATGCCTTCGGGAAACAGACACATTACGCTACGTTGTGTTTTCTCCTCAGCAAAACCAACTGCAGCATCTCCAGCAGACATCCTGAAGAGTTTACAGTTTAGCAGGTTGAGTTTCATAATGTTTGAAATTGCCTAATGAATAATAGACAACACATAATAGAGTTGTTGCTAACAAAAAATAAATGATTACGTTTCTGGATCACACACATAAAGCTATGTTGGCTTATTATGTAGAGTGTGTCATCAATTATTGAAGCCATTAGCTTAAAGCTGCTGCTTAATCAATGGTGCTGCCTCTGTGAATGCATCACCAATGAGCTTTCAATGAAGGACTTGGCCTTGGCTTCTTTTATGGCCCCAGAATGCATTTTTGAGTTTTTTCATGCAACACCAGATGAAGAAACTGAATGGGCAGTTATGAAATCTGACAAAAAATGAAAGGTGGAGTTACAGATAGCGACTCTTGAGGTCGACTTTTCAAATAAATGCGCCTTTAAAGAAAAGAGAACTAAATATTGAGCTTCAAACTAAATATTTAGCTTGCTAAGTATAACATTAAATTGCCCTGAAAATGCAATTTAAGTCAACAAGAATATCGTTTAGGTTTTAACTCAGAAATTAAAGTTTATTAGGTTTATATAATAAGACAAGTTGCCTAAAATTTGTTTTTTAAGTTCAGTAATCTTTAATTGTGACTATTAACTTAATGCTTCAAGTTAAACCAAATAATTATTTCACAATAAAAATAAATTTTAAAGACATTTCTCTACTACTCTCATTTATGAAGATAAAAAAAAAAAAAAAAACCTACTTATTTTACTTTGGAATAATTAAAGCTCTTATTTTAAATTGCATGAACAATATTTCTGATCTGATAATAAATTTTATTATGAAACATCACCATGAATTCAGCTCAGAAACATTTAGTGTGAACAGGACATTATCCTCAAGCTTCGCGAACTATTAATTGCATAAACCCAAAATTTTTTCTTAGTAAAACACACAGTCGAGTTTCAAAGACATGCCGCTAAGCATTCTGGGAAATAGTTCCCACTCATGTCTTTTTCTTCTTTCAGTTTTTTAAGTGTTAACCTAAAAACTAGCTTAAGTGTAGAAGATAGTAGGCAACTATATGCGGCGCTAATGTTTTACAGTGTATATGATAAAGAAACAGAAATGATTATTTAAAATCTTTACGGATTTTACTGACCTAAATTGTGGATTGTGATTGTAAACTTCTTTCTCTCCCAAGCTTCTGACCTCAGTCCTGACCCACATTAATTACCTCAGACCTCAGTGTGGATATTTCTTACATAATGGCTTTAACAAACTGTGTTTTGTCATAATGACGGCTGCACTTCTTAACGCTGCGTCTGCCGCAGAGCTGCTGTCACCGACTACCTGAGGGTGTCTGTTTTTTGATTAATGGAGCCGTAAATGCTTCGCAGCGCTGAAATATAAAAGGAGAATAAAATAAAACAGCAGCATTCTCTTGGTCGTTGCACATTTTTCAACTACATTTACATGAATTACACACAATGATTCTCAATTTTGTTATGTTAAAAAAAAGAAGAAGAAGATTTCGCAGTGGGTCACAATGAAATGATGAAAACCCCTGAAATGAGTTCAAACCTTTTTCTGTGAGCAACTAATCTCAGAGCAGTGAAATCCTCCAACAAGTGGAAGACACACATAAATTTAAAGAGCAAATATTGTGAAAAAAATAAATAAATAAAATGTACTCATCTGATTCTGGTATCAGACATAATGCTGACGACATTGTAATGTTGGATCAACGCCACTGATCTAACCAGCTAGCCAGCTTGCTCAAATAAATATGCACTTTCTCAAAATTGCACATTTTTTAAGATTTTGACATGAATTACACACAATTATTCTCATTTTTTTTAGTAAAATAAGACAATTTCACAGTAGGTCACAATGAAATGACTAAAGTTCCTGAAATTCATTCGGGAAGGTAAAAAATACTAGTTGGCGATAGAGAGCTTGCTAGACAGCTAGCCTGAATAAATATGCACTTTTATCAATGTTGCACATTTTTCAGGATTTTCACATGAATTACACGCAATTATTCTCACTTTAGGTTTGTAAAATGAGACGATTTCACAGTTGGTTGTAATGAAATGACTAAAAGGTATTTATCTAATTAGCTAGATAAATAGAGTCACTATATTTTTGTCTTCACGCGTTTTCAACATTGCTGTCTCTGTTTTACTCTTTAGGATAACTGCACTTTTAGCGGTTCATTTCCCCCTTTCTGATCATCAAAAACAAAGAAAAAAAAAATTTAAAAAACAGGCACATTTCCTTAGTTTCCTGAAGAGAAACATCTTTGCTCATTTCTACTCTTGTGCCTATGAACTTTGTTTTCTTGCACTACACAGGAGCTTAAATATTTCTTTGTCAGCCTTTCGCTGCTGTGAAATTCACAGTGGATTGTGGTCACCAAAGATGCATTCTGGGTTCAACTGTAAAACAATTTACACTACGTTTGACAGTAATGAGCCCCACTGTTCAGCCAACAAATTAAATCCACAGAGCTATATTAGATAATGAAATCCATAGATCACGTTAAGGTAGTGCTTAACATGAGGGGGGGGGGGGATAAAAAAATCAGATATTATTTGCGGAATTAATGTTCCTTTGTGGAAACAGCTCTGGTGCATTATTGGATGTTTTATTTTTGCTGTATCTGTTTTTCTAAAAGATGTAAAATCCGAAAGCTTTTAAACAATCCAGATTACTTGCAGGCACAACACCGACTGGGCCGGAGGTGCAATAAAAGCCTGCTTATTAAATAAATGGTGGCAATATAAGAAGAGCTGAGGAACATTCCTCTTCTCCCCTCTGCCTCCCCTAAAATCTCATTGGTCATCCGCAAAACAAAACCATTTATAATAGATCCCTGCTTCTCAAAGGAACTCAGTAAAAAGAACATAAAATATGTGCTTTAATGACTTCATTTAATTTTACCTAGTAAAGTAAATTAAAGTAGTTGCTTATATGAGCCTTCGTAGCTGAAAAGTTTTATTCCTATAACAACCAACTTTGCGTTAATAACCTCATATACGGCTGAAATGCTCCTGAGCAGCGGAGAAATGTGGTTCTTCTTAGCAAGAGATAAATGGATAAAACTGCATGCGAGTCTGTAAGAGAAACGGTAAGTGGTATAGGTGGTGAGACAAAAATAATTGAGCATCTCAGGTCAGAAGGTGGAGAGGAGAAAGATTTTCACACACAGGGAACGATTAGCCTTAATGGTGATGGAGGTTCATTTCTTCCTGCAAAGTGTAAATTGAGGTAATAAGCCATTTGCTGAGAAATTTTATACACGAGTCAAGGATTATTTTTTCCTTTGGGGAAACTGAGAAAAGAATGTACACTCTTCAAATTCTAGAGACTTATGCATTTTGATTAGCTTAGCGTCATACTCGATAATTTAGATTTTATGTATTTTAGTAACTCAATTCACTGAGTCCATGAAAAAGAAAAAATATACAGACTGTTGTTTTCAAGTCTATTTTATTTAGTATTTTTTCTTTTTGCAGGACCCACCCTCATCTCCCTGGTGGAGGGCAAAGTACTACTTGCTAACGAAGACTATCATTTGTTTCAGCTTTTAAGTTGTCAATATAACACCCAGAATCTTAAATGTACGCCTGACCTATAAAAGAAAAGGCATGCAGGGCTTTGCTGCTCTAAAAATGTGAAGAAAAAAAAAGTTAATTAAGAAAAAAAAATGGCGCGAGAGAGAGCTAGACATAGGCTAGTTATGCTAGCTTGACTATGACAACTGTAACATGTAGATGTGCTGTGGAATTCGGTAGTCAGCTACAAAGTACAAAAAAATCTGACAGATCATATGTAGACAAGGTGTTTAAATTCGCTAATAAATCACCACAGCATCAGCTTAGCTAATAGCAGCGGCAGCTAACTAACCACAGCGGTCACTCATTAATAACGGCAGCATAAACATCAACGTTAAAAACATAAAACTGTAAAGGACTGAAAGTTCTGTCATTTGTGTGGGAAATGTTTGAGTGTATTTTTGGAGTTGAACCCTGATACATGAAGTGACATTGTTGTCAGTTGCTATGGCAACCAGTCTGCATATAGCACAGCCGATAAGTAGTGATAAAAAAGTGGTTTTGAGTTGTTCTTCAATGGTTTTTCTGCTTTTTGTCCTCCTCCCTCGCTGTGGTGCGTTGCACTAGATTAACAGTAACTACATGGCCAGGTTTCATCTTGTCAACGGTGTTGTTCTACCGCGGCGGTCCGTTTAAGAATCGGCTTTTTGCCCTTCAGCGTTGTGCGCCTGCGTGAAATTTCCATATATAAACAATAACATGCACGGGGTCCATGGAGGGCCATGGAAATGGCTCCGGCGGGCCGGATTTGTCCCGCGGGACGGATGTTTGACACCCGATATCCAAGAAAGTGCAAAAATAAATCCAAGTCAATATAAAGGCTTGAATAATTTCAACTCAGAATCTCTGGGAATTAGATGGGGCTCAAAAATGTTTTGACGACTGAACTGTTTAATATGTAAAAGAACTGTGAACGAAATTTCACCAGTCTACACAAGTCTATATTAAAACTAAATCCACTTGCCTGCAAAAGCTTTCTTTAAAATTTTTTGTTGTTGCTTCTCTTCAGTTAAGTCTGTGTCACATCGCAACAGGTTCTGCAAGTTTCCCTTTTGCAGATTATGTAAATCCTATTGATGTTGGTTTGCATTATACAGCGATGTTTGGTTCAGAGCTTTCCTGTCCGTTCCCATCAGCTGCGTCGACGGGAAAAAGTAAATTTGTCTGGCTGAGGCAGGGAGGCGCTGGTCGCAGGGTTAATTGAGAGAGGGAATAATTGGCCAGTGGGCTCAACGTGTCTGATAGGAGGAATTTGGAAAGTAATCTCACTGTTTGAAAGATTTCCATGCTGTTCCTAAAAAGAACAGTCTTCATCTGAAGCTGTTTTGACGTTCGAAGTTGCCACTCAAAACAGATTCATAATAATGTACCGAAATTGGACTGAATTAGAGATGAAACACAATAAATGCGAACTTCTGCATCCAGTTCTTCTGTTGCAAGTTGCATAATTTAGGATTATTCAACCCTGGCAAAAATAAAATAAAAGTTTATTTTCATGACTGCAGATCATCTCACTGGAACTGGATGTTTTCTTTTGTTATGAGCTTCACTAATTGTGAAATTCTGTGTGCCGTCAAAATAAATTATTACTCAATGTTTAAATGTTTAATTTGGTCATATAATGGTTTTTATAATATATCACTGTTCTACTAATTCTGGTAGCAATTGGAAGCGAAGCATCGCCATGTTTCAGCTGGAAAATAAAATATGCAAGCAAAGCAGAGGGTTTCATATAAAACAATTATTGAAGCATTCTTGGCTCATTACTTTTCAAAGTTAATTAGATTATTCAAACTAATGAGAACAGAAGCAAAAGAGCTGCAACTCCTTTTTTCCAATATGTTGGAAAAAACTAATAATTGCTGGTGGCTACTGCATTAAAACTTTGTAATTGTAAACCTATAATAATTATTTAGTGGCTGAAAATTCTTATTTCTAAATAAATAAAAAAATGTCACCCACAAAAGTAATTTTTTAATTTAGCTATACAAGATGATTATAATTTCCATAAAAAAAATATATCTGGTCGCTGAAAACTGTTTTAACTGTTAAGTAACTAAATAAAAGTAAAAAATTATTTTTAGCCTTCAATACATAATTTTTTCATGTAAAAGCAAAACCTTTATAAGAAAAATAACTATATTGGTGGCTAAAAGTTATTTTATTTATTTGTAAATAAATAAAAAATTTTTTTTTTTTATTTTATTAATTTTAAATACATAAAAAATAATTATCAGCCACCCATATAATTATTTTTTTAAATAAATAATATAATTTTATTAGTGGATGATATTTGTATTTTTAAATAACTAAATAAAAAGACATAAAATGAAATAATCTTGAGCCACCTATATTATGTTTTTATATAAATGTACGGAAGCATTGTGCCTAGTTAGATCTTACAAATATATATTTTTTCATTTTATTTTTGCTTACTGGTGGAGAGGAAAATGCTGTAAATACCTCATATAATCCAGATATTATCTTACGTTGCTAGAATCTCTTAGGACGACTTCAAGATCTCTTGCAACTCACATTACTAATTTTATTAGTTACTGAATCTTCTAAAACATAAATTAGTAATGATTTTTTCCCAGGTCAAAAATCTTGACATTCAAGGAAAGATGTAATCAAATAAAATATACCAAACATCTCCAACTAAACAGATTCTGGTTTAATTTTCTAGATTAAAACACGCAGAGGTGCAAAATAAAATCATCTTATGGTTATTTACACTTCCTCAAAAAGCTATGCATTGGAAAATAAAAGTCAAATGGTAAAAAAATAAATAAAAAAGATGAAGCAGGAACTTTTCTTTGGTCAGGTTTTGTTTTTTTCTCTTCACTCAGAGTCAATTTACTCAAATTCTGCCAGTAAAAGCTTCTACAATTTTACATTTTGATGGTATTTGTTACAATTACGACTCCCAAACTGATAATGAAATATAAAACATCATTAGAAAAACAGGCCAAATTGTAAATGTTCCTTTAATTATGCAAGGCAAAGAAAGCTGAGGCTTTTCTACAATACAGTTTCTATTGCAGTATTGGCTATAGATAGATGATGACAAGAAAGAAGCAATAAATCCCACCTTTAGTAGTAAAACTTTTAAAAGGAATGCTTTTACGTGCAACATTAAACATGCACCTTGTATGCAGCAGTTTTCAGACATTTTTCATGTTTCAGGTGACTGCAGTGTGTATTAAAAGCAGGTGGAGTAACATCAGTCACTGCGCTGAAATATATGCGCCGGAATGGACAAAATGAGGTCCATTAGTGACTGTAATGGTGGGACGATGTTTGATAGAGGAAATGTTGGAAATAGTTCAGAGCCGCTGCCTGCGTGACCCCCATTTCCACCGGTTTTCCAAGGCCGGGATGCAACTCAAAAAATCACCAGTGATCGGAGACGCCTCTGCGTTTTGCCATCACAACATCCACAAACGTTCAACGTACTTTTGTGGATGAAGAATTAAAACGCTTTTTTAAACAGTCACAAAATGACAGAACAAGAACTGATTATCAATCATGATTAACTGCATCGGGCTGCACAGTGGTGCCTTGCAGCAAGAGGGTCCTGGGTTTGATTCCAGGGGTCTTTCTTGCTTGTTCTCCCCTGTGCATGCTGGGTTCTCTCTGGGTACTCCGGTTTCCTCCCACAGTCCAAAAACATGCCTGTCTCTCTAAATTCTCCCTGGTGTGAGTGTGTGAGTGTGTGTGTTTGTCCTGTCTGTCTCTGTGTTGCCGTGCGACAGTCGAGCGACCTGTCCAGGGTGACCCCGCCTCTCGCCTGGAACGTTAGCTGGAGATCGGCACCATCACCTCCTGACCCCGTTAGGGTGTTAGATGAACTGCATCCGGACAGAAATCTTTTACCTTTTTAAGATTTACAGAATGATGTAATATAAATAAGCGGGTGAACTTTTGTTAGTTGAAAAAGTATGGATCAATCAAGCCTACATTTATCCTCATCCAGATGCGAGTGGGAAATTTTTCCTCTTTCCGTTGATGACGAGCGAACAAAGAGACATGATTAGCATGAGTCTGAACAAGACTAACACAGGTATACAAGGCTTAAGAATAGTAGCTCAAACTTGGCCAATGTCATCCTCCTTGTAGAACAATTTAGTTCATTATGATGCACTTGTGGGACGTTCACCTCACTTTGACTTTCGGCTCAGATGATAAGGAGTCAACCTTTCATCCCGGAGCCCCGCTAAACAATGCTTCCCTCGTCATTAAAGTGGCTAAGCCTGCAGATGAGCTCAGCGCGCATAACGCACCCGTCACAGTAATCATTACTGACAGGACATGCAGCTGCTAATGATCTTCTCTTAATCACACTTAATCAGGTAATAATGATTTTGAGGTGAGAGATGAAGTGCTTGCTCTCTGCTTTCACCACGCTGCGGCCCGATTGTTTCACTTGACTGGTTTCGGTGTCAGCGGGTGGGAGTGGGAATGGAGGCAGCTGCGTATGCTGCACTTTCCCCGACTCGCCGGATCACCTGTTGAGCAAATAACATGTAGAGGAAGGACGTCCGCCTTCAACCCAAGGGTTCGACACGTCAGAGCGTAAAAGAGGGCAGAAACTGCAGCTTAAAATGAACTCATTGTTCTACAGCCTTGGAAAATAAATTAAGAGACCACTTAAAATCATCGGTTTATCACATTTTACTCTTTATAGGTATATGTTTGAGTAAAATGAACATTGTTCTTTTCTTCTATGAACTATTCGCAGACGACATGTCTCCGAATTTATTTGCAGAAAACGAGAAATGGTCAAAATAATGAAAAAGATGCAACCCTTTCAGGCCTCAAATAAAGGAAAGCAACAGTAAGAGTTCAGAAATCAATACTGGGTGGAACAACCATAATAACCAGTGCAATAAGCTACGTATGTCTCGCAAATCATGTTTTTTGATTGTTGAACCCTAAAATTAATAATATTTTTCAAAAGGTTGATCATTTTCAGCTTTATTTTTTATTTTTACCTAAATATTGAAGGTTAGTTTAAGTCAATAATTCCTTATTATTGATGAAAAGATGCTAGTGCCACTGTCAGATTATTTCACTTGTAATACGGGGAAAATGTCTTGTTATAAGTGAAACAATCTGCAAATGGAACGAGTGAAAAGAAGGAATGATTAATTTAAGACAAGCTTCTATCTTGATGAAAACTTACTTGTAAGTTTGTTCTGTCTCATTTCAGATATTTGCAGTAGAAACTAGACCAAAAAATATTTTATGTTTTTGCAGTAAACTCATCTCAAAAGAAAGAAAAAGGCGGAAATTGTACCGTTTAGCATCACACGCTTCCTTTCATGTTGCCGGTTCGACTTTCAACAGACATCGTGAAACAGGAAGTCAAATAGGACGAATGCTGGAGTGATTGGTCAACAGATTGCTGAGTTGCAATGATTGGTCAGAAAAGAAGGAAATACTAAAACAAACCGTTGAGGTGATTGGTCAGATTTGTGGAAACGGGAAGAGTGGTGAAAATGTCAAGACTGTGCAGAATTTGTGAATGACAAGTGAATTTGCATGAATAGTTCCTGGAGGGACTCCTAAACAAAAGCCTTGCAGAGGTAACTGAGGTAATTGTCCAGTGAAAGGTAAAATCACCTGTTGAACACAAATCTGACAATAAACTACAGAGGAATTTGGCCAACTTGCTAAGAAATTTTCCCAGATTAAACAACATGTGAAGAAAAGCTGTTATCATTTCAGAAATCCTCCATTAAAACTGTTTTCCAGTTATTTTATCATAAACAGAAACAATATTATTTTCCTATTATTTCAATGTTTGAAAGTGTTTTCAATTTGCGGATTCACTTTGTAAATGTTTCCTTTTGTAAACTATTTTGCAAAACAAGTAGTGTTACCACATCTGGATGCTCTTGTCCAGCAACTTTAGCATTTTTCTGGAGGCGCTTACTCTCACTGATCGATCAGTAAATCATGCTAATTCAACTAGCAGAAACATCTCTTTGCCAAAATTATTTCTTCTCAGTGATATCGGCTGGTTTAAATGGAAAAGTCAGGAGAAGGTCAAGCAGTTCCTGCAAATTATGTTACTTTATGCAAATTTTCTTTGATTCTAAAGCCAAAAACAAATCAATAGATAACTCCAGATAGCCATTTTGTTGGTTAAAGATCGTTATGTTCCTATTTAAATAAAGTCCTGACTGATTTAAATAAATAAAAAGCTATTTTGGCTGCTGACCTGCAGCTTCTTTGTTGTGTCTCCCATCATATAAACGACTAACAAGAGCAATGCTAGTTATAAAGAAGTGTAGCAATGACCCTTCAGTTAATATTCTGACATCCAAAGTGAAGTTGAAGGTAGAAAAGAAAAGTTTAGAACAAGAAGAAACGCACAGACTAAATGCCAGACTTCAAAAAACAATTTCAGATTGTTAAATTACATGAGCCAAGTTCACTTCACGTTTCCCCATTTTAAAAAGGGATTGTTTGGTTCAATGTGCTCAAAAATGTGACTTTCATTTCATTTCACTGATGAAAATACATTCAGATCATCAGATAAAACCCACAAGCTTAATTAATCTATGTCAACTTATTAGTAAATTTAGATGCAATTCTTAAGAGAGAATGTTCCTGGCTCAAAACATCATCAGCAGAAACTTTAAGAGTTAAATTATCACCCTACAGTACGTGTCAAATACATCATTTTTCACTCTGAATAAAAATAAATTATATTGAGCAAAAATAGGAATTACAGCCGGTGTGACATTTTAAGGAAACAGTGTCGTTGACAAAGGTTTATCACACGACATGCAGTCTCCAACTCTTGCTCCCAGCGAGTGTTAAGGAAAATCTTTTGAGTTTTTTCCTTTTTTCCTCCACTCCCAGTGTTCGTGCAGCTTTCCAGTGAACCGTGGCCTCTCCTAATTGTAAACTCAATGAAGCATTCTTAACAGATGCTGGTGGAACGGCTCCATTAGGCCTTACAGGCGCCTGTCATCCTCATATCAAACCCATGAAATGTCAAACTGTCATTATCACACGGCCCATGCCCCATCTATCCAGCCGGCAATTTAATTCTTATTAAATGCACATTATAAGTGGAGATGGATGGTCTTGGTCCAGTGGAGATGCAGCTTTGGAGTGACTTCTGGTAGAGCACAAGAATACGCAGCTAAGATAAAGTCCAGAGCCTTGTTAAAGGGATCTGTGATTAGTTGTAACAATAGACTTTACTTGAGAGATATTTATTGTCGATGTAACAACAATACGGAAATAATACTGTAGATTGTTAAGTTTTTATACATTTTAATAAAATATCATTTAAAAAAAATTGCATTCTGGGTAAATGATGTCTAAAGGTCCCACAGCGCCAGCTCCTTTTCAAATTGAACCCGAGCGCAATGAGATCGATGGGAATGTAGAAATCACAAGAGGTGACGAAGACGAGGAGGACCAAACGGAGGAAGAAGACAGAGTTGACCACAGGAGCTGGTGTTTGCCGTACCTCTGGTCAGACTGTGTGATCCAGTAAGTACTTCTTACCAGCTGTTTGGTAAAAGCTGGTTAGGGTCCAGTCTTCTCCGATGTTGGTAGTAGTTTCACATTCAGTACCAGTGTTCTTGCTATGTTAGCATTTCCAGTAGTATCTTTGACGCTTCTCCCAGCCCCTGAAGCTCTGTGTCCGGTCCAATAACAGCTGTTTAGGGTGGCTTTGGTCTGGTGGATTTAGTACTGGAGGCAGTGTGTCTCTCTTAGCATTTCAAAGAGCTCCCAGCTCTTCACGTCTTAGCTCGGCATCACACATTTATTTTCATCTCCTTAAGGTAAACAATCACCTGTTAGAGCCTTTGTCAGCTTTGCTCGTGTAAATGACTCAAAGTCTTATGGAGAGAAATGTTGAGGGCATAAGTGTCAGTCCTTCAGAAGTTGTGTTCGGATCCGGCTCTCTCTGACTTCACTTTTCGTTTTTTTATGTAGGAAGCGATGCAGATTCACCTCAGTTTTTTTGTTTTCTTTTTATAAATTCAATGTGATGAACAAGTACTAGGGAAAAGGTAGCCTTCCTGTTTACTCTGTAGACTTCAGTACAGACCAAAATGTGTCATCAACCCATCGGGTGAAAAAATGACGACCTCCATGGGCGAAAATACATTTCTAAGTAATTATGAGTTTTGGTGTATCATAAACAGCACTATTTTAGCTAAGAGGAAAATGACAACATATTTAGGTCAACATGTTCAACTAATCCTGGATCACTTTGAGTAATCATGCCCATTGAGTATTTTGTGACTCCTATGGACTTTTTTTGCGATAGGTCACCACAAACAAGGTATTATTGTAATTATAAATAATTTTACCCCCCAAAAAACAAAAGAAACAACAACAAGGGAACCAATGTTTACATGCAGTTTGCTGGAAGCCCAGGAGGGTACAAACACTTGATAGAAAGTGCTATGGACAGAGAGGATGGTTGTAATCTGACGAAATGTGAAGAAAAGTTCAAGGGCTATCAGGCCTCCTGTTCGCTGTTCTGCATTCAGTTGTTGTAGCCAATTGGTGTGAATCAGGAATTGGCAGCAGATTCCCCGGGGTTATTTGTGTTGGCCTACACCTTCCTCATTGTTGGCTCTGTGTAAAGCTTTAAGAGAAACATCCTAAAATATCTGCAGGTGTAAAGGGAGAGTAAGGTGTTTCTCCAGTTTATTCAGACTAATCGAATGAAGATGTGAGACATGGTTTCAGATTTTTACGTGCAGTTTCTTTTTTCCTTTCACCGAACTAAGGCTATGTTCACACTGAAGTGACCCAATTCCGACTTTTTTTTTTTTTTTTTTTTTTGCCTTAATGCGACTTGCAGCAAATCTTTTCCTGACAGGCTGCACAACACAGATCAGGAAAAACAGCAATCTTGGTTTAACATAATGAAAAGTAAGTTGTTAATTGCTGGCTCTGGTTGGATAACTTCAAAATTGTAAGCTATGCTATATGGTTAGCATCCACTTCCGCAAAACATTGAGCACAACTTCTTCTTCTTGTTTTTTTAAAGGCAGTTATTGCGCCCTCTACTGCACATGCGGGACACTTACAGGAGATCACATACAAGTGGAAATGTGGACGACGATGTAAAAAAAGACGACTAAATCTGAATTTATTTATTTATGTTAAACTTTATTGTTTCAGATAATTGGTAATTAGACAAATTTCAACCCAAATAACCAGATTGGATAAGAAGAGCTGTTTTCAGTTAATTTAAGTATAAAAGTTATGAAATCCAAAAAGCACCGACATCTTTTTCAAGTCATGAATTAACCACATTTCTTGGTACCGGACAGAACATGAATTGGCAACATGAAGAAGAGAAAATGTCAACAACAACAACAACATTATTTAAAGCATTTCAAGAAAGGCATCTACTGGTATGAAAAGACAAGTAAATCAGATTAAGAGTCATTATAAACAAATGGTGACAACATGAAACAACTTTCATGCAATTGTGGCGTTTCCATTACATAAATGAAATTAAAATCACACCATGAGTCAATAAAACTCGTGGGATGTATACATATTTCAGCCACAGTGCGAGCATTCATCAGAGGAGACATCAGCGTCTTTTTTAGAGGCTATTTACGTGACATGTTGGGGAAATTGTTATAGAATACCAGTGGATTCAACATTTTCCAATTGAGAGTCCTCTGGTGGAGCCAGCTACACAATGTGCCTCAAAAACGTTTTGGAAAATATCTCGTTGGCTGAAGAAAAAAAGTCTGTGTCGTATTGGTGAAAAATTAACACTATTTTCAGAGAGTGATCCTTAGTCATTTTTTGGTGCGTCGACTAGCCATAGTTGATGAAAATGTAATTTATGTAGAGAATCAAGCCATCAGTTTCTGTGTTCATACACTTAAACCAGACTGATCCCAATCACACCAGCAAATCCCCCTCTCAACAGATAACACCCAAAGAACAAAGGAGAAGAAAGGTTTTACAGCTGACTAGTTAAAGTCTGGATTTAAATCTGGTTGGGATGATGTTGTACGACCTGAGGCAGGTGGATTACACTCGAAATCTCAATGCATCCAAGTCAAAGCAATTCTGAAAACAGGAGTCGTCTAAAATTCATCCAACAGGATCATTACTAATTCATGCAATAACTCTTTTGCTTCTTGATTGTATCATTTTTATCTGCCAAGACCAGAACAACCACTTATTGGGTTTTAGGGGACGATCGTTTCACATTGGGCCAGATTGGTTTGCAAAGATTTTATCCGTAGGAACCTGAGGAAATCTTCATTCATGTGAGACTTTTCAGGTGATTAAGCGAAAACGATGAGTCACTGTCTGCCCAATTGTTAAAAGGTTTAAGGGTTTAGTCAATAAGTCACTGAGCAACAGATGAAGAGGGGTCCAGACCTTCCCAGGAGACGGACTGGAAGGAAAACAAAGCTGCGCCACTTCCTTTGTTACTCCACCAGCTTGATGGGAAACAACTAGACATGACAAAACAGCTTCATGCCTTGAGCCGCGTGATGCAGAGGTTACACAAAACGATTCCCAGACCACAGCCACTTATCTCCACACAGCTTTAATTTATATTTATGTATAATTATTGCCTTGAAAAAAGTAGAAGCTGCACTCAGATGATAAGTCCTCTGTGGTGGTTGACCCCTTAGGTAACGGCTGTGGTGAAGTAGTAAACGGGAGAAGGAAAACACAAATTAAAGCATTTTTTCCTTCAAATAAAAATACACACAATTAGTCTGGTGATTTTTTGAAACCCAAGAGACACAAGGATGTTTTTCCACCACTTCCTGTTTGTTTTTGTGCATAATTATTAGACTTTGAAATGTAATTAGCACACAAACTTCTTCTGTTTCAGCCATTTACAACTAATCACGTCATCCGTATCCAGCCCTTCAAAGGGGATCTATTATGCTTCCTTGGACAAGTTAGAGCTATAAACTCTAAAAATGTTAATTACTAGAGGTGTGCTGATTGATTGGCCACCGATAATAATCGGTCAACTTCTGTGAAAAAGTGTCTGATCGGTTATCAGACATTATTTGATACAGGCAGTGTTGTGAGATTTATTTGATTCATGTAAATTTTAGGCTGTTGAGAGCCTCTGGTCACTTTAAAACCAATTAACCTGCTGCTGGCCACGTCCCCCTATTCAACATTTACACTTGCATGTAAAAACGGCTGGAAACAAAGGCGCAACTATACAACCGCACATCTTTGAAAAGCAGAAGTGGAGGATCCTGCACAACCAACAAGAATGCAGCAAGTGGTTTCTGGATGGCGTCAAAAACAAGAACTGGGGTAATCTGCTCTGTCTACCTGGTTTTAGTGAGAATGCGAGCAGCAGCTTTCTAGATCAACTGGATCTTAGGGAAAAAGGTAAAGAGACTGTTGCAGTAATCAATGCGAGTCAAGATAAACATGGATGAGTTTCTCTCGATCTTGCTGAGACATTAGTCTTCTAAACCTGGGAATGTTCTTCAGGTGACAGAAGGCCAACTTTGTAACTGTCTTTATTTGTGAAAGCTGCAGTTGAGTCCCAAATGGAAGTACACAAATGTGAGTTTTGCACAACAGGTCCCCTTTAAGGAGGCCTTTTTGTGACTTACAGCACCAGTGGTATTTCAAACTGTTGTGACGGTGACAAGGTGTGTTGCACGCCTCCCCAGCGTCTGTAGCAACAAGCAAGCTGCTCCTCAGGGATCCTCGTGCAGACATTCCCTTGAATATTCATGAGGCTCTGTTTCTTACACACACAAACAATAACGCTCCACTGATCAAAAAGAGCTCATTAACTGTGTGTAATGCAGCAGAGATGTGTTGGAATAGCCACCTTGTTTTACAGTCAGATTCTCCTTCTGTTTGTCTCAGCACATCTTCTCTGACGGTGGGCAACACTCAAACCAAAGCACCCCCAATTCTGATTTTCAAGAGTCTGCTCAAAGAGAGGCGTTTGATTGCATTTTCAATAAACGAGAAAGCGATTCCTATTCATCAGCAAAGCACCGTCTCTGCAAAAGGCTGGTTGCTGGCTGATAATCAGCCTCTCGTAACGAGTGGTCGAGTTTTCACCCTCAAGATGCTTCATTTCATACAAGCGTGGGAAGGCGTCAGTGAGTATGCAACGACTGACTGGAAGTGAGAAGTGAGGATGAGATTTGACCTGGATTATCCACTTTTGGCGTGAATTACTGCGATGATCACGAAGCAGATTGCCCAGTTGACCTCGTCTGTCGTCGCAAGTTGGACCTGCAGCAGACCAGCCAATGACGACGCTCACAGCAGATGCTTTTCTCCAGAACTGTGATGAAGGTTTTCTCTTTTTCCCGTTGATGTCACTGAGAGGCGGCAATCTGCTGACGCTTTGTCCCCATTTTTTATTTTTCTTTTTTTTTTTTTTTTTGTGAATCTCGCAGGACCGTCATCTAAATCAGAGGCAGCTAATCAGAACTGTTTTGTGTAGTGACATTGCTTTAAAGGAGTTTATGCTAACCTATCATGGTAAGAAAGCTTTGGTATTTTTATTAACAAACCAGCAATAAAATAGCGGAAAGGAATTGTAGATGCTTTGACAGAAGTTACAGGAGTGGAGGCATGAGGTTTGTTCTGGGTGTTGGTTGGTTTCTCCAAAATATAAGGGGTTTGTTTCTCCAAGGCCTGAATAAAACACGAACGTCTCCTGAGAGACGACGCGCACTAGCACCACGGCTGAAACATTAATGTATTCAACATAACTGTTTACATTTGTCACAACTATGATTTTTTTATTGTTCATGTGTTATTGAATTTTTTTTAAATTAGCAGAATATAGAAAAAGATTTGTGCACATTTGTAAGGGCAACGTAGCTACCGTCATGTAAAGAGCGCTATTTTAAAGTGTTTTTGTTTTGTCTGTTTATAATGCTTGTGGCCTGTTCAATTTCATTTGATTTTGTTAAGTTGATATGCAGCAAGAGTCGGTAATTACTCCTCTTTTGACACTGGAAGGCAACCAGACCCAACATATTGTTTGAACAGGGCATCCAAACTTTTATTATATTGCCTTTAAACCAGAACTGAGGACACAAATGTGAATTGATTAAACACTTCACTTGGTAACAAATGCCAACATTTGGTTTTAAAAGTTACACCTACTCTCTAAGCCATGTTTTTTTTAATCACTTATCCTGATATTGCATAACTGTATTGAACAGAAATGAAGGGGTTAAACGAATCTGCTTCAAAAATCCTCATTATCTGAAAGCATTCAGGCCTTGAAATACTTTTAGATTCCAAAACTTTTTTAATCTTGGGATGAATGTATGTGCAACTTCCAGAAAATCTAATTATTTTCTAAATAATAGAACCTGTAATCCAAATATTATTGAGTAGGTCACAGTGATTTCTGAAGAGAACGTCAGCCTTTGTGTCACGATGAACTTCACTTCTTAAATGGATATAAAAGTGATGATAGGAATGATCACAAAGAAGAAAAATGGCAATATTAGCATGATACCAGCATTACACCAATGGCATAATGGAAAATCTGATTTATTCTTACTAGCAGAGACTGGCTGCAGTGAAACACAGCAGTTCAGCTTAGTCTAATAAAGTAGGAAAACCAATATTATTGTAATTTTGCTTTTCTATGTTGTTCATTGCACAGTGAATGCAATGGTTGCAGAGATCATATGGATTACAAAAGAGCAGAAACTGGGCAAGTTTTTCCATTTTTACATTAATGACACCCAAGTAAATATAGAATGGATGCGTGATTATTTAATTTTCAAGTTCTGTAGCTGCAAGACTGAAAAATATCAGATGATACACTTAAAGTGTAAACGTAAGAAATTCAATGTACTTTTTAAATTTAACTAGGTAGGCCTGTCACGACAATGCCACGCCCCCAAAATCAACATTTACACTCACACTTAAAAATGGCTGCAAATAGATGCATCTTTGCATAGTTGTATAGTTGCAACTATACTCACATAACTTGAGAAGAAATAGTGGAGCTTTTCAAAGGCTCCACTTTGAAAAGCAGAAGTGGAGCCTCGTGCACAACCAACAAGAATGCAGAAAGTGGTTTTTGGAAGAAAAAGAGAAAAACAATAAACCAACAATATTGAGCTTGTTTTAATTTATCATGTGATTAACTGATTTATTGAGACAAGTCCATAATCTTAGCTAATAGAAATATTTGAATTTAACTCCATTGTTCTTAATTCTAAATTGTGGAAATGCTCCTTTAAGATGACAGAATTTTTGTGATGATTCTTAATGATTTATTGTGCAAACAAGCTTATTCACATCAGTTCAAGACATTTTTCCATCTAAAACCTGAGATTTATCCAGTACAAATCCACTGGAAAAACAACCAATCTAATAGAACGTCAGAAAAACTGTCATCAGGGTTTGATGATGTTGGGGATTCAAATGCAGAAACGAAGGCATTAGGAGTTATGAAAAATATAATTTAATGATCAGAAAAGCAGAGTGAGGACATCAGAGGATCCAATATTGGAGAAACTGAACTGGAGTATTTATTGATGTTACGCAGGTGAGTAAATGGGATTGAAAACAGCTGCAGAAGAGCAGGAAATAAAGGTACGATGTAACACATTTCAGCCACATTTAGTCTAACCGTTAGTACTTAAACTAAAGACACTGGAATAACCTAAAACATCAGTACAACCAAAATAGCTAAACTAACCTGAGGCGCATCTAAAATTGGAAAATGCAATCAGGAAGTCTTTTCTCCAGATAAAAATGTTTTTGCAAATAATCGTTAAGCAAGTATTAATAATGTTCAGTTTTTTGAGCTGCACCCGTTTGTTCATCTTGGAAATGTTTGCAATTCATCTTTTTAAACTCTCCTCAAACAACCCTACAGATTTTCTATGAAATTTAGTTTTTGATACTGGTTAGATCTCTTCAGTACTTTAATTTCACTCGCATTACATCATTTTTCTGTGGATTTGAATGGAGAGTTGGACTCACAGCAAAATCCCTCTTCATCTTCAGGTTTCCAGCAGACAACTAGATGTTTTGAGTAAAAACTCTTTTGGATTTGGAACGTTTTTTTTTTTTTTTTTTACTTTAATGTAGGGTGGGGCCATATTGTATCATATCAGTCACAATAACACTGGTAAAAAAGAAAATTTTCAAGAGAAAATAAACTTTATCATGTGTCAGAGGCTTCCAGAGGCGGAGAAGGCGAAGCAACAACGTTTACTAGATTTCTATTTTTTGGCAACGTTTCAATTTAACTGTTTAACGGGGAGTTTTAGCGCGAGGCTCAGGAAGAGCGCGGCAGAGGTCACGGCCAGCCAACCGGGGGATTCATCAGCTCTTCAGTTTGCAAAACCACAAAAAAAGCTCATAAACCAGAGACGCCACCAGAACTGTGCACACAGTAAAAAGATCGGGCGAGGTTCACTATGGGAAGGTTAAAACTTTGCTTATTTGTTTTTAGCTAGCTTCACTATGTCGTCACATTTAGCAGAAAGCTGCAGGCGCTAGCTGTAGCTTCAGTCGTGTTTTGGCCAGAAGTCGGCTCTGCATCAGCTCCTCTCCACACGGAAAGAATGAACCGATCAAAAAAAGAACTTCATAGTATACAGACGCCTTCCCCAAAAATAAATAAATAACTCGAGTTACGTGAAACAGAAGAAATATTTACTGACTGTGTTGTCAGCACCTGGTTGACAGGAACTGCAAGGATATGACGAAGAAACAGAGAAAAGAAACTAGCTAGCTGCAGCTAGCCACGTCTGCCAACTCGTAAACATTTCAATAAATCAGTGGAAGTGAGAGTTGAAGGTGCTTATTACTCCGCATCCCAAATCAGATGTACTTGTTGGTAAAGCAATGAAAACTCATGATTTGCTGATGTTTGTACTGCTTGCAGGGGTTTTTACGTGGTATAAAAGGAAGATTTACTTTTAAACATATTAAACAAGAATCTTAGTTTTGCACATAATGCTTGCATTTCTTTAAAAAACATGAGGGGGAAACACTTTTTGACATCGTGTAAAACTAATGTTGAACCACAACAGTCAATTTGTGTATAAGTATTTTTATTTCCATTTTGGTAGCTCATTTCATAGTGTTTGTTAGCTAAATTATTTAACATTTCAATTATAAAGGAATGCCAAAATTTATATGCAGAATATTATATTGTGATCGAGATATTTAAAAAATATATTATAGTATCTCTTTTGGCAATATATAAAAAAGATGAAAAGGCAAAACCCCTTGATGCTCCTCATTGTCATTTTAATAATTTTGGAGATGCATCCAGTTTTTGTAATGTCTTCATGGTTGCCATGGTGAATAAATAATACTGTTTGAGTTTTTGCACACGTCTCCTTTCTTTTTATTTTTGCACAACAAGGTTAGTTTAAGGTTTTGCAACCTCTTTGCAAAACACGGCTTCCGCTAAAGAATGCAGAAAAGTAAATGTCAGTAAAATCCTCCTGGAACTGCTGAACTTTATTTCAGGTCAGAGTCGGTGTAAATGATGGCAGGGTTGAATACAAAAAATAAAAATAAAAAAACAGTGCTATAAATGACTAAAAGTTTTCATTTGAGTTTGTTGAGGAGAAATGTTATATTTTATGAGGAAAATGTTTTACAACCGAATGGTTTTAAATCCCAAAAACATGCTCAAACTCTAGAGTTGATATATTTACTGACATAATTTGTTATTTTCATGTTGCACATGGTTTCATTTAGTCCAATACAGGTGTGTCAGGCTCATTTCTGCATTGGGCCACTTCAAGATCTTTAATAAAACTGAGTTACAGCTTGTTCAAAATATGATCAATATGTCTTAAAATTACATATTTAACATTTTCACATTGTAATTTGACACTATGCAAGAAACTGATTTGATTATTATAAAGCGGGGGTGTTCAAAGTGAGGGCTGGGGGCCATTTGTGGCCATCGGAGTGAGTTTGTGTGGCCCTCGAAAGGAGTTTGACAATGAGAAATTTGGCCCATCCAAACTGTTTTTTTTTTTTTTTTTATATCATGATAAAATCACCATCATAATTTTCTCATAATGGCTATAGTTAGGCATAACACAAACTGTTTATTTTTTTATAACCAAGTTTTTATTATAAGTAGATCCACATTTATCCAGAGACTTTGCTGGATAAAATCAACTGAATTTGGCCAAACGTAGCATCTTAAAAGAAAGTGACCCTAGCTTCTGCTCCTATAACTGAGAATGAATTTGTTATACTGAGCCCAAAAGAATTTGAATACAAGATTCTTTTAAAATCCTGCCTTAAGAGTTTTGAGGGCCACATAAATAGTTGTAATGGGCCGGATTTGGCCCGCGCGTCTCGAGTTTGACACGTGATCTAACAGTTTAGCCTGACTGGCTCAAAAACAATGAAATTGTGTTTTTGTACTCTAGCTTGTTATTCAACCTAAAAACAAATATTTATTGTGCTTTAGAGAGCAGACATTTTCTTCAATCGTTCACATGGATGAACTGAAAGCTGCACGCTCCTCTGACCCAAACATCCACCTAGTGTTTTACATTACTCCAGTCTTTTCTTGGTTACTCTTGACTAATTCTCCTATGCTTGAAACAGCAGGTTCTTTATTATTGTTTATTTGCCTTAATTCAGTTGGATTTTCTCAGTCCAGTCAGCTAATGGTTTTTAGTTCTCTCCCACAAGCGGATCCCCCCTGGGTTGTTTCGAAGTAATTTGGTTCCACCTGAAGAGACACACATGCTTGCTCAAGCGCACAATCAATATTAATCGACTTTGAAGGGAGGCAAAGGCATGTCTCCAAGTAGATGTTGCAGCCTGGAGATAATAGTTTAGGCAGGCCGAAAAGTACAGACCGCCGTGGTCTCTGTTGAGGTTATTGATGACCCTGAGAGACTCTTTGTCTCCGTGTTGCTTTTTATTCATTTTCTTGCTCCAACAGCTTTTCTGTTATCACTCCATCTCGTTGAAACTTTTGTTTTACTTAAGGCCCATATCAATAAACTGAGATTAATTGAATAAATTCAAGACAAAACTAAGTAGTTAATATTGTCACGGCTCATGTGACCAAGTCTTAGTAGATAAGATATTGATCTAATGTAATTCCTTCATTAAAAGTTCCTTTGTGACTTTTGTTGGTCACAGTTAAATGGTGGTTGCATTTCCCTTTGTGTGTGTTTTTTAATCAATGGCACAATAATAATCTGTGTTACTTTTTAACTGAATATAAACAGCAAGCGGTTTTTGGCTTGTCCTGCTTGCGATCCGTACGTATTTCAACCTTTTCATGTAGCATAAGCTTTTAAAACTGTTTCTCAAACTTTTTCACCCTCAATACAACTACATTTCACTACAAATATTGAAAAAATGAGTCTCTCAACTCACTTATCATTTTCAGCCATTGTTTGTGAAACCAAACAAACTTGGTGCTGCATTTGTGCAGCAAAAATGTCCTTTTTGTTTTGAAGATGTTGATTTGTTTGATTTCTGATGACGTCTGGAAACTTTATTTAATATTCTTAAAATGATAACAGCACAAAAAACATCTTTTGCACTCAAATGTTTGACAATAATTTCATTTGATAAACTTTCACTGATCATCTTCAAAAGAAAAGCAACACAAACAAAAAATATCTTTGCACCACAAACCAGCATAAAGGCAGCACAAATACTTGACACCAATTTTGCTTGATTTGGTTTAGGTGAAGGGGGCCGGTTGACCTTTAAACTTTGATTAAAATCTTCACAACAAAAAGCAACATAAACCAGTTCAAACGTATCCCAGGTATTACAAACCACTTCTGTCTGGTTTTGTGAAAGTGTGGTGGCGAGTTGACCTTTCGTGACCTCAGGAAATATTTATGAACAGCTTTAAAACGAAAGCAGGAGAAACTTCACCACTTTCTTCCCAACCTGTACGGCGTGTTTCTTGGCGTTTATGATGATATTTCTTCACTAATTACAAACCTCAGAGGTTTTCACAGAACAGCTGTATTTATATCGAGATTAAATGACACCCGGGTGGATTCTCTTTACTAATTAGGTGATTTATAGAGAAAATGAGCTTAACTGGATTGTATGTCGGGCCATTGTGCACAAAGACACATGTGAGTGAAACAGAACAAGATGGATGGATCAATAAAATATTTGTTTTAACATTGCCGAAATAAAAGTTCTTAAAATATTCTGTTTTATAAAAATCAACTTGTTGCAAACATTAACAAGTCTTAATCCAATTATGGTTCATAATTAAGAGCTTAAAAATAAAATGCTATTGTAATTCAAGATACTGAAAAACTAAAAAAGTGTATTGCTATGGTAATTAGGTCTCATATCACAACATCAGTAGTAAATAATTGTATTTTTACACTTTAGTTCTTTGTTCTTACATATCTAAACGGTTGGCTAAAATGTGTTTTTTTCCTAAATGTTTCTAAAGTCCAGAATAGTCTCTTAGATGTTTTATTGCAGCATGAACTTGCTTTAGCAAAGATTGGCTTCAATAAGTGATCCAATCTGGATCTGAAGGAGAAACGTTTTAATTCCTAAAGCTCATTTTCACCGGGTCAGCTATAAATTTAATTGTCACTGTATTGACACATATTTGCCTGAGAGATCTCCTCTAATCGCTGCATCATGTTTGAAATACGAGTCGCTCAGCCGCAGAAGTTTTACTGCTGTGTTAGAGGATGGCAAGCAGTTCTTGTTGGAAATTATGATTGATTCTGAACATTGGCCATTTTTCTTCCATGGGAACAAATTGAACTTCATCATTGCTGCTATTCAGAAAGAGTGTTGTCATCAGAGAACAGCCTGTGCAGCCTGAATATTAAACAACACTTTAGACTGAATTTATTTGTTGTTTCCATCGGCTAGGACAGAATAAATATGGAAACATCTCCGTAGTTACCACACCTTGTAAAAACGTTTTGCTTATTACAAGAGAGGTCGAGTCTCTCTTTTTTAAACTATGATGCTTTTCAGGGCTACATATATTCTAACACAATTTAAAAAAAAAAAAAAAAAGCTACGAACCTTTCCAAAGTGACAGTATATGGGCTTTTTTCCGCCACAAAATGATTAGGTAGCGCTAACAGAACTACCTGATATGCATTATAACTAATCAGAACCGATTTCTGTTCAGAAACCAAACCCACATTCTACTTTCAAAACCTTACGTCGGAATTCTGAGATTAAAATCAGAATTCTCAGATTAATGTCGGAAATCCAAGAAAAATATGAATTCTGAGAAAATTGTCAGAATTCTAACATCAAAATTCTGAGATTAAAACCAGAATTCTGAATCTGAAATTAGAACTCTGAGATTAACAACAGAATTCTAAGAAAAACTAAAGTATTCAGAGAAAATGTCAGAATTCTCAGAAAATGTAAAAATTCTGAGTAAGACATCTAAATTCTGAGAAAAATCTTGGTGGCTCTAAATTTAAAACTTTAAAACCGAATCCAAGGATAAATAATACATCCTGAAAAACCAGGACGAACTCTCCCATTTGAGTTATTTAAGTCACAGACAACTGCACAACTGACAGCAAATTCATTTGCTCTGTTTGCACCACAGTCGATTTAAATGCCGCTCTTAAATGAACATGCAGGCCTATTCTGTGTTTTTCTTTCCTTGGAAAACTGTCAGTTTGAACTGTATTGATCTTCCTGACAGGGTCGACCCGTTGCCCCCTCTTTAGTTTAAGATTTGTCGACAGTCATCCTGAAAAATTGTCACCTTTATTGCACCAGAAGCCTGTTATTAGAGAGGAGGGGGGGAAAAATGAAGAAACGTTTCAAAGTGATTCAGTTTCACTAGATTACAAATAACCATTTAAGAATTTGTTGGTGTTTCTCCTGCAATTGCCTTGGTCAAGGGTGTGTACAGCGTTTTTTTTGTTTTTTTTTTACAAGCCAGCTAAGGATTCAGCTGAGGCGCTATCTCCGCTCTGCATTCTCAGCCGGCAGCAGATGTGAAATTATGATCTTCTGGTTGCAAGCCCACATCTCTAACCTTTAGACCTGGGATTTCTAGGATTTCTAAACTGGCAGCCTTTTCCTACTTGGCATGACACACGACGCCTGGCAACACTGCGAGTTCTCGCTGTAACAAATCAGAGAGTGACTGGGAGGTTTAGGCTTTAAATAGCTTCCGACTAGCATTTCTGTGTCATACAGGTTACTGTGAGTGGAAGCTTCTGGAAAACAAGCATTTCCCACTAAGTCGTAAAGCTATTTTTCTCAAAACTGAAGGCAGTTCTTTTTATTTTCCTGCTGGCCTTTACTTGACTCTTACAGGACAAAAGAAGGGCAGCAAGAATAAGGTCAAAACTTGAAACTTGGTACATTTTTAGGAAATGTTGAGTCCTTCAGGGGAATTTGAAGCAATTAGTTACCTGATGCTTCTAATCCAGTCAAATTAAAGCCATGAGGAAATTAAAGTTTTCATGAATGACAGTCAACTAGGTTGAATCCAACCTAGTTGCTTTAATTGGACATAAAGTGGCAGCTTTGAAAACCATAAATTAAAAAATATGTTGTTTTTTTTACATACTTGTGGGGAAACGAAACAACCAGAGACAAGAGGAGGGTTTTAGCGCTGTCAATCACTCTAATGTACATGGCGTTCACTCTCTCCCCTTTGCTCTCTGTTATGATACAGACGGTTCACCACAACAAAGAATGCTAAAGCTAGTTAGCATCCCGCCAATGACGACAGAACAACAGTTTTTCTGGAGCTGTTAGTCGTTTCTAGAGTGTTTACATGAGCCTGATTGACAGCGCTAAGAACTTCCTCCAAACTCTGATTGGTTGTTTTTGACCAGGAGGGGTGGGTGGAGGTGGAGGATTAATAATATAAACATTTTTGTAAAAGCTACATACTTAAATACTACATACATAATACATTACTTGCATGCTTGTTATTAATAGTCAGTTGTACTGAATTAATTACATATATTTTTGTAAACTTTATATCTTATGGTTATGTTTGTATTATTAAT
This sequence comes from Poeciliopsis turrubarensis, assembly GCA_010277015.1. Taxonomy (NCBI): domain Eukaryota; kingdom Metazoa; phylum Chordata; class Actinopteri; order Cyprinodontiformes; family Poeciliidae; genus Poeciliopsis; species Poeciliopsis turrubarensis. Next base: position 1,817,220 of record VMRN01000025.1, read on the forward strand.
ATTTGACACCTTAGAAGGAGTAGCTTGTCAAAGAATAAACTATTTCCCCTCGGGGATCAATTAAGTATATTCTACTCTATAGTGCAGCTTTAAGGGCAAAAGTACATTAAATGCATTCAAATAATTTTACCATCGACAACTACGATCACGTCTTTAAATGTTGGACTGCAAAAAAGAGAACGCAACTGTTCCTGCAGTTTCATCTGGCTTGGGTTACAAAGCAAAGTTTCATTCAGTACAAGCCTAAGGTTAGAAAAAGGGCAGCTAACATGTCTGCATACCCCACACATGCGGGACACAAACAGTTTAAGCTTTTACAGAGCATTTTTTGGAAACACCAGCTGCCACAGAGACAGCTTCTTCCCCGTTCTTTCTCTCTCTCTCTCTGATGAACATAATAAACACTTCACAGCCGGATTAATCAGCTACTCTGCTATGATACTAAATAAGCATATCTGCGCTGTAATAATAATCTTTGTTTTTGTCTTTCACTTTTCTACAGCCAAAATTCAACAGCTCTCTCCCAGAAACTGCAGACTTCAATAAACATTTCAAGGAAACAAAGCAGGTTTCCATCTAAAATGATCCAAGAATTCAATAACTTAAAGATACAAGAGGCGAAAATCGATTTTTGAGCCACATTTTGCAAAAAACAAACTCGTCAAGCATGGGAGTGGAGGGTTGATGTCAGCTGAACTTTGACCCAGACTGAATGATCGATTGTACTCCAAATCTTTCACGACAGGATTGCTTTAAAATATAACAGCTGATTACATTGTTACAGTGGGATTACACTGCAAAAACACCAAATCTTATCAAATTGTTTAAAAAATAACAAGATATTTTCCCATGTTATCAACAACAATGTGCTTTAAATCATAAAAGCTCAAAAATCAACAATTGAAACATGAACATTTTCCTAGTGTCATCAGAACACATCAAAATATTGGTTAGTTTTTTTATTCATTAAGGTACAAAAGCTAATCTAAACAGGCAGGTTTTTGATCTAGACTTAAAGGAGCTCAGTGTTTCAGCTGTTTGAGTTTTGGTGCATAGAAACTGAATGCTGCTTATTTATAAGTACAACATTCTGCAGCGAACGAGTAATTTTTCATCATTATTAAGAAATTATTGACATAAAGCGGTTATGTTTCTTTCTGAAAAGTTACTTGTAAGTAAGTTTTGTCAAGACATTTTCTCTAGACACTAGAAACAAAAATACTTGGTGAGACTTTGTGTTTTTGCAGTGATAAACTAACGCCTGCAAATCCAATTAAACTAGAGAAATCTTGTGACGAAGAATCTGGTAAATTCACAGAAAAACTAATAATTTAAAGTTTGTGCTTGCCTATACGACAACAGTTTCAAGACTATATCTGCAATCATGAGAATATGGTTATTTACTTGTCATTAAAGCCATGGAACAGCCTGGAAGCTAATCTACTTTATTAGTAATATTGTAATATCAGGTTCCAGCTTTTGTGATATCCATTACTCACTTTAGGTTATAAGCCAGCTTGGATCCATTTATTTGGCAGTTCCTGCAATAATCATTTAACCTTTTACTACAAAATCATATTATACAGGCAGCATCCGAATTTTAATTCCCAGACCTCAGAGCGTCTGCACATCGCCTCCTGACAAATTCCCATTTAGAGCGACACAACATGTCAGTGGTTGAAGCTTCTGACTGATGGGACGGAGTCATTCAGAAAGCTCTAAGAGCAGCGCGCGCGCAGACAGGTGAGGGTAAAATCCTGTCACTCAACAGTTCAGCTTCCATTACTTATTCAACTCTCCTGCCTTCAGCAGGCGCAACAGAGTGGAGGATGAACACAATTAATGAAGCTATCTGCTCAGGATTAAGCACACAGCTTTCACCGCAGACGCCTCTACCTTAAATGGATTCCTACTGTAAAATATTCCAGCAGCCTAAAACCTGAGCGCGCGTTATCTCAGAGGAAGAATGCCTGAAGGATAAACAGCTTCTTCTGCCCTTTGGGCAAAGCTTATTTATTGGGGGGCTGGGAGGTTACCTTGCATTTGTTTTAGGATGACTCAGTCAGCACAAGACGGAGAGCCGGTAGTGGATAATCAGAAGTGTTTGCCGATATTGCAACAATCACAGGAATGTATGGGTAAGGTTAGGTGAGATGTTGCCTTGCGCTTCTGCTGTTTGCTTGAGATAAGACAAGGCCAATTTCATACTTTTACCTCTTTGACAGCAGCTGGCAAGTTTTATTTTTGCAGCGTGGTTTGGCTATTGTTCATGTGTCAGTGGAGAATTTCACCTGGCACCAGTTACAAGTCTCCTCTTTACTTTCTTTCCTGTGTTTAGCTTACTCACAAAAACGCTTCTTTAAAAATTAACAGACTATGAATTCATGCATTTGTTCAAACGAATAATTTTAAGATTCAGTGTTTAGGAAAATGAAATTATTTACATGTAAATTAAATATAGACAATCCAGAATTCAGACTTTGTTTTGGAGAATATGATTATTTCACTTTGCAAACAAACAATAATAAACTGAGAAAACAAAGTATTTGTGGTCTAGTTTCCAGTGCAAATATCCTGGTACACTTAAAATGAAACAAAACTGGCCTACAAATGACTTTTCAGCAAGATACAAGACCTTGGTTTAGGTAAATAATCCCTTAATGATGATGGAAAAGTGTTAGTTATAAGTTAATAATCTGCTGATGGAACTAGTACTGTTTTTTTAAATCATTATTAACAACTGATCCACTTAAAACAATCTCATATTTCTTGTTGAAAAGTTATTTATAAGTTAGTACACATTAAATAAGACGATATTAGAAGATCTTGAGTAAATCCTCAAGATTATATGACAAGTCATTTTTACAGAGATGAGATGCATCATATCCTAAATATACGCGCATTTTATCGAGATACCTCCTCTGTTCCAGCCCATTTAGGGTATTATCGTGCTCGCTGTGATCCATTTTGCTCTGTTTTACACTTCCTGACCTCCATCTGAATTTTGTCTGGAACCCAACAATAGTACAGAAATTACTTTGTACATGTTGTGTGTAAATATCTTGGTTTCAACTACCTACGTCTGAAGTTGAAGCTTTGAAAATGCTAAACTATTGACACACATTGTGATTAAAAACCAAAAATCTGAATACATTTTTACATTTTCTTTAAGTTTCTCTCAGGGTTAGTAGAAAATTATAAATGTTAACCAAGGACCTGAACATACCGAAACGTCTTTGGAGCAAATGTTTATGGATTTTTGATCTCTTTGGCATGTAAAACAGCTGTCTGGTTAAACCTCTCCTCTTTTAAAGTGAGACACTGGATTGGATTAAACACCTGTAAGTAATCACAGGAACCAAAGCGCAGCAGATGGGTTAAGCTTTCAGTTTCATCTGTAATTGCTTCGAGCACGACAGTTGCCAATCCACCGTATATTGTAAATAATAATCTCCGCAGGCATGTTTGCATAAAATTCAGTTTCCTGTCAGAGAGGCTTTGAGGGCGCTTCACACACCTGCCTTTGAAAACACGTCTCAGAGCTCAGCAGCTACAACGCTGCCCCTGCTGACTGACAAGAAAAGAAATCATTTCACATTTGATTTAGTATTTATGAGAGCATGCTTTATTTATTTATTTTGATCAATGCATGCCTCTTTTCATGCTGCTGTTGGCCTGTACGGTGAAGATCTTCAGATGCCATGACGCTATAGGACTCCAGTATTAGTTGATACTCTCCAAACCCCGTGTGCAATCTCTGAACCTCAAATGGAATTGCTGTCTGGAGGAGAAATGTGAACCTTTTTTCTTTATCTTGTACATCTTTCAACTGCTTTATTCATCAAAGCTGAAAGTACTGACCCCTCCCCGCCACCACTCTCGTTTCCACACCAACAGCGCCCGATGTGGATAGATGGGATGGGAAATAACAGCGAAGCCATTGCATTTTCTGCCTCTGTCATGGAACAAACAACAGAAATGACTCCCAAAGGTGACCTATTATGCTTCCTTGAACAGGTCAGACTAGGTCTCCACAAAATCATTCTTAAATAATTAGATTTTAATCCAATCAGTTCCTGTCATAATGAGTCGTTTTAGGGCGTCTTAACACTTTAAATACAAATGAGATGCTGCTGGCCACGCCCACTTCCCCCAACTCAACATTTGCAGCCGTTTTAATAATTTGCACAACTATGCAACTGTATATCTCTGAACAGCAGAAGTGGACCCAACAAGAATTCAGAAAGTGGATTCTGCAAAATAAACAAAATACTTGTCTTTTCCAGCAGCCATTGTAAAGCACCTACATAAGCCTGTCACAATAACTTTTTCTTGATGATAAATTGCCCTCGAAGTCTTTGTGATAAATGATAATATTGTTATTTTGAAGAATAGTAATAATGGAATAATAATGCATATTCTCAAAGATCAGCAAGCTTTAAATTCTAATGAGCATTTAACACTGGAACTGGAACTTTTTATATATCCAAAATAACTAAACAACACAAACAACAAATACAATCGATTATGAAGTCTCTGTAAACAAAATTATCCATGAAAAAAGGGCTATTTGAGACCAAATCACTACTTAAGACTTTTTTGTCTCAAATTAGAAAGAGAGAAAAGAGAAAAAGTTTTTAAAAAATGCAAATAGAACCTAATCTAGTTTTAATTTATCAAGCGATTAATTGATTTATAGCGACAGGCCTGTGCATTCAGCTGTAAAACAAGCTCAGCAAATGTCTTAGAGCACAGCTTGGGTTGCTAGGCAACAGAGCGGACTTCGATGGGGTTGCTAGGTGACTGCCTGGGCTTTGATGGCGTTGCTAGGCAACAGGCAGTGCCTGCTGATTTGTGACGTTACATTACAAATGGCTTTTGAAACGGCTCATTTTCAAGATACCAAAAAACCCATCAAACTCATTGCCAGTAGGGTTAGGGGTTAAGGGTTAAGGGTTAGGGGTTAACGGTTAGGGGTTGGGGTAACCTCTACTTCTACTGATTTAAGAAGCAGTAGAAATCAAAACAGAAGTACAAAAATGTTCAAACCGTGAATTTATATTAGGAGAGTCAGTAGACGAAAGACATGGGAGTCAAAATGTTTTTTAGGAAAACCTCCCACATTGCTCTATTAGCTTAATGACGGCATTTCTTATAGGCGATATTGTTTGCTGAAGAGACATTCAGCTGGTTGAGATGGTACATGCTGACGCCGACTCGGCTGTTTACTCTGAGCCTACATGTGTCGAGACGCTTGACACCTGTCAACTGCAGCTTTCCAGGATTACCGAGTCTTTTTTTCTTTGGCTGACCTAAGGGGACCCTGGCGAAATGGTTTGATCCGAAACCTGGACCTCTCATCAGCACTGGTCAGTCTGCATTAGACACTGACCTCCACACTAAGCCTCTGTGGAATTACTGGACAGATCGTAGATCTGCTGAAAAGACTACGGACAGGTGGGAGTTATGGCTCCAAAGTGCCGTTTTTAACTTTCTCTGTTCTCTAGTGTGCATCAATGTAGAGGATTTCTGTAATTCTGAGATCTACAGAAGAGTACAGCACAACCAAGGTCAAACACGACACATTTAAATGACAGAAAACATGTCACAGTCAGAAGAAATAAAAATGAATAACGGCTCACATGAAAAAAAGTGTGGCATTTTCTGATTTTCTGCGACAGAAACGGTGAGATTCCCAAAGGAATTATTTCAACCAAACATATATCCATCTTAGGAATCAACATATGGTTACTGATCTGCAGCTTGCAAGCTTTAAAATGCTTCCAATAGTGAGACATGTCCCAAAATATTTTTGCAAAGTGTTGAATCCAAATGTACGCCACACTTTTCAGATCTTTTATTCTACTTAAGAGTTCTGTTAATCCCTTGAAAATTCAAATAAATACTAAAATAATGCCAGAAGTTAAAAACTTCAAGGGGATAAAAACTTTAAAGCTGAAAGTAATTGTATGGCGAAGTGATGAACCACAGAAATTACTCAGAAGTGTTTAAAAGACAAATGTACGGTATTTGAACAAATAATTTGAAATAGATTTCGTGTAAAAGGCGCAAAGACTTTGCATGTGAAAAAGCGTTGCAGGAAATCAAGATTCACTGCAGAAGTGCTCTTCTAATTCTTTGCAATTTTGTCTAGAGATGGGACCAAAGTGTCTATTTATTAGGACAAAAGAAAATTACAATAGACAGACGGAAGAGAAATTATCTCTTAAGCTTCACAGAAAATCAGTAAATGAGTTCTTTGAGAGACAAGTGTGCTTGTTTAGGCAGATCAGAAGAAACGTGCTCTAAGTGATGAAATTCGACTATTTTTTTCTGCTTTTATATATTTAATACCCAAGGAAAATTATAGCCTTGCTTCCCGGTTATTTGAACAAAAGCAGTCTACTTAGCAAGACATGTACATCTTTAATAAAAATGTTGGATTGATGGATTATGAATGTTAAAAATCTGAATATTTTCTTTTACATTATTACCACGACAGTATTGTAATTTTTTTAAAGGACACTTAAACGCTTTACACACTTCACCTCATGCACTTGTAGCTGATAAAAGCCTGTAGCTGACGGTGGTTTCTGTCTTTGGTCTGCAGCACATGATGCTGAGAAGCACGTAAATCCCTTTTAATCTTTTTTTCTTTTCGACAGCGTCACCATTTCAGGAATTCTCTAAGAAAATGTTATTTGCTTCGACAAGCTGGAGATCATTCAGCAGTCTTTGCTTTTTGCAGATTTCACTTTTGTACCAACTTTTAATTAATTAGTTATTTTAATCATCGAATGCAAATTAAACTTTTCAAACATACATTAAACTATTATGTAACAAAGTTGTACATATTTGCCTAAATGTTGTTTTGTTAGTTACAGTATTTTTTACTTTAAAACAGAATTATTTTATAAGGCAGTGATGGGCACTGCTAACTAAAAAGTTAGCTTTCCTAACACTGAAGCACTAAACCAACATGATATTAGCTGAAGCTAATGCTAAAGCTGAAAACAAAGACTAGAGAATTACAGAATGCTACATTTAGCTTCCCACAACTGAGTCAACCAATCATTTCTTGTGAAATGACATAAGCCATCAGCGCTCCATTAGCTAACCACTGTTAGCATCAACCAATCACACCTCGTCTCTTTTTTTGCTGAGCTTCATTCAATTGATAGTTTACAAATCAGCAAAGTACAGCAGCGCTTTAAAATGTATCCAGAAAAATTAATTTAGGGGATTCGAAGTAAACCAAATGCAAATAACGTTAGCAAAGCTGCTAAAGCACCAGATGAGAGGCGCTAAGAGGAAGTGACATCGGATTGGACTTCTACAACTGCTATAATTGGTACCATTGGCATTTACGGAGTGATGTGCACAAAACCATACTAATGATGGGAAGTTCAGCTCTGAACAGGAAACCATGGAATAAAATCAACTTAAAAAGATGATTAAATTACATTAAACATTTTTCAGTAGGAGATAATGCCTTTGCAATTAAAGATTAATTTATGACTTTTAAGACCTCTTTACCAAAGGCTGCAAAATAATTTCAGCGTGCTTTAGTTGCTTTTAATGCTGACCTCATTTGTACTGTAGATTATTATTTATTTCATAAACATTGAATGAATTTATTGCGGTTTTTACTATTTTATTTCCAACAGTTTGAAGTTGTTTTTTTTTTTTAGACTCTACTCTGATACCACTGAGGTCGAATGAAGCATTTCAAAGGAGCTGGACAATAGATTGACCAGTAAATTGAGTTTTACTGATGGCTTAGCTCTTCATATAACGTTTTCAACAAAAGGCTTGAACAGATACTCCGTCTCACAGTCCTGTTTATCGCTGTGTGTGGATAAGTCACTGAGATACTCTAACTTCTCCACTTCTGGCAGCTGCACACAGGGATGATATTGTCTATTTGGCTTCATCCGACCATGAATTCTTTTGGTCGGAGTACAAGATGAAGATCTGCTCTTCGAAGTCTGAGAATTTTATTTTCTTGTTGCAGACTTTGGTGTGGTTGCAGCTGTTGCAATCAATATCGCCATAAATGTGTTAATGGATCACTTCAACAACTGAGAACCAGGAGAGTCTTTCATACAAAGACAAAAACTATATAAAAACATTAAATTCAGAGACATTATGCAAACACTTAATGTTGTTAATAATAATTTCCATTTTTAAATGTCCCCAAATATGAACTGTACTTCTGTCCCGCATGCGCAGTAGAGGGCGCAATAGCGTCAGCGTTCAGCCAACCGCCATAAAAAGAAGAAGTGCTCAGTGTTTGAGGAAGTGAACATGGAGGCTAATATGTTCGACAGAGCAGCATATTAGCAGCTTAATCCTCATTATAGTCCGTCATGATTGATGTTTTTCTTCTGGCTTGCGCACATCAGGATGCGGAATACTGAGATCTGTTGAGTGTCAGTGACGTTCAGTTCGGATGAATGCGACCTGGACGTTAGGTCGCATTTGAATCGCATGCATATCGGATACCCAGGCGGCCCGAGTCGTGTTCAAAAGCACCGGTCCTGAAAAGACCGGATACAGGTCACATTACATCAAAAAATAAAAAAAAAAATTTGGAATTGGGTCATTTCAGTCTGCAGTGTGAACGCGGCCTTACATTGGTGAGTTATTTCGTCGATATTAAATTTCACAGCTAATAAAGGCCAAAACCGATACCATGCTGACAGTACTGTGCATCGCTACATATTTGAAGTAGCGATCAAATATCCAATATGTAGCGATGTCAGTAGTTTTGCCCTGCAGCTATTGGCATAAGCTACACCAACCTGCATCATGAACGAACACCGTATGTCTGAAAGAACTCTGCAGAAACGGAGGCTCCGTCTTCATTTTAAAAGATGCAAACCTGCACTCCAGTTCCGATGCATCTCGGTCCTTTTCAGACGTGACATACGTAACAGTAATGACTTCATCAGTCTGGTAAAGAAATGGCATTGAGTTATTCAAACACTGGTCAGTTTTGCAGTAATGTTCGTCATGCTTCATTCCGGCACGTCTTAGAGTTTGATGGAGGGAGCAGAGGAGAGGCAGCGAGGCATGCCTCTGCTCTCCACTCCAAAATGGACTGTACATCAAGTCAAGTTTAATAGAAAAGTCCTTGTGGAGTCGCAGTTTTCTCATAACAACATGCCACATCACCGTAGCAATTTATATCACCAGGTCGGTTTGCAAGATGCTTATGTAAAACATTGTGGGGGAGTATGGAAGCACTGACAGCATGTGTGCTGGAGGCTTCCTCTGAATTATGTTACTCTACAATGACTCCAGCAGCAGGTGGCAAAATAAATTGTTTTCCTCTCATACAAAACAATCCAGAGTGAGATGTCCCAATTAAAAATTTGGGAGCTTTGAAATCAAACTGTCCAGGTGTTAAGATCCGTTCTGAGTTTCTCTACGTTTTCTTATCACCTTCCTCTGACGCGACATTGCCCTTAAGTGCAATGTTGTGTGTAATAACAGAAACCTTCACAGCTTCTCAGGGTAACTGACTATATGATAGAAACCCTGTGGTTTATACAGCTGGAATAAAATCCAGCAGCCCCTGTCAGCGCCGCTCCTTGAGATAAATCTGCACTATGCGGCTCTAACGTTGAGAAATCTGCTATTTTGCAGGAGGAACTTAAATGATGCATCTCTGAGCTCTTTCTTTATTCCACAAGGACGTGTTTTGGCCTTGGAAACACAGTGTAAAAGTGAAATAAATATACGTTCTGTCATTTCACAGTGCTCATAATAGGTTGATGTGGACAGCACGGGTCAGAAATAGCACATTTTCAAGAAGCCCCAATTTATAAAGTGCTGTCACCGCATTTTATCAGGAGATATTGTAGCGCAGTGGAAATGAGTGTGGTGATGTGAGTTAAGCTACTTCTGTTTTTCTGAAGTCTCCCACTTCCTGAATAAACAAGCAACTTCAGAAAAACTTTGTTTTGAGACTCATTTCCATTCGTTGTGAATAAATCTCCCCACAAGCAGAAGAGGCTTTTTTTTTTTTTTGCACAGGTGTTGCTGATTCTGACTGAAATGCTGCCTTTGAACTTCGGGGGCTTTAACGCTTCATCGCACATCCTGCAAAGCTTTCGTAAAGAAATACAATTACAAACCAGTGAGACCACTTTAACGAGGTTTTTTTCATTTTACATATGCTGCAGCTGCTTCTTCTTCTTCTTCTTCTTTCCCAACACTAATGAAAACGTATAACTTGAATCAAGCTTCGGTTTCTAAATCAAAGGGATCGTCGCGGCTAGTGATAGATTTTTTTTTTTTTTTTACGTTATCAATCATTCTTTCATGTTGTGTGTTTAATCAGATGCAGTCAGAGGTTTTTTTTTTTTTTGTGGGATCCTGAGCAGAATTTGAATCCGATTGAACATATGCACTCCAAGCTTGATTGCTTTCAAATTCTCCACTTGATATGTAATAAAATGCCAGACCTTTCGAAGAGATTACCACGCTGCAAAAACTCAAAGTCTTACCAAGTGTTTTTGGTTTAGTTTCTATCATAAAACACATACAAACACTTGATTAAGCCAAAAATCTTTTCAGGCAAGTCGATATTTCCTTAACATTGATTTAAAAAAATTGTAGGAGATTATTTCACTTATATCTAGACCTGTCACAATAAACTTTAATGGACGATTAATTTTCCCAGATATTATTGCAATAAATGATATTGTTGTTTGGAGACCAATTATAATCCAAGAACGCATTCTCAAAGATCCATAAACTTTAAATTCTCATGAACATTTAACACTGGAACTGGAAGACACTTTAGATATCCAAAATCAATGAACAAAACAACAAATGAGATTAAATGAGAAGTCTCTGTAAACAAAACTGTCCTTCAAAAAAACAAAGGTTTAATTGAGACCAAAAGCACCAGACTGAATACTTTTGTCATTTAGTTTTTGGTTGACAGAGAAAAACAATAAATAATGTAAATAGAAATTAATCATGCAATTGATTGATTTATTGCTAATTGTGACAATAATAAGCAATAAATCAATAAGTGTTGTGTTTCTGCAGTGTATACAGAAGAATAGAGCCAGAATACCACAGAGAGAATGACACACAAACACCTAACAGACAGTTAATCAAATATTACAGCCAACATGAGGTAATAGAAACATCCATTACCCTGACTGATGCACTTAAACTTCTGACCCGGACTGTAAAACTGCCACAGAGTGAGTATAGCATCAGTATTACCCGCAGAAGGAAGATATCCTCCATGTTTGACCTCACACTGGAGGAAAATCAGATTAGTCATCTTCCTGAACTGCTGTCCATCTTTGGCATCAGAAAATAATCCCCCAAATTCTCAGGTAGCAAATGAAAGCTGACAAGCTAAACTTTTTTTCTCACTGACAAAAGACATATATTTTAGAGAAGGAAATTGAGCAGTTTTCATTTGACATCAGTGGATTTTTCTTGGCAGCCATTAGAAGAAATGCAGCCACACTTGTCACTTGCTTGAGACAGCTAAATCACATGTTTTGCTCCCCCATTCTCTTCTGAACTTTGAAGCCAACAGTCAACACTGTAATTTAAGAGTGACACGAAGAGTTTCCAAAGCTGCTAATGCAACTTTTCTTGCAGTCTGTTCTCGTCGGACTGCAGAGAGAAGAAGTGAAACAACCTTACATATCCAAAGGAGGCTGCAGTTTCTTCACTAAGTTGCAAAAGACTAACTTGTACTTCCAGAAGTTTTTAAGCAGTAAGTTCTTTTTTTTTTTCCCACATATCATATTTCTGTTGAACTAAAACTAGGATTTTAGAAAGCGTAAAGTATTGCCTCTGTTACAGTTTTTGGGATTTGGTTTTAAAGTGAATAGGCACTGACGTACGTTCCAAAGACAAAAAGAGGAAAAACTAAAAATGTTTTTGAATTATTTAAATACTCCTTGGAAATGTTAATTGCTGAAAAATCCTTGAGTAGATGTTTTTTCTGGGAAGAGCAATGTGATTTCTACACCTACTGATTTTGTTGAAGTTTCGAGAACACTTTACAAGCATACCAAAGTTTTTTTTGTTTTTTTTTTTACCAATTATAAATCAAAACATAATTTTTTTCTACTACATGAGCCTCTTGCTGGATCACATACTGCAAAACAAACAAAAAAAAAAAAAAACAAGAGGGGGACTACTGTATTTTATAAGTATTTTTGACCTTCCAGAAAATATGATTGCTGAAGGAAAAATTCTTGAGTAGATTTTTTTTTTCTGAGAAGAGCATTATGATTTATACAACTGCTGATTTATTTGAAGTTTTTGAGAACCCTTTGTTTGGTCCACTGAAGGTTTTTCGCCTGTTATAAAACAGAAAACGTACGTTATAGCTTTATAAACCTCTCTGTTTGGGTTTATTGATCTGCAGAGAAGTTCAATCTTGGTTGTTTTCTTTTAAGAATGCTATCAAGAACATCTTTGTACATATCTCTATGCATTCATATGAAGTTTTCCAGTAAGGTTATGCTGAAAAAGTGTCCTAAAACACCATGATTCCACTTTCAAACTTCATGGTGTTTTCAGAACAATGTCTCCTCCAAACATGGTGTGTGCTATGACTGTAAATCTCAAACTCCGGTCCTCATGGGCTGGTGTCCTGTGACCTTTAGATGTCGCTCTGCCTCATCACACCTGGCTCCAATATTATCTAATTACCAGAGATCTGTAGAGCTTGACTGCATGCTAGTGAGGCAATTTCAGCATTTAGTTCACTTGTATAGGAAGATGTCCAAAAGTTGCAGGACGCCAGAGATTGAGACAACTGCACTTTTCACTGAGGCTCTTTAATTGTATATATTTTAAATTTATATTTGTGACTGTATACAAAATAGACCTCATTCTTCCCCACATTAACCAGATTTCAACACAGGACTATCACAACACCTGACCCATCTCATCTTCTTACCATTACCCTTTATTCTAAATATCTTACTAACTTATGCATTTTCTGGGGTTGTTACCAACACCCAGTGAGAATGTATGTCAGAAATAAATGTTCAGACTCGCCCTTTATTCTCCCAGTTGTAGCTGCAAAAGATCAGACTGTTTTCTGAGTAATACCCTTTAGAAGAGTATAATTATTTCTGCCACTGATGTGACAACAGAACATGGAAATCAAGAGAACGCTGCATCACTGCTGCGGCAGCAGTAATGCACCTCCGACCTTCCTCTCGTGGGTGAATCCAGACCCGTGCTTGAAAAAAAAATGAGTCACTTTACTTCACATCTGGCAGTATGGGTCCAATAATAAACGACGTTAGAGCAGAGATGGAACCATGGGGACACATCCCACACACAGCTCAAGGCTATTCTCTCACAATGCTTTTGTATGATACGCTTTTATTTGGACATCACTACAGTCCTATGAATTACAGTCAACACTTTGTCAGTGTGGCTTTTTTTTTTGTCATATTATAGGGCTGGGAATTTTATTTATGTTTCCAGTTTGCGCGGTAGTTTAGCTCCCAAGTGTGTGATTGTTATGCAGATAGCAAAAGGCTAAACATTTGCAGCACAAGCTTCAGATAATATTGACCATTATGCTTTGAGGACGTCTCCAAGGACAAATCTTCTGTATTCTTTGCAGCGGCACATGGAGAAATCTCTCAAACTGTTTTTACTCTTGCTCTGTGGGGAGCCCCAGCGGGACCCGGCGCTGCAGGCAAAGGGACTACATGATTAGACTTGTGATCTGATAGGAGGTCAGGATCTGTGGTAGGCCAGAGACAAACACAGATGTTATCGGGATCATCCTGGAGAGTGCTGATAGTCCTCCAAGACCGTGATGCGGTGAGTGACAATGCTGTCACTCCTCCCGGCTCTAGCCTTCTCCCCAGGGGATCCCAGGCAGATAATCAATGGTGTGAGCCACATTTCAAGCCACTCTGCTGAGATTTACCTTCAAATGGAGCTCACTTCAATAAAAAAAATGTAAAAAAAAAATGACTGGCCCTAATTTATCATGCGTGCAAACAGTTACAAAATGGGCGAGCGGCCATTTTCTCGCTTTTCGGAGGGCGTGTCAGATAGGATGTGAGAGTCAGAGGCCGAGTTTCAGATTGTGTTCGCAGGCAGTAGCCATCTTTAATTGTTATTGTCAGTTTTACTTTTGTTTATTTGGCAGCTTGGCATACTTTCTGTAAGCTATTAAGGTAGTTAAAAATGAATAAGCAGAGTTTGAACCCTTCCATAGTTCTTAAAGGGGTCTAGTACACTTGCCTGAGCTTTTTGCCATTGCCACTCAAATTTTTTTTCTCTTTTTGTGGTTTTGCAAACTGAAGAGCAAATGGGTCACCCGGTTGGCCGACCGTGACATCTGCCACGCTCTTCCTGAGTCTCACACTAAGACTCCAGGAGGGTCAAACAATTAATCCAGTCAAAATTTTGCCAAAAAGAGAAGAATTGAATCAAACATTGTTGCTTCATGTTCTCCTTCTCTGGACTCTCAAACACATCAGCTAAACCTACGAATCTCCATCCTCCATCTAACACAGGTAGGCAATGCCTGTCTTCATTACCATTTGTTTAAAACAAAAAAAATGCCTGTTTAATATACTGTTTTGTGGACCATGAGCATTATGGGCAGTTTAGATTTTTGCTGGTTTTGATGCGCGTTGTGGTTGTGCTCTTGTATAACATCCTGCAGGAGTCCCTGTTTGGAAACAGCACGATGTCGACTGATGTACCAATGAATCAATTTTAACATTTATTCAGAAATGGAAGTCTACATGAAGGACGCTAAGTAACAGAAAGCAAAAATAATACTGATGGCATGACAGAATTTTGGGGCTATACTCATAAAATGAAATAAAATCATAAGAATAAAGTCGCAAAATTACAAGAAGCAACATTACAGGAATAAAGCTGTAATTTTGTAAGTATTTGAGGACTACTATGATTTTTGTTAGCATGCTCCTGATAATGTGACATACAATGGCCTTCTGTAGGGCACTGACTGATGCGCTTCTGATTTCATAATCATAATTTTCATTTTTTTGTTTAAATCTGGATTTACCACGTTTGGCTTTTTCTGGTACAGAATTATTACGCATGTTTCACATTAATGAACTAAGAGTCGGATAAAACATGACTGTTTAGTCTGCAGATTATTCTTGAAAATAATCGGATAGTATCCGAATTAGTAGATGGAAGTGGCACATATCAGATGTTTTTTAGGGGTGAAAATTGGGTAATTCAGATTGCAGTGAAAAAAAACCCATTTATAGGTCTAAGAGGAGCAAAAAAACCCAGTTTGTTTCACATTTGTACTTGGGTAAATCTCTATAAGTAGGACCTACTTACAGATACATTAAGGTTTAAAAAAAAACACAAGCACCTCTCAGGTGTATGGCTGATGTACTTAAAAAATGTTATTTTTTTTAATCTGGACTCTGTGTGGGGTTAATGGCTGAACAATTAAGTAAAACATTAAACACAACAAGGTCAGGACCAGAGTGTATGGAGATTTATGTGGCTGCAGATCTCTTATAGCAAACTTCGGCTCTCTCGAAGGAGATTAAATGCAAAGTTATCACTCGATGACTTTTATGACTTCAGTCAATTTTATCTTCTATGAAGTGTCTGTGTGGAGTTATGCTAAAATCTTTCTATGCATTTAAATGAGGAAAAGCCCCGTGCTGAAAAGCCATGGCAATGGAAATGAACTTCAATGCTTTTTGGATCCATTTTGGGAGGTGGACAGTCACACTGCAGATGTCTGACTTTGATCATCTTGAGAAAACACAAAAATTATATTGGTGATGACTCTGGTTTCTGAAATTTGCAAAACGTTTACACTGGACATGAAGTTTTAATCAGGTGATCTGCAATCAGATGAACAGGAGTGATCGCTTTCAGATTAAGACAACCTTAGTTTTTCCAACTAAGCTATGAAATAGAAACATATTACAGAACATTTGCAGAAACTTGGAGGTAAGGTCACCAAAACTATGCATAGATGGGATTGTGGTATTTAATGAAGATAGCTTCCAGCCACCAGGTCTGTTTGGCCTCACGTTGGGATTGGCCAGATTACCTGTGGCTTGATGAATCCACAACCATTACTGCAACCAATTCCACCCCCGTTGTTGAGCAATGAGGCCCACAGTGAACCTCCAGTTGTGTTGTTTTTTTCATCAAGATATTTCCAGCAGATTTTAGATTATTTCCACTTACGACACATTTTTACCAAGTTATAAATGAAATAATCTGCAAATAGAACAAGCAATTAATATCAATATTATGGAATTATTGACTGAAAACGAGCTCCTATTACTTGCTGAAAAGGTTACTTATAAGCATTGTTCTTAATTTAAGAGTAGTAACATATCTGCAGTGCTATTTGGCAAGATTTTTTGTTTTTGCAGTGCAGGGTTGTGGTCAAGATGACAAAAGCACTTTGTCACTGAGACAGTTTAAGAAAAAATGTTGCAGAATTGAACAAATTTACACAAAAAAGTTAACATTTCTCAGAAACGCAAAGATAGAATCTTAAATATCCCATTTAGACACATTATTTGCAAAATAAAAAGTGTTATTTATGGAAAAGAATTGATTGACTTGGCCTGTATTCGAATGGAAACGTAAGAGTCAGTTTGAGATGTGAAGATTTACGGTGCCCTGTGAAAACTTTTCCTGTGAATCTGTGCTTAATTAACAAGCTGCAAAAAAAAAAAAAAAAATGTTCATGTGTGTACGAAAACAACAACACAAAAATAAGCGGTGCCTCTGCTCTGGTGAGTTAGTTTTTCTGCATTCCCCACATGGGATTCTTCCATTTGCAGACTGAATTGTGTGTCAACACATTCCTGCCTCCCATCTTCCCTGAGGCCCTTTCTCAATGCAAAGCTGGCTTTAGCCCCGGCTGACCTGTGTAGTTCTGCAGAAAGATGCTCTTAGCCTCAGGAGAGAAAAAACTAAACAGGAAAAAATAAAAACGAACAGAGCCCCTTTCTAAGGCAATCTTTAACATTTGTGTTAAAGACTGTTATGTGGCTACATGTGTGTAATTTCCTTAGGATTCATTGCATATATGAAGCTTCGTAAAGATGAAATGTTTTATATTTTTCCTCATCGTTTTGCTTCATTCGTAGCTCTTTACCAGCCAATATTTGAGATGAGGCTGCACCGATTGCAGTTTTTTGGCCGATCGCTGATCTTTAAAAAGCCTGACCTGCCGATTCCGATTTTGACCAATTTTATTCCCTAAAACGTCACTAAATCTAACAAGGATGTTGTTCAATGTTAACTGCAAATGTGCAGACATGACCTGATGGGCTGGTCTATCAGTCAAACCTATTTTGCTGTGGAGCAGAAGAGGATAGTGGGCAATTTTTAGACTTTTGCAGAGGAAGATAAAATTGGGAGATAAGTCCGCCTTCACACGCAAGTATCAGCCGATGCCAAAATCGGCACCAATAAATCACCTAATTTGATTTAGGCGCTAAAAATGCACTGCGACGGGTTCTCGACGCGCCTCCACTGAGACTTTGAATGCAAACCAGACGCACAAAACACGTTTGGTGTGTATGCATCATTAGGCTGGGATGCTAAGCCTGGTGGCCCGCCAGGCTTAACGTACACTGGGGGAAACCCTGAGTGCCTTTGAGGGCTGAAACAATTCTTTGAATGATTGGGTACCTCTATTATTAAAATTCCTCGAGGAAATTTTATCTGCTTAAATTAAAAGCTGCAGTATAGACATTTTTTTTTGTAAATGTATTTATGAGCCTGGATGTTGATGTCCGATAGGAACACTGCTGTTATGTTAGATTTACACGTTTATTGTATTTTTTTATCCAATTAACAACAAGAATAACTGATAGATTACTTGATTACTAAAATATTTGTTAATATGCTAATAAAATAAAAATATGAGTTTTATGTATAGCTTCTGATAACTAGCCAATTCATACTAGGATTGATTAAGGTAACTGTTAGCACTCTCATAGTGCTAATTGTGTGTGTTAGGAGCAAGAAAATGACATTTGTCTCGACATATAAGCCCGGTTATCATCCATCTCGTCGGAGAGGACAGCGACTGGCTTGACTTTGGGCAAGGGCGTGCAGACGCACAGCATCACCACATGGGACTTCTGGATTTCCACACTTCTCCACGTCCAACTGTAATCGACAGCGACAGGCAGTGAGTGACGGCATCAACTGCAAGCCGGAATACTCAGGTGTACAATGATTCCTCAATCACGACTGTGACTGGAACAGATCGCCGTCCTTGCCGCGCGGCTGTAATACTTTAGACACACGAGCAGAACTGCGGCCCCTTGAGAGGAAAAATGCGTCCGTCGCAAACATGTTTTCTTTGTTTATCAGGAGATGGCAGGTTATTTAGGAGGCGAGGAACAGCTGCATTGTGGTGATAAGGTTTTTATGAAAATGGATCCACATACCATCACTCCTAATAATGAAACATCTCTTTTCATATATCACATGTGAAGAAGGGTTGACCTGATCAAAGGTAGGAGACAGGAAGCTAGCATGACAAATATAGACATCCACTTCCTGGGGGTGCAAAGATCTGCATCAGGTTCTCAAACATTTTGTTAAACATGACCTCACAAAATACTGTGTTTCCAAATTAGTGCAAAACAAATCGACACCATAAGTTGGGATTTTGTTTTTTTTCAAAAATTTTGTCAGTCAAAAAATAAAGCTCTGTTTTTTATGCAAACTCCAAGTTAAACAAGAAATTCATATTCAAAATAAGAAAAATAAACATTTCTACAAACCTCTGACCTTGAACTTCAATGACAGCTGTGCCTCTAAATTTTATTATAAACAGTTTGCTTTGGTAAATGCACAAGCACATTAATAATTTACAATAGTATAGAAGATATAATCTATTGTAGGAAGTTTGTCACTAAATGAACCCGAATATAAGTAGCACCCAAGCCAAGCAGCTAGATATTAACCTTGTGTGAAGGTGATGGTAAAACTCTGGGAACGTTTGTTGGTAAACAGGAGAAACTAAGTACTGATCAGTTTTAAACTTCTATACTTATGATTTTTAATTACAGTGGTGCCTCCAGTACACAAGAAAAATTATTACTGACTTTGCCTTCAGAAAATTAATTTCAGCTTTTAATCTGAACTGCCCAAGCCTGTCACAATAAATTTTGCTGGACGATAAATTGTCCCCAAAGTTATTGGAATAAACATTATAAACAATAACATTATTGTTTTGAGACCATTTTTAAGTGATATGATGGCAAAGCAAGAAGACATTCTCAAAGATTTAAATTCTTATGAGCATTTAACACTAAAACTGGAAGACATTTTAAATACCCAAAATCAATAAACAAGAGAAACAACAAATAAAATTTATTATGTCCTTCAAAAAATGGCTAGTTGAGGCCAAAAAGCACCAGACTGATTGTCATCCAGTTTTGATTGAGGGAAAAGAGAAAAACTATAAATCCTGCAAACGGAAATCATCGAGTTTGTTTTAAATTATGTGATTAATTGATTTATTGCGACAGGCTGCCGAAATAAATAAAATTTGGACACAACTCAGAAAGTTTGACGTTAAGAGAAGAATTTAGTGAGTAAAATATATCATTAGTGTTAGCCCAAACAAACAAAAAAAGAATCACATTCCCACAAAACAGTTCCCTTTTAAATTCAGTTCAGAAGTTGACCATTGAAATGATAAAGCCTCTTTAAACCTGCAATGAAACAGTGCAGGTCTGATTCATTGCTCGTGTTCATTGTGACCCAAAAACACAACTTGAAACCAAGCAGAAAATAAAAGTTTACTCACAAATCCTTTGAATTATTAGGAGTGCAGGATGGATGCGGCCTTGTCGGTAGCTATGCAGACCCCACTAGACAGGTGAGCTTGAATTTCCTTCGCATCATGGCCACGTGGAATAAAACCCGGCAAACTCCACTTTCCTACCCACAGCATGAGAGTCCAAATGACTCCTGTTTAGAAAAATACTCTGTTTAGCTTCATACATCTGGCTACACACAGCTACCAATAGCGCACGCAAAAATGCTAATGCTAACTCGCGATTAGCATCATATATTCAAGCACTTTAGCATAGAAGTAATTTATAGAGTATTCACTCATCAGAAGGTGAAACAGTCCGAAACACGAATGTAGATCCACGTAATTTATGAGAGTTTCCCCTTAGCTTACCTCCTTCAGCCTGCTAGCATAGCATGTCGGCTAACATGACCTTTCACCTCCCTCACTTTGGTCTCTCCCTCACATACGATTGGTTAGTTTAAATCAACAAATTAAAAGAAAATACAAGCTTGACAACATGGCTACACTGGCACATAAATGTTTTTTTAGCCATTTTTTTTATTTATGAATGACTATTCATTAATAAATGAGCTAAGTTTTACTGTTCTTTTTACCCATATTACTTAATTTTAATTCACCTTTATAATATTTAAGTTAAAAATGTCTAACTTTTGTATTAGTATTTATATTTTAGCCTGAAATTAATAATTTGGACATTTGGATGTTTAAATGTAATTTCTGTTAACTATGATGATTTTCAACTTGCAGATAATGAAAACATACAGTTAGAGTTAGAATAACACATCAGATGAATTGAAAAACACTTTTAAAAAAAAACAAAAAATAGAAATGTGGGCTTGATAAAAATATGTTTAATACCTGCAAACAGGTTATTTTAAAATGATACCAATTAGGATGTGCATCCTAATTTCTTGAGTTTGTAAACATGTTACCTCTGTTTCTGCTAACCCCCTCCTGGGAATACCCCAGGGCTCAATTCTTGGTCCTCTCCTGCTATTTTATCTTCTGCCATTTTGTCTTCTATTTTCAGAAAGTTCGCTGTGCAGTTTCATTTCTAAGTGGTTGACTGTCAAGGCTACTTCCCTTGGTGACATATGGGACTGAATTTTCTCCATTTTAATTAGAAAACAAAAAAGACTGAGGTTATGGTAACCGCCGGAATAAAGATGGTGGGAATACGATGCAGGATCTTTACCTTTGATTTTTTCCTCTTTGGTCCCATACAAAAAAATCCATTGTCACAAATTTAGGGTTGAAAACAGACCCCAGCCTGAAATTTAGCTGTCCTCTAAACACCGTAACTAAGACGTCTCTCTTTCAGCTGAGGAACCTTTCAAAAATCAAAACCTCCGTTCTAAGCACCACTTAGAGGCATTGATCAGTGCTTTTATTACCACGCGTCTGGATTATTGTGACTCTCTTTCGATCGAAGTTAGCCAGGTCTCTACAAAATGCTGCTGCACAATTTTTAACTGATGCAGATAAACAAGATCACATAGCTCCAGTTTTGGCTTCCTTCCATTTACCTTCTGTTTAGTTTAAAATCTATTTTAAAGTTGTTTTGTTTGTTTTTAAGTCTTTAAATAGTCTTAGCCCTTCTGATTCGTCTGTACTGCTTCTCTCTTATATTCCCTCACATGCTTTTAGATCGTCTGACCAGAAGCTTTTAGCCGTCCCAGATAGCTTTTATAAATCCAGAGGAGATGGTGCCTTTGCAGCTCTGGCTCCTAAATTGTAGAATGAGCTGAAGGTCAGACAGCCTTCATCACTTTCTGTTTTTAAAACTGATTTAAAACATTTTTTTTTCCTCTTAAACCCAGAGCGAGTTTTCTTCTGTGATTTAATGTTCTCTTTTTGAGTTCTGTATTCCCTACAGTTGTCTTAGTGTTGGTCTTTGTTTTTATATTTCTGTACAGCACTTCTAACCGCTTTAGAAATTAAATGGAATTGGATGGTACGGTAAATTCCCAGATCCGACTTAATAGTTAAATGGAATGAACCACATAAAGAGCCACCAACACTTTTCTTAGTTCACATAAGAGGTAAAAACTAACAAAAATCAAAATCAACACAAAAGAAACAAAAGTGAATGAAGAGCTTTGAGTCTCAACAAAAAAGAATGAACTGAGTCAGAAACCAACAAATAAGAAAAAGTACCAGCAAAATGATCCAAATACAAACCCAGTAATAGATAATATGCAAAAATAAATGGATTGTAACACCTCTAATGTTTCTGCAGTACTTCTACTTGCAGAACCAGCCTAATTTGTGATCACACCACATTTTCAGGCTCACGCTTTCGAGACTAAAAAAGAGTGAATGTCCTGAAGGAACAAAACGTTAATCAGTGTAAGGTCCTACAATTACGTGGTGGTAGGCCAGAACGACCATAATAATCTCCATGACTTCCCCACTCCATGTGTGGAAGGTGAATCTCCTTCAGCCTGGAAGAGCAGGGCATCAATTTGCACATCAAAATTGTGCAAAGTGGAATTATTAAAGAAATTAGCTTAATGGAAATAGACGCCGATTTTGAAAAAGCAACATTTTTTAATCAAAAGTTGCTGCAATTGGATGAGGTGGTTTTTCAGTTGTATCAAAATTAGTGCATTTCGGAAAAACCGCTCAACCGATCGACAACCGGATGTTACCACTGGCGGAAAAAAATGACAGGAAGTGGTTGGATGATGATGGGGCAGCATGTTTTCCTTTTTTTGACATCCAGGAACAATCTTATTCAAATGTGTGTGTAATTGTGTTTCTTCTTAAAATGAAACAACACAATTGAAAAATTGTGTTTTTTCGACACAGAAGTCACATTTGTGATGGAAACGTAGCTAATAGTAGACCTACTAACTTTGGTTTTCCATGTTAAATGCCAATCAGGAAATAAATTGCTGTCCTGTCTTGAAGGACTGAAAGCAGCCACTGAAACGTTTTGGGGTCTCCTGCTGATAGAACTGAGCCTTTCCAGATGCAAAAAGAGTGAAAACAAACCAAGGATGAGAAAAGAAAAACTGTCAACGACCTTCACCTGAACCTGGTTAACTCCCTGTGTTATTTAACTGACTGGATCCTTATCCGATTAAAGAGCGTTTCTTTTAGCCTTTCGTTTTTTTGCACAAACAAAAAAGAATTACTTTTTTATTTGTGCAATAATATAACTTTTCTGAAACTGTATTATTATTTCTAAACAGTAATATGTGTGAGTATGTTCAGTTCTGCATTCAGTTCTTCAAACTATGACCTTCTAAAATTGCTTTCTTCCAAATAAAAACAGAAACCTGCTACAGCCTTCGAGTTAAATTGTGATTTTTTATTTTTTTTTTTAGATTGGAGCTTCAAAAAGAAACTTGAGACC
This sequence comes from Poeciliopsis turrubarensis, assembly GCA_010277015.1. Taxonomy (NCBI): domain Eukaryota; kingdom Metazoa; phylum Chordata; class Actinopteri; order Cyprinodontiformes; family Poeciliidae; genus Poeciliopsis; species Poeciliopsis turrubarensis. The sequence goes on from VMRN01000025.1 coordinate 1,840,415, forward strand.
CGAGATAAAATTAAAACAATAAAATTAGTTGTGTGAGTGTGAAGAGAATACAATTCAGAAATAAAACGACACTTTTTCACAAAGAAAAAAGTGCTGAAGTTTAAAACAACATCTTTAGGCCTTCCCTGTACATCCTGCCTGACAACCTGGAGACATTTTTCCCTGAGTGTAATAATTGAAAAGCAAACAGGCCAAGAGAATAAACAGGTTCAGGCACAAGTGCAAGAGACGCATCATTTGAAAAGCACTAAGCGAGACAGGATTCAATTTCATATTGCCTGGCAGAGCATGTCCCTCTCTGCTGTCCCTGCTGCTGGTTGCCGCCGCTTTCCCAGCCAAACGAACCCGTTGTCACGTTTCCCCATGACAGCGCGCTCCTGTAACTGGAACATGCCGGATATTGTGATATGGCTAAATCAGCATACATGACAGTGACCACGCTCAGCCCTGACAGAGGACTGCAGAAACATGTTTTCCCGTTGCTGTCAGGAAACAAGCTGCAACTAAATGGGACAAAAGGTTTTCTTGAAGTCAAGGGAGAAAACAAACTATCTGACCTCAGTTACATATTTGACTAAATCTGGCCTGCTAGCATAGTTTGTTGACGCAGATGGACACGTTTTCATCTTTTAGGACTTTTTAAACAGATAAATAACATCTTCCTACCCGCCCTGCAGTGATGGGGTATATTGGATCCCATGAGGTTTTGACTCCAGCGGGGTTGTACTGAGCCTGCGTGCGCTTTTATGAGGGTCTTTTTTTTGTGTGGTTTCGGAATTTGAAGTCAATTCCTACGACGTCCGACCGTGACATTTGCCGCACTCCTAATGCTGCGTTCAGACCAAACACGTTTCATCCGACGCTTCAAGTTGGATGTGTTTGATGCTTGACATTTTGCGCTAGACGCAAATTTATTATATGACATTTGCTCCATATGCTTTGAAGGAACAATTTTGGCGCCCATGTTAAAAAATGTGGGCACCACTATTTTTAAAGGATTGTTTAATGCAAAGAAATGTACAAATCTGTGTACCTCTATGAGATTTTTTTTTAATTGTCCAACTACTACTACACTACTGTTGCCTCAGAGCAACAGTCAGCCAGGAGCAGGTTGTTGAGTTGAAACAAATTTAGCATTTAGCCAAGTTTCATCTTTCAATTTGCAGCCACAGCAGGCGTCTGTCTTCAATGAGAGCACCGTTAATGTCTTTGTCTATTATCAGCTCAGCTTCTTAATCAGACTTTTTCATTGTGGTGGAGAATTTAGCAACTAAAATGTGCAGAAAATAAATTGCTAATAAACTTGTGGCAGATGTTTTCACATATTTTTCAAACCTTTGATTTATTAATCTGTAAGTGATTTGAGAAAATGTTTTTTTCTTCCTCAGAGTTTCAGTTTCTGAAACTTCGAGTTTATATTATGTAGAGTATATAAAATAATATGAATTTCTGCTTTTTGCCTCAGATTTCTCAGCTGAATCCTCACTGATTATGACTGGATTCTTTGCTGTTTATTGCAGTTTTGCCATCATTAACACCAAAAAAACATTTCTCTCTCCTCCAAACTGAACCATTTACCCTTTTCAACTCGATTTGCTTTCTTTCATCACTTACAGATATTTACATACAAGGTACAGAAAAACAAATTACTAAAAACATTCATTTGCTAAATAGGAGAACAAGAGAAACAATGTTTTCATTTGTTTCTTTCAAGCCCATTTGCAAACTTTTACTTGTTATTTGACAGGATTGCCATTAAATTACGTGACTTGGATCATATATGACTGCTATAGTATATATTTCACTTTCCTGTCAAGCTTTTCCCACATAAGGGTTTCATGACGACCCCTCCAAATCACTGACTTTTTTGTCCTTAATGCATTTTTCTAACTCATTTGGTGGTTTGATTAGCCACCGTTTGGAAAACCTATTGGTACTCAAGCTTTAACATCCTGGCTGATGTCTTGAGATGTTGCCTCAATAGCCCACATAATTGCATTTTTTCATCTGCTATCTATTTTGTGAAGTGTTCCTCTTGTTGTTGTTCCTGCAGCAAAACGCCACACGTTGCTGCCGCCATCAAACTTCACAGCTCTGAGACTAACAGGCTACACTATACAGATGGCCGTTGCGGTGAAACGATTCAACTTTGTTTCCACCGACCACAGGATATGTCTCCGATATCTGTGCAGGAGTTCTTGAAATGTGAATAATGAAGCTCTCTTTCCAGTCTTTCTTATTTATTTTTTAAACTTTTTTTAGGGCTTGACAACATCAGATGATCTCTTCGACAGAGCAAATATTTTTCCTTAAAGATGCGATGAATGGAAAATCCCATCATATTCACATGATGTGACCTAGAGAAACTCCTCTTAGATTATAAATCTAGAACAAACTTAGAAATAAAATTAATAAATCAAGTTATGTTAACCATTAGAAACATACGGGCTTTGCAAATGTAAGGAAACATTTATTTTTGCATCTAGTAAAACAGAAATAAGTTAAAAGTCTAAACAACCTGAAACAGTGTATTTTAGTTAAGAATTAAAGCTGATACTTTATTTCAAGTGACTTGAAACAAGAAGAATGTTTGTCTATCAAAAATCCTCCAAACGTGATGCACATTTTTGAAGAAAATGGTTAGAAGTAAAAAGTCTTTCTAACTTAAGTAAACTTTTGAATTAGTTCATAAGTAACAGAGTAAAGTGAGAGCAGGAGAATGGGAACCCCGCTGCTCAACCAAGAGCTTAATAATTCATAAAGGAATAATACCACTCCACTCATCAGGATTTCTACATTATGAAAATTACATCTTACAGCAGTAATTTAAGTGAAGATAATAGAACAATGACAAAGAACACCTGAATAGTCTTGCCAATCAAAATGTCAAGATTAAGACCAGATTATAGACACACAATTTCAAGTTGCAATCGTGTGTTTCATTTGTAATTCTGTCCAAATGCAGCCGAGGGTCAGAAGACAGCAAAGGGATGTTATTCTATCTTTTAAGAAGAAGCTGCATCCAGAAACACAAATCCATAATAATTTAGCAGAAAAATGAAAGCAGGAGAAGATTTGAGAAAATGTACAAACGAAATGAAGAAGTCAGATATAAACCAAGAAAAGGAAAAAGAAAGAGGACAACAGGGAAGATTCGGAGCTGGGAAATCAGACAAGGACGCGGTGTGAAAGGAGGGCAGAAAGCAAGGCTAAATGCAACAAATGCAACATGAAGGTTTGATGCTTTATGTGTGAATGACAGTTTGTAAAAGCAGGCAGGAGGATTGAAAGGAAATTCAGCAGCACTTAAACACAAGGAGAAACAAAAGGTGCAAATATGAAGGGGGGTGCAACAAATTATCACTTCAGTTCTTAAAATACAGATATGAGGTAAATGTAAATTTGAACATTGATGTGTATATCTTTATGCGTATGCAAATACGTTTGCCGTATCTATATATCTAAGATCTGGCGTTAAGAGATAAGGTGTGAACATTTTAAATGAGTTCCAAAGGGATGTTACACATTATAACACAAAGCAGAGTTAGCAAAATTAAGCTCCTGTGTCAAATTAATCTGAAAATATACATTTTATCCATATCAACATGATACTAGATGAGATTCCTTAGCAGAATGTGGGAAAGGTTTTGTAAATATCACAAGTGAGCAAGTCTGTCCATGTGATACGTCAGTAAAAAAACAAACATGTAGGACCTTTATCCTCCAAACTACTTCCCGTCATCATCTTCTTCGGGGTTTCCAGCAGTGGCAACATCCAGTTGTTGAGATTTGACCAAAATAAACCAATTTCAATTCAGCTGCAAAAAACAAACAAAAAAAAACCCTGCAGACGTCATGGGGATTTTTTTTCCCCTTCCCTCACAAAACTTTTGTTTTCGCAACAATGAGTACTAACAGTTTTTCTTACGGTCGCCACCGTACTTTCGACCACAATATAAGGTTTCCGTTGGTTTTTCCATGTATCTTAATATATTGATAGATATGTGAAGTTTTATATCTTTTTCTTTAGGATAGAAATGCAAAAGCAAAACAGGCCAAGCATCATTCTTACTTTCAGTAAGAAGGAAAAAAAAACCAAATGCATCCAAACTATTTGGAATATTTCTGAGTTATTTTCACAGGGTAGTAAAATCATCTGACAGTTTATGAATTGATTTTCAAATAGTTTTTGCATCAAAGAGTTAAGAATAAATAAACACTTCTTCACTGAGGGACTTTAAATGTGTATTAGAGATTTTAAATTGACATTTGTGACTGTATACAAAATGTATTTGCTAATTCACATCTCATCCTGGCGTCAATTTTTTTCACATGGTGATTGGAAACTCAGCCACTGTCACCCAGTTTCTGCAGATTTCCTCTTCGTACACATCCTAAACTTCTTCTAGCATCTAATTTTAGCCTTTATTGTGTGTTTTGGAGTAGATAATAAAAATAGCAAACGATTACTCGTACAGAGCAGAGTGTCAAATAAACGACACTGAAAATCTTCAGTTCAGAAAAACACCTGAAAGCTTGCTTGGAGCGCCAAGTTGTTTCTACACAACTTTACAAGCCCATAACCTCCCCGCTTCAGAAAAGAGGCTGCCACACACCGCTAAGATTTTTATGATTGACACGGGACATTTTATGCTGCTGCAGAAACCACAGCAGATTCAATCGGCCCAAAAAACAATCAAAATAAATGTTGCTTGGCAGGAAAAACTCCCTTATCAATAAGCCCCCCAGAAATCCCCAAATTAAAGAATAAAATCCTTGAAGAATTGTTTAATTGAAGAAGCTGATTGAACATTCAGTCCAAAAATATTCCCACAGATAGCTGTCTAATCATTTCAAATAAGCAGCTCATACAATGTTGATTATTTTTGATTCTATTTCTCACATGAAGACCTGTGAGAAAAACCTTTTTTTATTGGAGTCAGGCCAATTTTCAGCACTAAAACGAGTCTTTAGACTGTTTGTTTTCAGAAGTAATCCAGATAACTTCCTGGGCCAAGCTGTTGTCCTGAATCCATTTAAATACCTTCACACCTGTACGTAATATTGTTAAGGCCTAAATAGATCCCATTGGGTGAAGTGAACTGTGCCTTAGATCAAACATGAAAAACCAAAACATCAAGTCTTCTGTGGGAGCCGTTTGTTAAGGTACAAAAATAAACAGCAATAATTTGGATTATTCAGCCAAACATAACAGAAAAATTCATTTTTCAAAGTCATATTTTTACCGTGTTATTCGGTCATTCATAGATGTCAGTTTCAAACTAAATATTTAGTTAGTAAGCTAAATATTTACCTCGAAACTTTATTCAGTTAGCAAATTGAATATAGTTCTCCAAGCTAAATATATAGTTTGTAAGCTAGATATTTAGTTTAAAGCTAAGTATTTACCTTTAAACTAAATGTTTAATTCACACATACCATTTAGATTTGACCTAACTCAATATTTAGAAGGCTGGGTTGCAGCTAAATTTCTATGTCACTGGAAGCTAAAACATTGTCTTGCAATAAAAATATTTATTGCAAGACAATAAATATTTCCTTCTAAACGAAGTATGTAACTTACTACTTAAATATTCTGTTTTAGCAAGTGCCATTTGTAAAGAAATGGATGAAATTTGAACCTTGTTTTTTCCTCTTACAAAAGGCTGAGTAAACAATTTTTTGTCTTAAAGGCCAGAACATTTCCTCTCAAACAGATTGCTGGAAACAATATACTGCGTTCTCAAACCTGGTAATTTGGATTAAAGAGAATAACTAAGGTAAAATAAGTGACTAATGTGTTGTTGGCTTTACAAAAAAACATGAGCAGTGATCTAATATGGAGAAGTTAGCTTTAAATCTTTAAGTGAATCATGCACATATATTTTTTACCTTCAATTGTGATGTACAATAAATTTTTTATCTTATTTGGAATAGCCAGCATTTAGACATCTCCATTAATTAAAATGCTTTGTTAATGTTTTTTCTCTGCACCTGCTCTGTTTGTGGCTAAACTGGGTGTTCGCTGTGTATGTTCTTGGTGTATTTATAGCGCAAAAGTAAAGCAGATAGTTCATGACAAGTAACTGCAACAAATCAGGCAGATTGGAGCGCTTTGTGAAAACCCTCTGTGTTTTGGAGAGTGCTGGTGAAAGTCAGCGGTTTGACCTGCAGGCGCGTGGGCTCAGAACAGACAAATGCAGCCCTGCCTGCAGAGCTGACAGGGGGAACAAATAGGGATGCTGAAGTGGAGCTAACATTCATTTGAGCTAATTTCCACAAAGAACCACTTTTCTCAAAGTGCCAAAGTTTCCCAAAGAGAGCTGGTATTACTTGTGAAAAGGCTGCAATAAAAATTCACCTGCTGTGGTGGCAGCGATTTTACAGATGCCAGTTCATGCTGGTCGCTGTTATTATTATACATGCTTTTGTTTTTCTTTGGTCTTTTGTCAGAATCTGACAGAAGACATTGATGAACTCTAAAGGGCATGGTTTTCCTTCATTTGCTCAAGTCTAGTTTTTGTGTAAGAGTATGGGGCAATTTTTCTGTCATAATTTGTGGGCACACATTTTCGTTTTGAAAGCAAGGTTTCATGTTTTTTCTTCTCAAAACGTTTAATATTTGTGCTTACGTTTTCAGTTTGAAAGCAGAACTTCATGTCTTTCCTCTCAAAACTTGTAATACTTGTACTCAAAACTTCTCACACTCAAAACGCATATCTGCTCAGATCAAATCTCCGCTAGCAAACCTCTCCGGTCACTTGCGAAACATTTTCTGCTCTGTCGGAACAAAAAAGTACCATCATCCACCATGGCTAATAGAATGAAAAACACCCACTTCTAGTGGGTGTTTTTGAGAGCGTGAGAGACACAAACAGACAGACAGATGTGACTAAGTTGTAACACGGTTGGATCTGTGGATCCATTTTCTTTGGTTGGGTGAACAAACTCCTGCCTAGGATCAGTAGCTGTCAGCGATCAGTAGCACACTGCTGGCGGATGTTTAGTCGTCATTTCTCCCTACATCCACTGGGCGGCATAGGTTGCTACAATCGATAGTAGCCACACAGGCACCTCTGCTAGAAGGAAACAAAACGCACCCAATACAACAGTTTCATTCTTTTGGCAGAGACATTGCTAGGCGACGGTGTTCTTCTGTTCCAAGCTCGAGCAGGAAATGATTCGTAAGTGAGTAGAGAGGTTTGCAAGCAGAGATTTGATTTGACAGAAAAATTCCCCCATATAAGAGTCTGAAAAGCATAAAGCCAGTGAAGGAGATTTACTTTGTGTATGACCAGATTATCATCCGTGATATGTTAGATTAAAACTGGAACAAATCAAGTGAGAGTCTTTTTGCTGTTCCATTGAATATTAATTAGGCTAATTAACTGAGGTAAATTGCAATTTGGGATGTAATTGGTAGTGGGATGACATTTGAAGTTCAAACGGGACAGAAATGCAGTCACCCTTAACCATATGTTAATGGGATTTCTCAAATCTTTGGCCTCACTTTTGAGTAGATTGGCTTTTACTGTCCAATTACCTTTGACCAAACGTCATCTGAGTCAGCGATGGGAGCCCGAGAACTAGAAAGAACGAGTAGAGGACCATGTTTGCAGATAATGTCCAAGAAGAGCAAGAAGTGAACCCAACATAGAAAACCTAATAAAGCATAAAAAGCAAAATACAACTGGAAGCTAAATGAGAGGGAGACTCTGCTTAGGGAGACAAAATAGTGGGCACAGAAACTAGCGATGAAGGCTTTGTGCTTTCCCACCAGGGGTTAGCTTTTTGTATTGTTCCCTGATTGAAGGAAATCATACAATATGGATATGTTGCTCTGTCAAAATGTTTCTCTCTGTTCTCCAAACAACATTTTGGGGGCTGGAGAAAAGGAAGTGTATTCTCTGTTCTTTCAAGCAGCAAAGCGGTCACACTGGAATCAGAATCGTTTGATAAATAAAACACTGCTTGTTTGCTTCAGACAAGCAGGAATGAAAATCAAAAAAGGTGTTTCTGTAGTTTTGTGATTCTCGAAAAAAAATCTGAAATGAGCATGAATGCATGCAGAAATAATTAGTGAAACTTGAAAACGTGGAACGTAAAGCGTAAAACTTTTTAAAAAACCATCACAAGAGTAAATCCTTGTTTCCAGCTGCCAATTTGTGTTGTTAATGAAATCAGTAGCTTTTGGACGATAAACAATAATATTTAATGTCTCAACAAGGTCTACAGAAACTCATCCATGTTTATCTTTAGTCACAACAATTACTGCAACAGTGTATTTATGGAACTGCCTACAGCTGCAGCTGATCCAGAACGGTGCGGCGAGAGTTCTGACTAAATCCAGGAAGATAAGAGTCGCTACACTGGCTCCCTGTAGACAATAGGCTTTAAAATACTGTTGTTAGTTTATAAATCACTGAATCACTTAAGATCTGGTGTTCTGGTTCTGGTCTGCTCTGCATCAGAACCAGAACCAAACATGCAGAAGCAGCATTCAGCTTCTATGCAACACAAATCTGGAACAAACTCCCAGAAAACTGAAAAACAGCCAAAACACTGAGTGCCTTTAAATCTACACTGAAAACCGTTGTTTTTGTCCGGATCCTATAGGGGACATGCTGATTTTTTCTTTTTTTTTTTTAAGAAAGTTTTTACCATATTTGAGCTAAACTTTCACAACAGTGATGGTTACATACTGAAAGACACCTGCAGAATGATGAAGAAACATGGTTTACTGTGGTTTACTGTGAGTTCAGTTCTTCAGACACTAAGTCCTGCAGACAGCAGAGATGAGAGGGAACTAATCTGCCTCCTGGTCATGGGTCTTCAAAACAGTTTGGCAAAATTGAATGACCAACACTTTTAGAAAACCTTTTAGTTTGGCTAAAAAGCTTTAGCCAGAGTAAATGGCGGGCAATTTTGGTTTGTAGCTAAAGTGCACCACTTTTCCTCAACTTGGAAAAAGGCTCACAAGAAAGAGGTCAACTTCATGATTTTGGCAAAAAAATTCAAAAAAAAAAAAAAAAAAATTAATTAAAAAGGATAAAGAAAAACAAACTTGTTCTAATTGAAGTCAAATTTCGACCCTATTTGGTTGTTATCATACTGAGCTTCAGTTTGTGTTAATAAGGAGTTCACTCACAGCAAAACGCTCTCCTGATCAGCTTTATCCTCTCTCTTCCTTACTCTTGAATTAATGCTTGAAACATGTTTCACATTGTAGATTCACTTCTGAATCATTTCAAAGGGCACTCTGTATATCTGTGCATTTCTTTATTGAATGCCCTGTCCAGTAAGTGAATCATTACTACCAATATTTTATTACAATGAAACTAAAAAAAGTTTGGTCTTAAGGAGAAAAGATTTGAAGTGTTTCTCAAAGTCGGGGTCGTGGTCCTGTAGGGGACCGCATTAGGGAGCGCTAGAGGGGCCTCAGAAAACAGGAGGAAAGATATGAAAAAACATTTAAAATATTGAGTCTAATGCATTTTAATGATACATTTCTGGTCATAATCTAATGTTTTTCAATCATCAACATAAAAACAGTGCCTTTGCTCTGCAAGCTAGCATAGCAAATGCAAAATGGACAATTTTTTGACAATAAAAAGACCAAAGGAACTCTCCAGAAGCCCTGCTGCGAAATACAAGTTATGAGGCTGCATTTGTGCAAAAACAAATGAACAATTATTCAGTAAAAGTGAGAAAAGAAGTTGCAAAAATTGATATTTGACCAAATTTGTAGTGGGTACGGAAAAGGGGTCTCTGGCCCAAAGCTAATGCTCTTTAGGGGGCAATGGAGAAGTTTGGGAACCCCTAGCGTAAGGCATAAGCTAATTTTTAACACGATTAGCCTGTTTAGCTTAGCATAGCTTAATTGTATACAACTCTATTTTTAGCACCGCTATGCTAACTCTAGTCAACTTAAAAGTCAAAATTATGGAAGAATTAGAGAATACAAATCGTTAATGATCCCATTTGTTGTGATGTAGCCTTAGGCTGCTTTTTCTTATTATTAAACATCATAAACGGCAACCAGTCAATGAGACTAGACATGGAAATTAGCTACTTGCCTATAATCTCATATTTACGGTATGTACAAATGTTAATCAATATGCTTAAAAAGTGTCACAAAATCTGCAATTTATATCTTTACATGTATACTAAATATATATGTTTTCTTGTTCTTACCATGTTCTCCACTCTTTGGTTTCATCATTGTTCCTTTGGAGAACTTTAGGTTGACACTGACCACTTTCGGACGTGAAAAGTTTCTACAATTTGTCCTTTTTCAAAGTTGCTCAACAGGTGTCACACTGAACAGATAATCAGTCCTAATGATTCCACCTGTCAGTGGTCATATTGTTGTGTCTGATCGGTGTGTAGAGCGACGGACTAAGATGAGAGCGACGATCAATGAGGAGAACGTTTTATCAATGCACCAGATATCTAAGGCTGTTTATGTTGTGCTAAAAAGCAACAAATCTTTGCAAAACTAAACTAAAAAGGGAGAAAATACAGGACACCACTGCACTTAAGTTGCTTTATATCAAGTCTCCAAAACAAAATTGGTTCTGATTGCTTTCAGAAACCCATCCTGTGACATTTACAATTAGCACTCATGTCTGAGCAAATGTTCCATCTGCCAGTCAGCGCTCCTTGGAGATGACTCACAGATCCTATATATGCACAGAGTAACTGTGTGGGATAGAGCTATTAATCTGTAGCACACTCCAGCGCAATAACAAACACACAGGAGTCACTCTGCGAGGATCCTATATCTAAAATTAGGTTTTTTGGAGATTGAAGCCGACATCTTTTGTGAGACGGAGGAGGTTAAATGAGGCAGCAAATTATGCTTGGGCCCCTGATACCATCAAACCCTCATATGTCCTTGATTATACACAGTATAATGTTGGATTCTGAGTGTGCGAGAAGCCTCCGCAGGGCAAAATCACCTGCAGTCCTAAATTATTCATTAAATCCATGTAAAGTATTCCTAAGTGCCGGGAAAGGTGAAAGTCCTTGCCTTTTCTTTGGAAGGCTCCTGGAAGTTAAAGTAACAAAGGTTTGCAAGAACACAGCAAACAGGTTTCAGCCATTTTTCATGTTGTGAACCATGAGATAATCAATGATGGGCTTAATTAGGCAGAGTATGTCTTAATCCGTCTAACACAAATTGCTGTTTACAATCTATTTTTGCAATCTATTCAGTGATAATGCCACAAGGTAAAAAAGTGGCTTGTTAAGCTGAATTGTTTTGATGATTCTTTAAACAGAAGATTTAATATTCAGCTTTGTATAGAAGGTTTGAAGAGCTTAACATTTAGCACATGCATCAACGCGCAGTTCCCCCACTGAGGTTCCTGCTGGGATCAAAGGGAGGACAGAACAATACCTTGCAAGCGAGACACAATCTTGTAAAAACACATATCAACTGTATAAATTCTTGTCTATATTTAGCTTTTGATTGAAACAATTTTATTCACGGATGATAGAAGAAAAGGAATCCACAAATGCAGATCATTTGATAAGAATCTTAATGAAACTACAGATTAGGGACCTCTTTCTGTATATAAAAAAAAACACATCCTGAAGACATATGGATAATTTTAGGCATAAATATATTTCGTCATGAAACAGACGCAGCAAGTAGATTTTGTAGTTTAGAGAAAAAAGGAAGAACAAAACTTACAAAAACCATGGAGAACACAGAGACCCAGAGCCAAGCCAAAAAAAGAAAACAAGGACAAAAACTCCCAGGGTGAAAAGGGGAAGTAACTGGATTAAACAGGAGGAACCAACCAGGAGTAACCGAGAATGAGTTGCATGTATACTGGGGAGGCTGATTACTGAACAAGGAACAGATGGCTGATTACAAACGGGTTGCAAGTGTGAGGGGAGAGAGAAAGAGAAAATGGCACAGGAGCGAGGGAGAGTACACAAACTAGGAAAATTAATCCAACACCAACAAATAACCAGACATAAGGAACTTAATACAACTAAAGTAACTATAAGAAAGAGACTAAGAGCAATTAAACTAGAATCAAACCCAGGTCCTAAGATCTTTTGTTACGTTTTCAACTTTATCTATAGTCTACAGTATAAGACAATCTGTCATTTATTACTATTTTATTGCATCTTCAAACTTACGTAATGTCTAAAATGCTGTAAAAATTACTTAAACTTTGACAGTGCTTTGTCTGCTTACACAAAAACAAATTTCAAACATTTGCCTTCTGAAGCAACACAGTTTGCTAGAACATAGCAATTAAAACTGGCAGATTAATTACCGTCTAAAACAATTTCTAACACATTGTGCTTGACATCAGAACATGCAGCAGCTGAATAAATATTTAACATTTCTTTACAGCAGCAGGAAAAAAACACATTACAGCTCCAGAACAAAAAAAAGCAAGATTCCCCTGCTGTGATTATATTGGCTGTCTTTAAGATAAATGATAAGGATTATATATCGTCCCTTGGTGACGGTTTGCAACCGATGACTATCAAGGTAGGACTCCCTGACCCCGTCTTTACTGGCAGCGACTCCAGAGACCACCTTGTTTGGGCCGGGGGTCAAACCGGATCAGCGTGAGGTTGGCGCTGACACGGAGGCTCAGACAGGTTCTCTGAGTAATTAGGAGAGGAGCGCAGGCCTGCTGCCTCTGCCGGTAAACCCCCACAGCTCCCTGCTGCTGGATTTCAGCCTCCACCATCATTCAGAGGGACATTATCTAATGCTTTTTTATCTTCTACGTACCAAAGAAATTGCCTTAAGATACAGAATGCAGGTTGGAATGCATCTTTATTAAGACACATTCCAACCTGGCTTCCAAGCAGTAATAATTACTTTAGTAGCTTGTGGTTTTCTGTGAAATCTCACTTTCTGTCTTCGTACAGCAAAATCCGTCCTCAGGGTATTTTATTCACTTGCAGAATAAAAAAAAAAAAAAAAAAAAAAAAAAGAGACAGCATCAGCAACTTTATTCGCATAAACTCTTTAAGGTGCCAGACAACCTGGGTAAAAATCTATACATATAAAAATAGCTCATCTTTAAATAGAGTTCCCACACATAGACCAGCTTGTTTTAAAGCTGCAGTTGCACTCCAGTTTTACTCTGTGTTAAATCACAGATTTTGTGGTGCTAATTTAGAAATCTTTGTACAGGATGTTTTACAATTAATAAGGTAATTTTTATTAGTCACCAGCAAGTAACAGTGAGGCGGCAGTTGCTTAAATGCAACATTTTTGATCAGTTTTGAAAATAAATTGCTGTAAAATCAGAGAAAATGTGGGGATTAGTTAATTTTGTGTGAATTTTGTGGATTTGTAAAAAACTGGTGGGACTTATTAATGTAATTTAGAGTCCGAAGGACCTTTATTCATTTATTACTTTAGGACGTTTATATTGTCAGCACTGAAAACCAAAATGGGGACGAATCAAAACCAAAACCAAAGATGTCTGATATGTGCTAATAAATGTTAATGTTTATAAGAAAAAAATTTGAGTAAAAAAATAACATTTCTCTACAAAAAATTTAATATTCTATTACAAAAACATTTAATTAAAATTCTAATCGTTTTCATCCCAATTTATTCTTTGATTGAAATGATTTTTTTTTGTTGTTGTTGTTGCCTCCTGATTAGGCCATACGCTCTTCTGTGAAGCCTTGCAGTATCTCACACACTTTATTACATTTATTTCTAAACAAAATAAAATAAAACGGGTACGACGCTTAGCTGTAAACAAAAGAGAAAAAGTTGTAAAAAAGACTGCATGTCAGTTTCTGTGCAAACTGAAGAAAAATACTTTTGACTCTTCCTTATGTGAAGAGTCACATAAAATGACTTCTGACATCGCTTTAAAGCAGTCTGAATCAAAATGTAGCGATAAATAAAAAAAAAACAACAAATCTTCCCTTTTTTGAAAACGCAGCAACAGGAGTTGTACCTGGAAATGAGGTTTTTCCCTCACAGTGTAAAACATTAAACCAGTGGTTCTTGACCTTTTTTAAGGTACCGAACCCACCAGTTCCATATGTGCATTCACTGAACCCTTCTTTAGTGATGAGTAAAATATTTAGATTTAATATAAAAGAATTTCAGCCCCCAAAAATATTCAATTTTTTTTTGCTATTTTACTAATTAAAAATACATTTGGATTTTTTAAAAGAATTTTAAAAAATTTAATAACGCAATTTTTTTTTATTTGAAATTAAATTTGTTTTTGTCATTTTGAATCCACAAAATACTTTACTTTTCCCCATAAGAGCCACTCCGTTAAACGAATGAAATTAAATGTTTAGCACTGCAACAACCTTCAACTTTGTGAAGCAGGAAGCAGAAACCTCAGAGGCAGTAATCTGCTGCATATCTAAACCAGGCTGACACAGGTCCAGAATACGCAGCATCTCTCTGTTCAACGTTTTGCTGAGGCTTTACAGAAAACTGCAATGTGCTTAAAGAGGCTCATCCAACATTTCATCCTCTCAGCAATGCGGCAAGTGCAGGGATGTTTCAAAAAGCCACATCAAGAATGTTTGTGAAATATGCAGAAATACTGCGAGTATATTCAGTCTGACCTGTTCTGATCTGAGCTTCATCAACTCGAAGCTGGTTGGATGCATTTCCCTATAAAAGATTTTCATTTATAGCTTCAAAAATTAAAATGCAAAAGCTTAGATTTACCCGACTTTGAGTCCTATTTATAAATATTAGAAAACTAAAACTTTGCATGTTTTTGCACTTCCATTTGTGTTTCTACTGCTTCTAAAAACGACTTGCTGCGTTCTTGTTGGCTGTGCAGGAGGCAATACTTCTGCTTTTCAAAGAGGTACGGTTATAAAGTTCACATGTGAGTGTAACCTTTGAGCATGACAGTAATCTTCCATCAGCAGATTAGTCGGATTTAAAGTGACAAGAGACCATAAAACTACTCAAAATGGGCAGAACTGTGTAGATTAAAATCTAATTATCTAAGAATGATTTCTTTGTAAAAAAAAAAAAAAAAGAAAAAATGTACTGGTTTTAGTGCGAGCAAGATGCAGGCCCCAGAAATGATCCGAGAAAATGCCTGCCGCACCATTCAGCCTGTAAATTGAAAAATGTGGAAATCATGCATCCTTTTGTTGCCACTTTAAATATACGCACTTCTTTGAGACTTGTACATAAAATTAACATAAAACACTATAATGTTTCATTTAAAGAGGCATGAATCCTTTAGAAAGGTGATAAGACTTTGTTAATAAAGTCAATATTTATTTAAAAGAAGACAATTTGGCCAATTTGACATTTTTTTAACTGCAGTAGTGACTATAAAGTTTACCTTCAATAGTTTTAAAAAGATATTGCTTTTTACATTACTTATGATGAAGTCCTTTAAGATGAAGATGAATGATACTTATCTTTTACAGGTTTATACAGTTTTTTAGTACTTTAATGGATGTTTTAGACAAATTGTATCTTTCAAATAGAAGTAGAAACCACTCACTTAAGAACCAGCTCACCATCAGTAGTAAGAATCAGTCAGGAGAAGTTATCTATGTTAGACAGACATTTGGTTCAATATTCAACATTAGCTTTTACCTAATCTCAGTCCAAAACAACCAGAGCCAAACATGAACTATTTTCTTTTATCTCATGGAAAGCAGAGCAGTTTGGACTTCTTATCCCTCCTTTTTTTTTTTGGCTTGCGAACATGGAGTGCTCAGTGAAGCAACATTTTAACGTTTCTGCAGTCGTCACCTCAGGAGTGTGACTGGCATGCATCAATTACAGGTGGAGCAGCTGCAGCAGCACAGGAAAGCCAGGTACAGCTACTGATTCACACACACACAAAAAAACAAAAAACACTGAAGTAAAGGCGTCAGCAACGTCAGGCTGCTTCTTATTTCACAGTCCATGTATTATCAATTAGCTATTTCGACACTTCATTGCTGTATTTTGGATTACAGTTTAGGAAAAGGAAGATACATTAAAAGTTGAATGATACAATTTTGGAGCATTTGCTACAATACAACAGAAATTAGTTTACAGTAGCATATATCCTGATATATTTCATCATAGTAGGTAAGATTCATTCACAAAAAGTCAAAATTTTAGAATGCAATTGTTCCCAGGGAGGAGCAGGATTCTATTTCCTGCTTTTTAAACAATTAATAACTATGAGAACAAGATGAAATATTGCACAAGCCCCAAAGAAGACCAACAAAAGGTATTAAAAACCAGACATTTCAAGCAACCTTTTTCACATTAAAACAAACCACTATCGAGCTGCTGTCAGCATGTGACGACATCTGGTGAAATAAAGTTTTATTATTATTATTATAAAGCTGTCAAAAAAAAACAAAAAAAACTGCCAAGCTGAAGTAGAAGGTCTGATTGGTGCTGGGATTTTCCTACCAGCTGACAGGCATCAGGTGGGCAAAAGGCTTCAAAGCCCCCAAAAAACAAAGTTTAAACTAGGACTGGGATTTCCAAACTTTTTAATGCAATTACCCCCTAAACAGCATTGCCATCTGGGTGGGGATCCTTTTTCAAAACCAAGAGATACAAAATATGTAAAGAAATATCAACTTTTTGAATGTTTTTTCCAATAACCATAAATGTTGCCTCATATCTTCTCATTTCAGTTAGCCATGAGTTCAAAATTGCAAAAACCTTCATCTGATATCAATGTCATATCACCTCGAGTGTCGTCTTTTGATTCCAGATTTAATCACATGAAATTTTATTACTTCTCAGTTCTTAAAGCATTTCCATGCTGTGCTAGCTATGCTAGCAAAGCAGCTTGATAAATTTGACGGGCAGCTAATCAGATAGAGGAGCATGGCTGTGCTGTCCTCGCCCTGAGTTTTCATTTTTCACCAGCTAAACAGAAAGATAACGATGCTCCAATAACCAAACTTACCTTTCTTTTTGCTTGTTTATTGAAGAATGACCTCTGATCGTCATGAAACTGAAATACACAAGGAAAAGTATTAGTAGCTAACACTGCAAACTAGCCATGCTAACTGAAAGCTAAAATATATATAAAAACAATTATAAAAGACTTAAATGTACAATTTATCACACTACAGTTACACAAAACAAAGATATAAGTATTGCTTTCATCATTAACCAATACTTACGAACAAATCTCGTCCAAAACAACAAAGTATGAAGGTGATATGAGCTTAATGTAGGAACTCGAAGGTGTTACGTTCCGCCATCTTGGATCTCTATTTTTTTTTCCTCTTTTTCTGCGTAACCGGACAATGTGACAAAACATCCACCAGGGGGAGCGCTAGTGTGGTTTACAAAGACTTGTTGATTCAGTTTAACTTACTAATGGCTTTTAGTAACTTTTAACTTAAGAAGTTAAAAGTCTGAAAAAACAGATTTTTTCAAATGTAATTTAAAATTTTATTTGATTCACTTTTTTTTATTTTTGCTTTCCCCTCCCAATCTTCCCTTCAACATTTTGCTGATCCCACAGGGCCCCAGAGGTGTTTGTATAACCAAACCACAGTAAAATACAGTAACAGATCCACTTTAATTACCTTAACTCTTTTTCTACATTGTAGAGTAGCTCTGAAGCTGCTTTAGAAATTAAAAAAGTAGAAAATGTTTGGTTGGTTTGTGAATGCCATTTTTCTTAAAAATCCCATCCATATTATGCTGCAACAAGTTAACAGATCCATGTTTTAAGTTCAGGGCGGTCATCTTTTAATTCAATCATTTCTACCCAGAATCAATCGGCTGGTAAATCTGCCTCTTAAATTCATTAGACTCTGGCTCATAAAGAGTGTAATTATTTGGAGTTCTGTGCCTCCATCCGGTTAGTGCAGGAGTCAATTAGGGTGAACAACTGAATGTTAACTGGCTCATTAGATGGTGGGAAACAAAGCAAATGCCACATTTCCATAGAAATGCTGCCACTTTTGTCTGTGAAGAGATAACGCGTTGGCGTCTAGTAGATCAAACAATCCATGCAGAGGATTTATGAGCTGAAAGTTCCTGATTTAATACAAACATCATTTGCAGGAAAGCTTTTTTTTTTTTCGCTGAATAGATTGACTTTTCTTTTTGGAAGTTGCTTTATTTTGTTTTGATACGTTGAGTAAATAAGAAAATAAAAGGAAACACTGACAAAAACAATGAATAGCAAAACAAAAATGGAAAAACTGAAATCATTTGAAGATTTGTGTAAACTTTATCTCTGGCAGAAACACAAAACCAGAACAGCCCAAATGAGCATTTTCAGGGATCTTTAAAAGTAATATTAAAGGAGTATAGTCACATGTTTTTGTAAAACAGCCACCGATTCTGTGTTTCGTCTATTCCAGGCCGCTCTGTGTAGGCTGGACTGGAAAAACACCGTGACTTAATGAGAATTTAGAAAGGTGGGATGGCCTCAGGGGACATATTATAGAGAAAATTGCTTTCAACAAAGACATTATTTTTATTCTTCAGAATACAAATATAAGAGTGTAGGATTCTAAATTGAGTTCTGGCACTTTGACGGATTGGGAGTCCGATTTAGACAGACAGACAGACAGACAGATAATACTTCCCGACAATCTGTCACTACCAGGTATTTAGCTTGTATTTAATGTTGAGGGATTCAGATAATGCCTTGCTTTCAGACTCCATTCGCCTTTGTGACAACTTCAATAACATTGTATTTTTCCTGTACCGTTTGAAAGGGAAATCTAAACTCAGGCAATCCTATCATTATTTGTTAGGATTTTAACTCTTTTTTTTAAATTATTATTAAAACTTAGCTTTTTTTTTTTTTTTTTTTTGCAAATTTAACGTATTCATTTAAACACAGCTGTGCTGCAGAGCCTTTTGAAACTTGTTATAATCGCTTTTTCATCTTGTTACAGCGTCAGACTTTATTTTCTATTTTATATGATAGACCAACACAAAGTAATACCTGGCTGTGAGAACAACCTATATGTATCCCATCTTGGGATACATATAGAATAATCTTGGAAGAAGCTCTGCATCCAGCAGAAAAGACCAAACGAGCATGAAAATGATCTTGAGGATAATTTTTATAGATCTTTTTAAAAGACATTTTAAGACTTAAATGTCTTTAAAATTGATTGCCAAGTGTGTATTTTGTCAAATTTGCAAAAAAGAAAGAATAGATGAGTAAATTTGTGAGAAAGGTTTGGACATTTTTAGATTAACCTCAAAAATATAAAAAAAAAAACCTTTGAGATTTTTGAGTTTGAAAAGTCAAAAAAATAATGCTTTAAAAAACTCAAGTCAAAAATAAAGAATGTATGTTTTGGATGTTTATATCACGTTTTGTATTGTTTTGAGAATAAATAATTATAAGCTTATATAGTTTATAAAATATGTGAACATTTCTGGATATGTGAAAAGCTTCAAGAGGGTTCAGTATTTTGGTAAG
Source organism: Poeciliopsis turrubarensis (assembly GCA_010277015.1). NCBI lineage: Eukaryota > Metazoa > Chordata > Actinopteri > Cyprinodontiformes > Poeciliidae > Poeciliopsis > Poeciliopsis turrubarensis. The sequence continues at coordinate 1,859,827 of VMRN01000025.1, forward strand.
GATCTTTTCTCATTTTGTCTGGAGAATGCTATGACCTTAAATATAGATATTTTTGTTTGCAGAGTATAGATCCAGCAATCACACACACAGTTACACACACATATATGATGCCGAACCTGCCAGACCTTTGGGTTTTGCGATGAAACAGAGGAAATAAGAAGAGTCACTCTGGACATCAGAGGAACCACATTTCTTTGAGAGAGAAAGAGAGAGAGGAAGTGATGCTTTGCTCTTGCAACCACGAAGCCGGCCGGGAGAAATCGGCGCAGATATTACCTCTGCTCTAAAAGCGCTACAGCTGCAAACATACAGCGACGGAGGAATAAAGCAATTCTGAAAGGGAAGCAGACCAGAATACAACAATGAAAATAAATTATCTACAAATAAAACCCAATGCATTCAGAAGCAGTCAGACGAAACCCGCTGTTGTTTCCCCAGTCACAAATAAGAGCGGACTGGTGAGAACGGGGAGAAATGTTATTCAATTTTTCTCCTCATCCATCTCCGTATATCACCATGACGCCACTGAAACTGTTTTCCTATGGGCAAATGCGGCAATGCTTTGGTGATAAATCACAAGCACAAGCTGTGTCCTCCAGCTCAGCTGACATGATTCCAAACAATTAGATTTTTCTCTCCGTTCGCGCCGATGCATCTTCCTGACCTCGGCACCAGGAAGTGAAGTCCGGCCACCGATGAGATCCAAACGCAATCAGACGATTATTTTTCATTTTTATTTGATAATTGTGTATCCTTTTTTTTTTTTTTTTTTTTTTTTAAATCACAATCAATTCGGTGCAACACACAAATTAAACCCTGCAACCGTTGGACGCCATGTTCGTCTGTGGCTACAATTAATACAACTCAGAGCGTAAACATTGGATGTGCAACCAAGGTTAAACATTTGCAGCTGTGCCCTCTGCTTCTCTGGTGAGAAGTGTTTAGTGAAAAGAGGCTACAAACAAAAGAGACCGAAAGAGAGAGAGAAAAAAAGCTAATTAGTAACTAGAAATTACATTAAAAAAAAAAACAAACAAAAAAAGCTTCATGAAAACATGCGATGAGTTTCTCACAGATGGAAACAAAGTGAGGGTGAGAGCTGGAAAGAAGGGAGTGGGAGTGGAGGTGGGTGGGAACAACAGCAATGCGGAGAGTTTTGAAGAGACGTCAAATGATCCGCGGTGTGTAATGGAGAGTGAAGGCCTCGTTACAGTCAGCAATTACCAAACATAATAGCCCCGGAGAGGACACGCAGCCCAAAACTGATTTTTTTTCCTTAATTTGGTTATTTTTTTGTCTGTTTTCTTTTTCCTGTATGCCAGAAGACACTTTTCAAGATATTCACAAACATAATAAAAAAAGGCTTTTGTGTTTGTGCAGAATTTCCCCTGATGGGAAAAACACAGACTCTCAGATGTTGTTCACTTTTGCCTTTTCGATCGTTTTTTCACGCCTAGGACACGCCGAGGAGTGCCAATAAGGCTTTTGAAGCCACACGTCTTTGTGTGCGTGAACAGATTGGGAGCAAAGAGAGCACCAGAGCATGACAATATAATGAGTTGACTAATCATAGCTCTCAGTCAAGCAGACAACGCAGCTATTGTCAACAGTCACAATATTGGCTCCAGAAAACAGAGACAAAAACTTTTGAAGTGAGCGGCTTTTAAGGAGAAATGAACAGGAAGAAACATGGCCACAGGAAATGGTGCCTGAATGGAGAAGTCTTGACCTTTTAACCAGGGTGAAGTCAATGCTCACTGATTGGCTGTGGAAGAATGAAAGTGTAATAATTGGTAAAAACATGTGGGGTTGTACCTTCACACACCTTGCAGTACTACGTGTTCTCCATTTTATAGCGCAATCAAGCAACTACGTTAACTTCAGTTGTTATAAAAATGCTACATCAAATATGACATAAAAGAGATTTAACTTTGTAATTTAGCGGCTTTAAATTGTGCGTCTGTCTCTTTAAAAACTTTCCTGGTCTTTCTGAGACTGCTTTCAGGAAGTCACAACAACATGGTTCCCCTCTTAATCCTTTAGCAACGTTTTTACCAGCGTTGCATTGAGAAATAGCTCACATTATTAGCTTAGATGATGCGCCGTTATTCCACCAGGTGTTTGCTAATTGCTGTTTGCTAGTCTGAAGGAGCTGAATGGGGGGGGGGATCGCTCTGTGAGGCTCAGAAACTTGGAAACGTCAGCTCTAATGTGGAGCTGCGTCTGGAAAGCGGGCTTGGTTCACCCAAGCGTTTTCCACAGCTGAATGGTTGCCATGGAGATTAAAGGATTTCTCAAACATTCATGAAAGAATCAAGGCAACAGTTAAGCTCTGCTTTTGATTTTAACATAATGTAAAGCAACAAAAAAAAAAAAAAAAAAAAGTTTACATTCATCTATTTACAACACAAGTAGACTTGCCTTGTTTTTCCAATCCTGCTCAATACGTAAAAAAAACATAAATAGACCTTCAGTCTAAGAACTTCACATTTTGGACTGGAGTTACATCAGCGTCCCTGCAGACAAGGGCCTGTGCCATAAATCCATTTTTCACTCCATTCTCACTTTGAACAAAGTTAAAGATCTTGAGACACTGTGCTTGAGACAAAGATTGACCAGTTTCTGTCTGAGCGAAGCCACTGTTTCCCAGCTCAGTGGAAAACATTCGCCTCAGTTTTAGAGCAGCTGACTCTAGGGAAGAACATTAGGGACACTGAAAAACACCGTTCTGACTTTTTCCCTCAGAATTCTGACTTTTGTTTTTATCAGAATTCTGACTATTTCCTCATAATTCAGATTTCATTTCTTAGAACTTGTCAGGGTTCCTGTGTGAGAGTGTGTGTATGTGAGTGCGAGTGTCACATCTCATTTCAGCGAGGATCTTTGTGAGGAGCCCGTGGAGCTGGCACAGGTGGAACTGATCTTCCTCATCAGCACGGTGGACTATAGGAGCAGCAGAATCTTCAGTCTACGCTAGATGGTTACGTACACCGGTAGTCACTCTGGCCTCTCCTGTGGTTCACCGATTCCTGAGAACGTTTTTCGAGTACACCTGAGGTCATCTGGTTTCTGTGTTTGTTCGTTCCTAGAGATTGTTGTCGCCTCACCCGAGAACTCACCTGCCTGCTCGCTCCGCCGTTTCCACCGCCGCCATTCAGATCCTTCAAGTTTCCAGCTCTCCTTCACTCCCTCCTCGCACTCGCCTTTGAAACCGCCGCACACCCACACCCTGGACCCTGGCCTCTCACTTCCACGCCTCGACGGACCCGAACCGAAGTAAGCCTGTTCCTGTTTCCCCTCCGACTACTCATTTCAAGCCCGACATAACTCAGTTCTCGTTTCAGGCCTACCTGTTGAAGTTACCCTCAATCTCCCGCTGAGACCCGAAGGATAGATTTAATTTTGTCTTATGTAAATAAATCACTCATTCATTTCAATCCAACGTGTGGTTTCTGCATGTGGGTCCGTAAATTGAAACCAATCATGTCAGAACTTTAACTTTCAAAGTTCTGACTTTTTTTTTTCTTTTTTTTTTTTTTTACAATTCTGACTTTTCCCAGAATTCTCTTTTTTTTAAATCAAAATTCAGTTTTTTAATTTGAATTCTAACTTTAATTTCACAATTCAGATTTTTCCTCAGAAAATGTCAGAATACTGTGGCTAATTTCAGAATTCAGGGGGGAATCTAACATTTCCATCCTCTGAGATCAAAAGTCAGAATTCGGAGACTAAAATCCTAATCATTTTAGTTGGTGGAGAAGTATTAAACTCTTCTCCACCACCTCCCTGAGTTTTTGTTGCAGTTTTAATACCTTTATTTTGTTCAGAAATTTTCAAAGGTAAAAGGTTTCTTGCTTTAGCTTTTCATAACTGTTGATGTCCGCTAAAAGCAATCAATATCAGTTTGAACTATGATTCAAAAGTTGTTGTTTTTTCACGATAAAACAAAGTTAAAGGCAGCATGAGTAAGCAGTACATTTCACAGAAAACAAAAGCAAGCAGGGTACATGACTGCATTTGAATGATTTTGCTGAGTGTAGCAAAAGGAAGTAGTTAAAGTAGAACTTTCTGAAGTAGAATGAGAGAAATATTGTCTTTTTTTTTTTCAGAGCACATGAAAGAAGTAATCATAATGTGTGATTTAATTTAAATGTTTTATTATTACGTCTCCTTTTAAGGGGTTACTCCACTTGAGAAGTGCTAATCAAACTTTATTATTATAGTGTTGGTGAGACTAATGAATCTACTTGTCTGAACACAGACAGAAAGTTTAACAGGAAGTATCAGGACCAAGGACAGCTCCTCAATAACACGCCTCATATTATTAGTCAGCCTTCACAAACATTTTAGAGTTTAGTTTTAGAGTTTCAACAAGAAGGTAGATGCAAAAGTAAAAACCGAATCTGTTGAAAACAGGGGAGAAAAAGCAGACACAAACAAAAAACTGAAGCATTGATTCAATGTGAGAGAAAAGTGAGAATTTTTCCACAGGGGAAGAAACTTGAGTTGGTTCCTCTGGGAAGGCGTCACATCTGATTCAAAAGAAAACATAAAGTTAAAAGTTGAAGTAGCAACACATAAATCAAATCGGAAAGACAAAAAGAAGAATGCAGGTCAGAAAGGTCAGTGAAATTCGATTGAAATGTTGTGGCATGACCTTAAAAAGGCCATTCATGCTCTGAAACACTCCAATGTGCCTGAATTAAAAACATCCTGCACAGAAAAGTTGGTCAAAACTCCTTTACAAACTCATGTTTGTTTTGGGCCAAATCAAGATCATGAGTGCTCTTCATGACTCGGTTGTGCCAGAGTATAATGATAAAACCGGTTCATAAACTGTTAAAATATCAATGAATTCTTAAAATTAAATAGTATTATTAAACATCTTTGAGTGATTTCGTAATTTGGAAATAATTGACGATAAATGCAACTTTTTATTACTTGCTGTATAAATCCTGGACTATAATCTAACATCACTGAAGGTTGAGGCAGCTGTTAGTACAAGTAAAGTTTTTGACAATCTCCAATAAACCCCCATGTAGTGGTGCAAAAAAGTGCAAGGATTTGTTGATTTTCCATGAATTTCCTTGATAATTCTTAAGAAACTGGAGGGACTGATTGATATAATTTGGCAGTAAACAGATGAAAACTGCATTTATTTGATTGATAACATAACATTTAAGCTAACTTAGTGTTTAGTCAAGATCATAGAAGGCCACATAAAAAGCTTCGGTGGGCCAGATGTGGCCCACAGGCCTTGAGTTTGACACATGATGGACGGTCAGTTTTTCACGGACAGTCAGTCATTTGTCCTGTTTCAAATTAAATCTTCATGTGAAATCATAGTTTATGTCTACTCAGACTCTCAATATCTAATATTATCTTTTATTGATGGTCTGAAAAATTCAAGTGTGACAAAAAAAAAAAAAAAAAAAAAAAATTGGCAGGCGGAAATATTTTTGAAGCAGTTTGTACTGATTTCCTTAAAAACAAATTCTTCTCTCTTTGACATAAGCTTTTCATAAAAATGCTCAAAGTAATAGTTGTATTTTTTAGTAGGAGATCCAATATTCAGTGTGATAAGTGAGCCAAATATGAAAGACAGCAGCAGCTTCACACTTGGATGATTTGATTGAGCTTTGGTGCAAACACAGGCTGGCATCTGTAAATGAGACTCTTTTTTAAGCAATGTAAAGAAATGAGATGTTTTTTGTTTTTTTTTTATTTTTGTGATTTTTCCTTTGAGTTATTTTGTTAAAACTTAGGACAAAATTTGCACAAAGTTTATAGGTGTCTATGAAATACTTTAACAATGTATTAACAGAAAAAAATAGAAAAACATAATATTTGTGAGCCTTTTTTCAAAATAAAGCGCAAAAAAAAGATGCATTTGATATCAAATCAGAATAAAATAACTTTTTCAGTTAGAGATGATATTGATATTATCACTACCAATATCAATATTATCATACAGAAATGTGTATTTGCGTCCGGAGAGGGACTTATTCCCCCAGCAAATACCATTTTTTATGAGTTAAAATGGTTGTGCAAACATTTATTTTGATTATTTATCCGTTATGAATCTGTTGCCCAGACTTTGATCCACTCACTGTTTTAGCTCAGAGGTCACGACACTGAATGGTTGACTGCCCGGCTTGATAACCATGTGAAGCATATCTAATTTTTAAAGATCAATTTTGAAAGGCTACACATTCTCACTTCAGTCCACCAAGGTTAAAAAATAACTTCTACCCCTCAGTTGGTGAATTTAGATATATTACAAGTGTGAAGATTAAACTTAAGTTTTAAATTAGTATTGGTGTATTTCTGCATGAATTGACACAAAGAGTCTTCCAAATTACAGAATCACAAAAAAATTGTAGGGCATGAATTGACAAAAATAACATTTTCTTATTTAAAGTTTCAAGTTTTGAGGTGTCTCTTTTTCCGCTCTAATATCGGAACAACATCAGGATTTTGGTGTGAGTGTGATTCCTGAGTGAGTGGGAACTCTGTTTCAGAGAGGATCTTTGTTATCAGCTTCATCAGAACGCTGAGGATTTTAGCAGCTGCAGAAATTCCTGTTCTGAAACAAAAACCCAGAGTATCACAGATCTGAGTAAGGTCACTCTGAGTTTGTTGATATTTTACTGAAAATTAAAACCTGGAAATTTCACCTGGAATAAAAAAACAAATTGACTTTCAGATGGAGAAGAGACTATAGTCGCTTTACTATTGTAAAACACAATCAAATGGTGAAATAAACTCCTTTAGCTTAGAACCTCTTGACAGTTATTTGCAAAGTTAACTTGTCACATTTACTGAATTATATTTACTTGAGTAACTTTTTGTACTTTTTATTTTTACTTGCGTAATTTTATTATGAAGTATTTCTACTCTCAGTTGAATAAAATTTCTGGATTTTCTATCCACTGAATAAAAAACAAACATGTTTTAACCAAAAATAAAAAAATAAATAAAATTACCAAACACAGACACACACCTGATGTATTTGTTAAAGTTTTCTGTTGAAAGAAACTGATTTGGAAAAATTTTCTTTTGTCTGATTTTGTTATTTTCAAAACATAATATAAATTATTGTGATTTTTATCCTTAAAATTCCAAAATTTCACCCTAACCTTATATTTTAGTCCATCTGATTCAATTTTTAACTATTAAATGATTGATAATTTGATCAGTTACGCAGTACTTTTTACCAAATACATTTTTACTCTTACCTGAGTAATGTCTTGGGCGGCTGCTTTTAACTTTAGTACATTTTTTTAGTACTCTGACCACGTCTGGTTATTTGATATATTTCTTTGGTTTAGTTTTAAGTGTTGAGGTTTCATACACTAACAATAAGAAAATTAGCCTTATTTAATATTGGGTATACTTTATATTTTTTTAAACAGGTGGTTATATATCATATTTATGAAAACTAATGTTGCAATTTACTACAGTTTTTGCTGTGTGATGTGTATTAAGCATATAATTAAACCTGTAGGAAAAATTAATGTCATTTCTCCAAAGATTTGCAGACCAGTCATGTAAGACGTTTCTGTGCTTAATAACTTTGCTGCTGTTCAACTTTGCCAAATGAAAGAAATGACCTTCAGTTTGTAAAAAGAGCAGTGGATATTTTTCCTCTGTCTTCTTTTCTAAAAATTCTCTCAGAGACTTTGGTGCTGCAGCGTCTTGTCATGATTCTTTTCTTTGTCTTTCTGCAAACACTGCATTATACTAGAACAAGGTCAATCTTGATTTTCATTTATGAGGCTTCCAGGTAACTTTGACCGCACCAAGCATGAATTTTCTAATTCTAACTCTACAATTGTTAAATACTCTTCCAAATTGAAGTAAAATAAACTTTTTCTACCAGTAAACCTTGTTTTGCAGAATAGCTAGTGTTATATCATTGGGAGCAAAGACATATCCATGACTATTATTTCATGCATATAAATAACTTTTTGATTTATCTGTCTGAGAGGAACTGGTGCTACCTGCTCTGCAGTTTCAGCATGACACCTCAGGCTTCATCTCTTTAAATTGCAAAGTCAACACTGAGGAAAACAGACAGCTTATTCTACAGTAAAACAATGAAATATATATTACCCTGAGGGTGCTCTGTCTTGTTTATTTTGGTTCAGTCTCCATAATGCGGCCGTTATAGGAGTTTATCATTATGAATTGTAACTTTACTGTGAAGAAAGTCACCTCTATTATAACACACAGAGATTGAAATCTTGTTTTCTCTGCTTCCCTGAATTAATTAGGCAGGGTAATGCACTACTGAAGATGGAGGACAAAATGTACCTTTATGGCTTTGTTAGTCATTCTGGTCATAATTCAGACTTGTGAAATCATCATATGGGAATGTTTTATTGTTGTTGTCTTTTTGGTTATTTTAATTCTGCTTCCAGTCTCTGTTTGACGAAACTACATGCTCTGTTTTGTAAGTCAAAGTATGTTTTAATTTCTATATTTTACAACCTAAAACAGCCTCAGTCAGTTTCCCCATAAAAATTATATTTAAATTTTTGTGTGAAGTATGAAATAGATGGAAATTCTTGACCAGTAACTGAAAAAGTCTGCAATTTTAGTGTGAAAAAATATCAGTTACAGTCTTGTTGAGTTTGAATAAATTAATTAGTTTCACTTTTATGTTTTTTTTGTTTTTTGTAAAATATTCTCATTTTTACATTTTAACAGACTTACCCCTCTTCTACCTACTTTTTTCATATTAACATTTGTATTTAGTCCTATTTTAACAAAAATATGCTGCACAGTAATGCTTTGTTACAGTATGTTTATGCAAATCCAATTATTTTACATTTTACAGTGTCCATGTTCTCCATATGCTTGTTTTTTTTTCAGTGTTTGTATTTTTGATTGCTTTCTTGTTCCTTTACACTCAGTCTTAGTTACTCTGTTTTCTGTTTTTGTGTCATGTTAGATCAGTCTTTCTTTAGCTGTTTATTTTTAAATCTGTGTTTGGTACTTCATTCTTTTTTTATTTAGTTTCTCTCTGCTGCATCCTGTTTGTAATCAGCCACCTGTTCTCTGTTCTCCCCTTCGTTACCTCCCTTTGTTCTGCCTGTAGGTTTATCCATACAAAATACTCCTTATGAGAACTTAGTACTTTTATTTCTTCTTTATTTTTTGATTAAATTAAGAACTCACCATTCACATGTAACACTTTTATGCTCCTTTCAGATCCGGTAGGCTTACTTGACGACATACGGGTTCATGTTAACTGTATTTATTCTAACAAAAGAGAAAACCAAGTTGGTGAGTAACTTGAACCTAAATGTCCAGGAGGTTCTGCTCCAATACATTAAATAAAACACAATAAATAATCCTAAACAAACTGCAAAGTAATAGCAGTTAGCAACAGTTAGCAGCAGTTAGCAGCAATTAGCAGCAATTAGCAGCAGTTAGCAGTTAACGTTTGTAAACGTAAACATAGCTCAAATGGACGACATTAATAATGATAACAGTTTAAAAAACATACATAAAACACAGCAAGATTAGTTATGAAACACTGTATGTAATTACATTTGTCTAAAACATACGTTAAAATATAATACTTGTAATGAAAACGCAGAGCTGATCCCGACTCGTGTGACAGTTACCCACGGCAACAGGAAAAGGGGGAGGAGCTGTGGTGACCGGTTGCTATGGTGACCGCCAACCGTCAAAAAGGCGGTGTAAGGGAATTTAAAACGTCTGGACAAACAACTTGTTGACTAAACAAAAATATTTTGAAAGCATAAAGCATTTATTTGCTAAGCAAATAAACACATTTTGACTATCTTCACATGTATAATTTTGTTAAAAATAAAACTGTTAATTGGCAAAAAGGGTTTTGCAGACTGTATACGTCTTATCTTGTTTTGTAATAGAAATTATTTTGTTTTGGGCTTTAATCTGATTTCCTGAGAAACAGAATTATTGACTTTTAATTAGCTTTGAGCCACAATAATCAGAAACAATACTTGAAATGTAATTTGATAGTTTTGTAATTTGTTGAAGTGATTTTGACAGATTTATGATGTTTTATAGACTAAAAAATAAACAGTTGCAGTCATTGGCTATCCACCCTATTAATTACAGTTCTTATTTTTGCAATCAGATTGTAAGAAACACTCATTAAAAAGTAAAAAAAAACAAAAAAAAACACAATTTTCTCATTTTCTGACAGCAAACATTTTCTGATTCAAGGTTGGGTAGGATTGCCGAAATTATTATTTTTTTTTCTATTTCTTGAGTGCCAGAATAATGAGCTTTATCGGTGTCACAGAAAAAGAGCAGAAAATGCATTCAATAAATGACTGGGACTGTGAACCAGTCAAAACGCAGCGGTGCCACCCAATGCTTCACAGTTCGGATGATGTTGACGTTCGGAAAAGTCCCCCTTTTTTCCTTTAAATTACTCACATTCCACACCAGAAAATGTTCATTTCTTTGGACTAAATCATGAGTCTCCTCTTGTTAGTGAGCTTGATTGACTTTCCTTTGTGCTTTAAAGTTGTGGATTGTTAAGCAAAATAGTACGACACCTTAAGGGATCTGTAAATTGTACCCAAGATTAACTCAGACTTGTGGAGATTCACAGTTTTCTTCCTGAAGCCTTGCCAGCAGGAAAAAGAGTGTTTGTTATCTTAAAATACACCCACAAGTGTGGATCACGTCAATCTTTCTCAGCAAGCTTTTCAGAAATACTTAAAGGCATAGTAATCTTGTTTTTACAAAATCATGAAGTATTATCTCAAAGATTTCAGATAACTTTGGGTTCAAATGTATTGTTGCATGGATTTGTCATGCAATAATACACCTAAATATAATTTGAGCTGTTTTTTTCTTATTGTTTTAATATAAAAGGAAGGTAACATGAAAGCCGTAATGTTTTATATTAATACAAAGACTTTTTTAAAGTGATAATTACATGGCCTATTAAAAGAGAAATGTTCAAAGTCAAAATCACATTTAATCTTTATCAACATTTGCTAACAGTCAATGGAAACATGCCCACTGCTGCTGGTTATCCCTGCAGAATAATAATAATAATCATACATTTGGATATGTTTTTTTCATGTGTTGTTTGGTTTCGACCTTTAAATTATTTTTAAAAGGTAATTCTGCAACAAAAAATTCAGAGTTAACTAAAAGTTAAGGCTTACTAGCGGTTGGTGAGTGAGAAGAAATCAAAATGATTTGCAATATCATAAATAAAAACATAAAAGAAAAGACAAAAAGTAGAAAATATGTAACATTATACAGCATAGAAATACACAAAAGCCATTTTGAAATAATCAACAGATTCAAAAATGGAGGCAAAGCATACCTCTAAATGTACAAATGCACAATCTGAAGAATTTTCTCTGTGTTTGCAAATTAAAATCTGAAATTATTCAGAGAGAAAATATTATCAGTCACTTTTCCCCGGTTAATTACTAATGATACAGTTTCTGTCAGCAATGAAAGAACGAAATGAAAATAAATGTCATTTATCACAGTGAAACTAATTCCACTAATGCTAATGTTTTGCTGCTTGTCTCCCCTAATAAATGTCAGAGCTGCAGCACAAATGCTGCCATTACTCTCATTATATACGTGTCAATATCCAGTTCAAGCCACAGGTTGAGAGAGACTCAACACGATGATAATAAAACAAAAACTTCAGAAATCTTTTCAACACAATGGGATTTACAGATTTTATTAACCCTTTTCACTCATTCCAACTCTTGGTCACAACTTAAAAATATATAATAATATTATAATGACTGAAAGCTGCAGTATGTAATGTAAAGCTTACATTTATTCTCATATTTTGTTTTATTTTTATGTTTTTTCTTATACATATCATAGGGTGAAACCTCTATAATATTTTTACTATAAAAAATACATTTCTTAGTTCATATCAGTTCATAGTGGCTTGTGTTAAGTAAATTATTTCTTAAAATTAATGAAAACGTACTAGCTGGATTGGCAGATAAATTAATTTGTCTTAAAAATGAAATAATCGGCCAAATAAAGTATGACTAGCACTTTATTTATTAAAATCAATATTATTTGCTTGTATCAAGCCTCTATGTCTTGGTAAAATTTCCTTGTAAGCCAGTTTTGTCTTATTTTAAGAAACTAGAATAAAAATACTTGGTGAGATTTTGTGGTTTTGCAGAGTACTGTCAGAACATAGTGAGAATTTAAACAAATATGTGAAAAACATTTTTGATAAAAGTTACAAGCTGCACTTTTGAGCATTTTTAAAGCCATAAGCAGTTTAGGATTCACAGTCTCCTTCACTCGTCTCTACATTTGGCCACGCCTCTCTGTGTCTCTTGGCTCCGCCCGCTTTATTGGATTTTGTAGAGAAATGCAACACGCAAACAATTAAAACAACAATCCTTCACTAGAGAACGTATTGGTCACCAGAAAGAGCATGAGAGCATCAGATGCAACTGATGAAGCAGAGAAATCCCGCGACTTTCTGCATCAGAGTCTCCTGCCGTAGAAGACAGACTCGCAGACAGAAGGGATTCGACTGTTCCCTGATGTTCAGGGAGGCGATGTAGCCGCAGAGATGTGACAGGAATGCAGCGGGTTCGGGGAGGACATGAGAGGTCTGCGTGGTTGGAAACGCTGAGGGAAAACAGTGAGATTCCTCCTGAACAGAACCTGAACAGAACCTGCCTGAAGACACTTGCAGCTCATCGGTTCCATCCAGGCGTCCATCAGTCTGATTTCAGCTCACCTTGAAGCCTTTGAGCTTCCTCACCCCAGAGAGTTAGCTCTCCGGCTTTTAGCTTTTCACTTTGGTTTCTGTGGGAGTTTAACTCACATTCAGTAAATCTCAGTAAAATGGACCATTTAAAATACTGGGAACACACAAATCCATTATTAGTTTGAAATGTGCTGAGATTCAAAACTGTGCAATTTGTGCTGAAAGTAGGACACGGTCAATTTCCACACAATATTCAAAATAAGTTATGTGACAGAGAGGGACGTCAACAAAACTCTTCCTCCTTAAAAAGTAAAAAAATATAATTTAGGACACTAAAGCAACAAATATTAAAAGCAAGTTTACTAAACTTCTTTTTGTTTTCTAATGCTAAAAAGTTTACTGTCTGATATGTTTTGTGCAGATATTTAATACTTATTTCTTCTTTCTGCTGGTTAATTTATTAATCAAAAGCAGCTGATCTCGATGAAGCACTTGTTCAATCACGTTTCTCCACCACCGTTTGTTTTTCTTAGCAGTCGTTTTCTGGAGTGTATTTTTCCTTTTTCACATTTTCTTTCAAAAATGCATTAGTTACATAAACGTCTGCAGGTAATCATAAACATTGTTTCACAGCAGCCATATTTTTAAAAAGTCTGTGTCCTTTCTTTCCCCGCTTCGTCAATCAACTGTGAAATAATGAGACAGATCTTATTAATTCCAAAAAGAAGCAAAGGAAAAGTATGCAATACTCATAAATAAAGTGAAGCTGGATGCTAAACTGTGTAAATTAAAACCTTGAAAAGCCTCAGACATATATTGAAAATGTAATATGTGTAATTTAAGCAGCACGAAAACTCATGAAAGGAAGAAAATTCCTTGCAGGATGCAATTTTTTTTCCTCCTTTAAGTGAAATACAGACATCACTGTGACTCTAGGCTGACAATAACTGAACTTGATTAAAGCTGCAGCTTAATCACAGCAGAGCTTCAGCATTTTAGATGTAATTATGATGTGAACAGTATTAAAGCACGCTGATGCATAATATGTTGGGCGTTAATATGACACACCCACCGGTTTTGCAGTCGCAGTAACTTTCTCATTTAAGCAAGTTAAAAGTGTCTCCAACTCAAAAGTTAACTGTTTTATTCTGTTTACATAGTTTTACTAATGTAGCTTTTGCATTTTGAATGATTTAAGTGTAGAATTAAGAGGTATTGTTTTGTTTTTAAGAGAGGAAAGAAGAGATGCAAACGTTTTCCTTCCTAAAGGAAAAGAGCAGCTGAAAATCGCCCGTTATTTCAGAAAAAGTCAGAGCTCATATTTATTTTGTGCTGCTGATGAACCCGTAAATAAATTCTTTATTGGGGCTTCATATCCAATTAAGTAAAAAATCCAACCAATAAGTGGAGTTTCAGTCACTAAATTTAACTCTAACAATAGGTTAAATTAGTTTTAACCTTAAGAATTTTTTTTGTTGGCAAAAACAACCAAAAAAAAGACCTGCTGTGCAGTAATCAATGTATACACCACATAGCCTTTTAATTTCAGAAAATAAGCTGAGTTTGTAAATTTGATTTAAAGTAATTTTAAACAAAAAATGCAAAGTGAGGAGAAAAACAGACAACTGGTGTGAACTGAAAATGTGTAACACTTGAGAGCAAACAATAAAAGCAATTTATTTACTTTTTTATTTGTAAGAGAATCCACAGAAAAAACTTTTTCTGCATTATCTGACTTTCCTCTCATGACAATTGGCTACTAACCTTTTTTTATTTTTCCGTTTTATTCCGTTTTTGGAGCCTGTGGTCTCTGCACCCAGCAAAAGCTACTAAATGAGTTCTTTGTGTTTATTGAAAAAGTTTTGGGTGGTTCTGGTCTTACTTGTGTGTTGCCTGCATCATAAAGAATATATTCAGAATATATAAAAATTCGGCCGAATTGTCTCAGCAGAGGCTAACAAAAAGTGTGTTTTTATTGCCGTCGGTCTTTATGAGTAAAGCTTTTACAGCACATGATGAGGCACGCTGGCGAAAACAAAAGCTCTTTATTTTATTCAGCTTTCAAAAGAGAGAGAAAACTAACAAAAACAGACCATGCCGCACTTAATGCTGCATATATTGCAGAGCTAAATAACCACATTTAAGCAAATCTTGTGAAAGCACGGTTTAGTCATTTGGTTTCTCATACTCACCGGCTAAATCTATGGAAATGAAAAATTTTGAATTTAATTTGAATACATTATTCCTAAATATATGTGTGCATCTAAATAAGTTAGAATGACAATAAAATGTAATTATGTAAATTTATAATGATGAATTTCAAGCCTGGATCGAACCTAAGGGCAAAGTGATCGTGTTTGTAGCGGCCCCTCGTTTACAGGCTCCCTTAAAGACAAGGAGCGACGCAAGCTTTGAAAATGGACTCATTTAATCACTCAAATATAATATAGAAAATATTTATTTGAAATAAATTAGCATTGGATATTTAATGGGTTCTCAAATGTTCACCAGTGGCCATTATTTTTTTTATCAAACAAAGGTAAAGCCAGAGTTGTATAAAAAAATCCAGATGCATAAATATACATAACAGTTAAACTTTGAAAGTGAAATTGATTAAAATTGGGTCCCCAAATTAGCGCCAAGGGGCACTTGAGCCTTAATGCCCAGTTGCCCCCGGGGGCGATAATCATGCTCTGTGTTTTCAAGTGTTATTTGTGATTATTGCTTACTGCTAAGGTAAACCAAAACTCAATTTCACAATTTTATAGAGCTGCACAGTTTGTCCACTTCCAAGTTTTGACATTAGGATTAAGTGGTTTGGTTTCCACTTCAAAATTTATGTGTTTTGCAAAACTGCAACAGCAGATCCACAACCGGCAAACCACAAACAATTTAAAAGTTGTGTTTTTTAACATTACTGCAATATTCACACTTTTTGTGCTGATTTATAGTGGAAATGCAGCTGGTGACTGGAACCGTCACCCATTATTCAACCAGACTGGATTCTGTGTTTCTTCACCCTTTTCCCAATGTCGTATGTTTTCAGTATTATCATTTTGCAACACAATTAAGAAACTCTTTCCTCCATTTCTTGTAATAATACTGTATTTAAGAGACATGATTTAAAAGGAATTTGACTTTGGAATTTGAAATTGGGTCGCTGTCTCTTTAAGAGGCTTCTGGTTTCTCCAACTATCCAATGATTAACATGTAAACTCATTTTTAGGATGAACAGGAAACAGTTATCAGTCAACATCTCCGGTGTGCGACAGCAGGGAGAGCTGTCACAAGAGGGCAAAGTAAAAATAAAACAAACAAAAAAAAAAGAAAATCTGCAGAGAAGTTAGTCTGAATGACTGGCGCTGTCACCTTGCTGTGCTTTCCGTCAGAGTTTGGTCTCCTCATCCCAACTGTGTGTTTTTTGGCTCCGTCTGTAAGCTGCGTCTCAAGGCTTTACATCAATATTAGCAGGCAGCCGCTCCCAATCCCTTCCTCTCTTTATGTTTGTGGCTTCAAACAAATAAAAGCCACCTCTGTCAGGCCTTGGCATTCTTAAAATGTCACAGGAATTGTCCCGAGGCTTTTCGACCCACTGAATTAAGGCGTACATGCAAAACTAAGCCTCTAATGAAGTACATTAACCTCCAACACCTAGAATCCACTTGCAGGATTGTGTTGTTTGCTTACAAGCCACCATGGAGGAAAAAGAAAGAGGAGAGAGAGAGAGGGGGGGAGATATGCTTGACAAGCCTATTATTTAGGAAAAGAGTCTGCAATGACTTGGTTCCAGGAATACACTGATACACTGCAGTATCTCTTTTAAAGGTAAAAAAAAAAGATGAAATGCATTGAGCAACATCCCTGATATCACAGACACAGGAAGGAAGTGAAACAACACCTCTCTCTGGACCGCATTTGTCTGGGTGACACAGCCAATATGCCCACAGATTGCTGCTTCAGAATGAGCTATTGTGCGTCCAGCTTTAAAAAAAAAGCCACTTATCCACTCGTACATTTGAGGTGATTCAGTGTTGCTGACATTCGGCACGGCTCACATTGACATTTAGGTTTTGTGGGGTGGTGGGAGTCTGTCATCTACAGATTCAGCCAAAAAAAAAAAAAAGAAGGATATCTGTCCTTGTCACAAAGTTGATGAGAAAAAAAAAGAACATTTGGTGAAATTTTGCACAAAGGAAGAGTAATGCATGACCGAATTTAATAATTCCCCTCTCCGTTTCTTCATGAATATCTGCTTTTAGCTTGCAGCTGAAAGCAGAAGCAGCAGCAGGGCACATTTTGTCCTCATGCCAGAGAGCAAATGACAAAGGGCCTCTTAAGTTAATGGTGGAGCTAAGGCTCTATTTATCTGGCTTACTCATCTCTTGTTAAAGATGGGGATTTAATTGCAGGTTCGGAGGAGCTGTGTCAAAGCGTTGTTGTTTCCAACGGAGACTGACATGAATGAGTATTTCAAGGGTCTAAATGGGCTCCTTATTAGATGCAAGAAACCATGTTTCCTGGATGTTTAATTAAGCCAAATTGTACTTCACAATGTATCGTATTGTTAATAAATAGGTCATTTCACCCTCAGGAAGTAGAAGTTCTTGCAAAACACACACACACACACATATATATATATGAGGATTATCTTCTTCTTTCAAAAAAGCAAGGCGTTGAGAAGTTGTAAAACAGCCGGAGGTCGTCAGAAAAATATCACTGATGTGATTTAAATTAGATTAGATTAGTTGGCTGCTGATTGGATTAATGGTTTGATCAGAAACTGAGGAAATGTATCTTTTGTTGTTGAAGGAATAAGACCAAAAATTAACTATTTTCAGCCATTAGATGCACTCAGAGCCTTGAAAAATAAATTAGAAAGTAGATAAAATTATTAAAAGCTGCGATGAAAACACTTTTTTCACATCACATTAAACAAGCAGTCAATAACTGGATGTTACTACTGGCGGAAAAGACGAAAAAGACGACGACAGGAAGTGGCAGCATTTGTTTTAGTGGCTTATCGTGGGAGCAAACGTATTGTGTGTGATTTTAATTGCATCAAAATTGTGTTTATTCAACATTAGCTGAAAGTTTTGCACACATTTGTAATGGAAACACAACTAACGACTTATTGTGCATTTATTTTTCCTGCATCCTGCTCTGTTTTGTTGCTATTTCAGTCCAGTTTCGAGAAGCTTTTGGATTTACTCAGAAATGAAGTTTATTCCTGAATTCTTGCCACTCCAGTGACATTTAGACAAATCTGTGACTTGGTAGGGAGAGCAGGTAATTCCCCAATCCAGAGATCAGCGCTTTATCTCTGGTTTTTATCAGCACTCATGTCAAATTAACCTCAGACAGGAAACTAAAGTCCCACATTTCCTCCATTGTGTTCATCACATCTGCAACTTGCACTGCGTGTGTGTACTTGAGAGTTTTGAGTCATTATGTGTGAAAACATAATATTATATTGATTTGATTAGTTATTTAAAGGAACATGACCTTTTATTTTCTCCAGCCAATTAATTTCAAGATAAAGAGTGACACGTCTGACCGCTTACATGCCACCAAGTTGACACAACATTTAGAAATGAGACTAAACTATTTGTGTCCATTCAAACGTCATGAACACAAAGACAGAAAATAAATGGAGAAAGGTGGAGAAACAACATAAACATAATCTATAATAAATCCACCTACGACATCACTAAAAAGTACACAGTACAAGTTAAAACAAGGTGTGTTTAGTGGCAACCACAATCCAACATGGAGTTAATCTGAAAACCTCAGGACTCTGGGCTTCATTTTGATCTTATTTATCATTTCAGTTCATGTTAGGTTAGCCCTTCATGGTCTTTTCAGTTTTATTCTTTATGGTTTTTCAGTGCGATTTGAATTGCCTTGTTGTTTTCCTTATCTGCAGCCCTTCATAGTGTTTTTAGTTAGGTTCTGTTTTCTCATGTCTGAGTCTATGTTGAGCTTCTTTGGTGATTCTAGTTTATTTTTATTTCACCCTTCTAGTTTCTCCTGTAGTGTTTCTAGTTCTCATTTTGTCACTTTAGGTTTATTTAGCATTTTATTTGTAATTCTTGTTAGGCTATCTCTTCTAGTTTCTATAGTTCTACGTCTGCTTAGGTTTGTTTATGTTTTTCTCTCATGTCTTTTTGTTTTCTAGTTGATCAGGTTTAGTGTTTTCTTTTGTTTTAGAGGTATTTTCAGTTCCCTGGTGTTTCCTCCCTGTTTTTTCCCCCATTATGTATCCTTAGCTTCCCTGTGCCAACTACTCACGCCTGCAATCAGTTATCTCATCTCGTTAGGTCCGTTGTTCCAGTTACTCCCTCCCAGTATTGAAGCTCCTCTATCCCAGTCTCAACTCGCCAGTCCGTCTCATCATCCCATGTCTCCCTCCCTGAACCACCTGTTGTTCCCTTGTGTTTCCGGTTTGTTTTGTTGTTGGGTTCTCTTCTACCCCTGGATTGGTTGATTTTCTTCATTGAAACACGTTTCTACGTCTACTGCCTGCTGCGTTTGGGTCCACCGCCACACCACATCACGACAGAAAACCCCTGAATCCAAGCATCTGTGTGCGTCTGCATGCACGTATGGAGGGTTTCTACATAATCCATATTCAATAGTGGTATTAAATATTATTTTAATTAAATCTATTGAGAGCTGACAGTTTACCTGTGGGAAGATGGAAACTTTTAAAATTCTGAACGTACAATCCAGCTACTAAATAGAGACAGAGACGTGCAAAACAGAGGAAAAGATGATTATCTTAATTTTGACACTCCATATGTATTCCAGATTTAATTAGTTATATTTTTTACTTTGCCGAAAAGATCTAAGACAGTTTTGTTTATAGCCAGGAGGTGACTATTGGAGGCACAAGTCAGAGATAATAAGGGAGAAAACGCTGGTAAAGGAGGTGAGCCACCTGACAGGACTTAATTGGGTTGTCATGGACTTTACAACAGAAAAGTGTGAAGAGTAAAACCTTTATTCAGGAAAATACGAGAAATAATCACACAGCGAGTCAAGATTTACAGAGTTAACTTCATTAGTTTTCCATAAATAAAATTCAAAAGACTTGAAAGTTTCTTTTTTACTGTCACATCAACCTCTCTGTGACAAAGCTGGTGTTACGCTTTGGAAACATTCGTGTTTGAACATCAGCGTGCAAAAGATCCTTCAACACATGTCATGATTGTCAAAGTCACTAAACTAAGGGTAGAAATCAGGGACGCATGCAGAGGCGGTCCTAGCAGTTTGGCGCCCTGGGCGAACCGCCTTTCAGGCTCAACATCAATCTAACTGAAACATGAGTGCTTTAAAATGCCCATACACTCCAGTGTCTTTAAATAAACTTGTTCATAACATCCAAATCTGTAGATTCTTGTACCACATTCTCTCCAATAGAGATTTAATATCAACCAAACTATTTACAAACTAACAAAGTCTGTTCTCTGAGCTACAGGGAGCCAGAGAACCGTTCTGACTAAAACCATCTCCTTGGTTTTAGTCAGAACGGCAGCAGCAGCAGCGTTCTGGATCAGAGGCAGTTCAGGTAAATCTATAAAGACATCGTTGCAGAAATCGATGCGTCTATAGATAAATGCATGGATGAGTTTCTCTAATGCTGAGACATTAGTCCTCCAATCCTGGAAATGTTCTAAAAGGCCGACTTTGTAAGTGTCTTTATGTGTCTCTGAAGGTGCACTGCGACTGCTAACATCTTCACTGCGGGATTCCTCAAGGTTCAGATTTAAGGCTCTTTGACAGTCACGTCACTGCTGTGAAGATCAAACTCAGATTTTATTTCATCTCTTTTTAAAAAAAAAAAATCGCTTTTGATGTTTGGAGGGACTCACTGAAACTGTGTTTCAGTGAGTTCATGCACAATATGAATGAGCGGAGGAGTCAGATTTTCCTCTTACATAACATTTTCGGAAACAAACTCAAGATTTCTGTCTGTCCTGTATTGTGTTAGAGATCAATACTTAATTAAACTCAATGGAGCAAAAGATGACAGAGTTTTGAGCAACACTAGAAAAATGAATTGCATTGTTCCCTGTTTGTGAAAGTCAGGTTCATAGATTTTAAAATTGTTGCTGCTGGCCTATAAAAGTTTCAATATTTCCAAGTTTAGTATTCCTGAAACCTGTGTTGAATTTTTTTTTAATATAATTTGTATTTTTTAATGTAATGCTTATATAAACTTTTAGATTAAGTCGTGTATATAAGGTCCTTTTCTCATAAATGTGTCATCTCAGCTTGTCATATTGATTATTTTACATTTAATGGGGCTATGAACCCATTTAGTGCCCTGTTTATAGTTAATCTACAGGAACAAAGTTTATTTGAAGAAGATTTTGAAGTTGTGCATCTGAATCTTAATGTTCAAATCAGACAGTCCTGACTTAATTGTGTTTTTAAGTGGAATGGTGCCATCTGTGATCAGAAAGGGACACAGCCGGTGTCCTGAGAGACATTTACGCTGAATAAAATATCTGGAACAACACTGTAAAAACTCTCTCTGACATCTGCTGTAAACGACAGCAGCAGGCCTCGATCATGGTCTCCGTTCTGGAAACGTGTGTTTTGGATTTCACAATGGATTGGCCTCAAACTGCAGGCCACAGCAGGATAAAAGATTCATCACTTCACATTACTTTCCTGTCGGTTCTGCAAAATTTCCTGTCGTTCATCACACCACATCTTCTAAGATAAATCTCTAATAACTTTCGGTTAATGAAATCAAGTCAATTTCATAACGAATAAATAATTATACTTCATTTTTCAAAAATCTTATCAGAAGATTGATTATGATTACATGATATGCTGATTCAGAATCGACCTAATTTAGCCGGGTTTTTCTTTCTTTCTCTTTTCTATTTAAAGAAAAATCATTTTTTAAAGGTGGACTATTATGCTTCCTTAAACAGAGTAGGATATAAAACATGTTTATTTAATTTTTTTCACAAAATCATTCTTCGATAATCTGATTTTAGTCTACTCTGTTCGGCTTACGTTAAGCGTGTCTCAGAATGAGCTGTTTTAGGGTCTCTGTCATTAGCTGCTGCTGGTCAAACCCCCAAAACTCAATGTTTACACTTGTACGTAAAAATGGCTGCAAAACATGTGAGCAATTACACAACCGTACATCTTTGAAAAGCAGAAGTGGAGCTTCCCGCACAACCAACATGAAAACAGCAAGTAGTTTCTGAGTGACATGTCAACAACAAAACTCTTGTCTTTTCCAGCAGCCATTGTACAGAGCATACAGCGGTGAAACCAGCTGACCAAACCAGCTCAAGTTGCTAGGTGACAGCTTCACTCAGGTTGCTAGGTAACGGGGCAGTGCCTGCTGATTTGTTACATTACTTTCTGAGTGTAGATGTTGAGTTTTGGGGGTGTGGCCAGCAGCAGCTTACTTGGATTTAAAGTGACAGAAGCCCTAAAACATCTCATTTTGAAAGGAGCAGAAGTGGCAGACTAAAACCATATTATCCAGGAATGATTCTGTACAAAACAAAAAGTAATAAAAATGTTTTGCAATGCCCATACACCTATCCTAACTTGTTCATAAAAGCATAATAGGTCACCTTTAAATTTTCAAGAACTTCTGCGACAGAATCTCTGCTATACTAATTACCTGCACTTTAACAGTGGTACATTATTATTTCTAATGATTCAGTCTTTTACTTTATGAGCACTTTGTCATTGTGATGGATACATTAATTGAATTTAAGTTCTGCTGTGACAGCACCTTCCAGGAATAACCTTATTTA
Source organism: Poeciliopsis turrubarensis (assembly GCA_010277015.1). Classification (NCBI taxonomy): domain Eukaryota; kingdom Metazoa; phylum Chordata; class Actinopteri; order Cyprinodontiformes; family Poeciliidae; genus Poeciliopsis; species Poeciliopsis turrubarensis. Next base: position 1,882,345 of record VMRN01000025.1, read on the forward strand.
AACATACATTTTTTTTACCCTTTTAATAATTTGAGGGACGTTTACATCCAGATCTTTAGCAGTGTGGTTTGCAAAGTAAAATTATGCTTTGTTCTTTTGTTTTTTTTGTCTTGCCGAGTCTGCATGAATAAAAACATAATGAACTAAGTGTGTCAGATATCTTGATCAAGGGTTACATTATAGCTAACTGTCTCGTTAGTTTGAATAAATGTAATGAGAGATCTAGTAGGCGTAATGAGTCTATTTTTCACAGCGTTTTAATGGAGACCTGATTTTAATATTTTCTGCCAAATTCTGAGCATTTTCTCCCTCATATTGCCTTCAAATGAACCATCAGAGTTTAACTGGGAAGAAAGCATTTTGTGAAACTGTCAGCTGGAGCCAGCTCTCCTGCAGCGCTCACACAGGGAAGCTCAGACTGGGCGTCAGAATGACCAGGAAAAGAAACAGAGATGAGCCGCACAAGAACAGACGGATTTAAACAGACATTTTTATTTGATCTGTGTGGCGTTTAATTTTTTCGCTCTCTGCAGACTGAATGTCAGGAGCTGATATGGTAAAACGGACAGAATTGAGGAGTGGAAGAAAAAAGAGCCATCAAATGTCGCCATGTTTTGACATTTGTTTCTTCATATGGACTCCCTGCTGACAGTGTGATGTTCTGCTATATAAAAGCTTGCCAGTCATTTTCTACATCAGTGTAAAATGCCACAGTAAAAAAAAAATATACATTTCTGATCCAAAATCTCTCATAAGTTCCTTCACTGTGATTCAGCAATAACTGAAGCCTTCAGTGTAATCGTACAGTTTGAGCTGCAGCTCAATGCAGTTTCTGAAATCACCGTCTCGGTCCGGGGTGTCAAACTCGTTTTGAGCCAAAACCGAGATCACGAATCTGTTCACAAACTGGTGAAGTATCAATTAATTCTTCAAATTAAATAATTTTATTGAACATATTTTCAGTTCCCGCAGGATTTCGTGACTCTTTTTGTGATTTGCGATAAAAATCAAAATGTTTGTGGTACTAATTTTGGAATACTTGCGATATTTGCATTTATTTATGACTGAAAATGCAACAATATTTTTTTTTACAATCTACAATCTGACATCAATTAAGGCTGAGGCAGCTGTTAGTACCAATAAGAATGTTTTTGACCATTTACATAAACTCCCAATTATGTATTTGTATAAAAATGTGCTAATTTCCACGATAATTCTGAAGAAACTGTAGGAACTGACTGATATAATTTGGCAGTAAACAGATAAAAACTGTTTACTGTTTGGAGTGTTTGGACTAAACACTCCAAGCAGACTTAGGAGTGTTTAGTCTAGAACCTCGAGGGCCACATAAAAAGCCATGGCGGGCCGGATTTGGCCCATGCGCCTCGAGTTTGACAACACGTGGTCCACCCAGGTTTAGCTGTAGTTCAGTTTATCACATCAGTTTGATAAAGCAGCTGAATGGAAATGCTACATGAAGCATAAAGAGGGAGAAATCCTGAAACTCTGACAGAGCGGGCGGCTAAGAATACACAATGAAGGTTAAAGGTCAGCGTGACTCTGATAAGGTAGGAAACCCACTGTATGTGTGAAGAATTAAAAAAAATAAAAAATCGCTCCAACATGCACGCACACACTCACCTGGCTTAAAGCTTTTGAAGAGTAATGTATGAAAATGAGTTTTACTGGATGGCTTGCATCAGCCCGGCCATCCCTTTATCTCTGACTGCGTTTTGTTTATCTGCTGCTCTCCGTTTATCCGCCGCTCTGGCAGTCCTGTTGAAGCATCCCCGCGGCTTGTCTCCCGGACAATGATGGACACAGGTGGTCAGAGACGGCGTCCGCATGCCTCAGACCCCAGCACGGTCCCGGGGTTCTGGCACAGGCCTCGAAAGCTTATCGTCTCACCACAGAAGTACTTTTTCATGCTTTTGATGTCGTATAAATTAGTTTCTCTGGCTCTTCTGTTAAAGCAATTTTTCTTTCCGCTGCTGTCAGAGAAAATCCCAGTGGAGATGGGTATATGATCCGAAATTTATGGGAGAGGCATTTGCTGCCACTCTCCTGTCTGCAGCTGTGACCCTGATTGACAGTCGTAAGAATAGTTTGAGATAAAACAAGAAAGAGTTTAATAAAATATAATTAATGCTGCTATCGGAGCAAATAACAGCAGGAGCGCCGGAAATAAATCACTACTTAGTTGTTTATCTTGTACAGTTCATTCCGAAAACAAACATCAAATAAATGTTATGTATAGAATCTGTTCATAATTTAAAATAAAAATGACAAAAAAAAGATAATAACTGAGAAATAAAATAGAAAAGCCTTAGTATGGAACTTAATATATTTTTAAATTTAACTTGGTTTATTAATTTCAAACACTCACAGATAACTGTTTGTAAAGGAGGGAGGGAAAAAGTATATTTTTGAATAAAAAAATAATTTTATTATTGTATCTATTGTAATGTTCTATTAATTTTTCCAAGTTTTTTCACAGTCATTTTAAATTTGGGGATTTTAGTGATATTTTTGGACGTTTTGTGTAAAAATCTAAAAAAATGTAACACAGATTTTCACCCATCAGCTTTACTTTGTCCAAATGCATCCCACGATAGTTACGAACTTCTAAATATGTATTTACTTGACCTATTTTCAAAAAGGTTTAAGCTCAGTCAGATCGGATGAATCGATGTGTCAAAAAGACATAAAGCGTTTTGCAGATTCAACCTGCATTTGCTAAAAAAAAACTCTGCTTATCAATACTTGACAATAATCTGCGGATTTTGCCAAAAAGGAATAAAAGCAGTGGAATGAAAACCCAAGGGAGGTTTGAGAAGTTCAGAGAGCAAACAACTGCCAACCAATAATTAAAATCTACAAATGATCATCAACAAAGATCGTTTGGTTCTGTGTCGACCTTCAGAACAACAACACAGTCAAATTAAAACCTGGACTTTCTCATTACTGTCGGACCTTTTGTTTCCTCCTTCAGTTTGCCTCTCAGTGATCACCTCATTAGCAATATATTGCTTTTTGTTCATAATAAAAGCAGTTTTAAAATGCATGTGATTAACTAATTAGAACAGAATAATTGAAAAGAAATGCACAATATTTTCCTATTTTGCACAAATTGACTGTAATAGGAGGATGAGTAATAAAACCGCTCTGTCCTGTATTTTTCCTGTTTGCTCTGCTTTCCATGTTACATTGAGTAGCAATGATTATTCAAATTTCTACACACAAAACCAACACAATGCTAAGCAAAGATATGCAGACATATTACCAAACGGTTCTTTTAAAGGGTTAAAAGCCTTTTTCTTTTGTTTCGAATTAGGAAAAAAATGATCCAGCTTGTTACACAACCGTGTCTGTTTAAAGCAGGGTTTCCCAAAGTGAGGCCCAGGGGCCATTTGTGGCCCCACACAGCAGTTTGGCATGTTTGTCAATATTCAACATGAGAATTTCAATAACAAATTTAATTCTTCACTAACGGAAGGTTTCATAAGCAAAGCATTTTCTTTTAATAGCAGTGTTACTTTATATCCAGCAACATTTTACTAAAATTAATATAAATGAATTCACTTATTAAATGTGGCTAACAGAAGAGGTTGTTTTTATTTCTACTTTTCTTTGGTTGAAATAGACCAAATAAATGGAAATAAAAAAAAAATACTGAAAAAGTTAGAAAACTGTCGGTACAGAAAAGAATTACAGCCACAAAAAAAGGAATTCCGACTCTCAAAATTTATTTATTTTTCTTAGAATTCTGAAAATTGTCTCAAAATTTTGATTTTCTCAGAACTTTTGTTTTCTCAGGATTCTGAATTATTTCCTGAATTCTGAATATTTTCCCATTATTTTTTTACTTTTTCCCCAAATTCTGACATTTCTCTCAGAATTCTGACTTCAGTCTCAAAATTCAGAATTTTGCCTTTTTTCTCAGAATTCAGAATATTTTTCCTCAGAATTGTGATTTTATTTATCAGAATTCTGACTTTTTTTCTAAAAATTCAAACTTTTTTCTCAGAATTTTTCCAGAATTCTGACTTTTTGTAGTCATTGTCTTCAAAATTCATTTATTTTCCCAGTGGCCCTAATCCTTTTCTGCATGATTGCCTTTTAGTAAGTCAAAAACAAATTGACACTTTGTTTCTTTGTTGCTTAATAGATTTTTTTTTTAACATCACAACAAAATCATTTTGTATTTTAAGTCAGAAAAATAATATCACTCATGAGTTTCTTCAACTCTGAGATTGCACTTGCAAAAACGTTTGGATGCCGCTGGTTAGAAGAAAGGAGAAAATGATTTGGTTACCAGGAATCTGGTGGCTTAACACTTATTCGTTACACTAACTGTAAGAGCTTTTCTTCATTTGCCACAGATTGTCACATGGGATTTATTTCCATTTGTGCAAGGCAGGAAATCAGTCAGCTTCATCCCAGTCCCACCTTCGTTCCAACGCATCCCAGTGAGCTTAACTCAATCCTAAAATATGGCTGATGAGGAGAAAAATGACCGTGATGCCCGTCTGAGCCTCTGATTGTATTTCCTGTCCGCTGCGTCCACATCAACTCAAGTGACTGTTGTAGTTTCAGCAGAGGGTGAACGTGCCGCACGATGCAGGAGAAAAGGTACAAAGCAAAACAGATGCATTTAATATGCTTGTCTAAAAGGTCGGGTGCTCAAAGGAAATTGACTTGCTTAGCTTATTGAAGGGGAGGAAGTAATGAGATGGAATTGTTTATGCATTTACTAAACATCTGTCACAATTGATGCTCTCTCCTTGGTTATTCCAGTACACAACAAAAAAAGAAAAAAACACTTCACAGACGTTTATTATGCTCCTTGTCATTCCTGTCTTTCACTTCCTAGGTGACGTATCTCTTTAAAGCCGTGACGCCGGGAGTCTGGCAGCGTTGTTGGTCACAGATGTAGAGCAGGTGTGCTGATTTCCCCCCACGCAGCATATCCAGGCTTGGCTCCTCTTCCTGCTAAACAACCACACAGATTCTTGGCAATTTCATCCATTTGAAAAGGTACAGGTGTTTCACAAAAAGGTAGTACATTCTGCTTTAGATGCATTCCACGATACAATGACTCTGCAGTGTCCTGTAAAAATGGCCACTTAAGGTAATTTCACTTTTGTAAAACATAATGATAGTTTAGGAAACAACACAAAGAAACAAAATTGTTCTAAAAGAGGCACATTGTACTAAAAATGTACAACATATGGAGCAGGTTTGAAAAAGAGTAGAACTGCTAACGATTGTGATAAATTAGTACAAGTCTGCATTAAAAAAAACAAAGACAAAGAGCAACTGTTTGACTATGTTGTACCAGTGAATAGAACCACAAGTGTTATGTACAATTGTCTCCTCAATGACACAAAACAAATCAATTTAAATACAAAAATATTATTTATTCCTGTCATGTTCACTTGTTCAGAGTAAATTACTTAATGTGAAATTCAATGCTAGGGTTAGGGTTAGTGAACAATGCAGCATGTTCACTTTTTACCTAGAAAAAACAGTTGACGCTTCAAGTTGCTGACTTTGCAGCAATCCCTTGTCCTGAAGGAGAACGTGGCGGCAGAGTCTTGTAATCTGGGCATCATTTGACACCCATAAGTGTTTATTCTTCAAAACTTACTTAGACTAGATATTAATGAGTTGAAGTTTAAAATAAATGAATTAAATTAAGCAGAATGTATTCTGTTGTGAAACATTCACCTTTTCCATGTTCTTATACTTCCATTTGGTCCAAAAGCAGCTCAAGGACTGAAAAGGAAAACAACAACAACTACCGAGCCATTTTTTGCAATAAGGTAAAAAATTCTTCACTAATGGAAGGTTTCATAAGAAAAGCATTTTCTTTTAATATCAAGAAAATGATATTAAAAATGTAACACAGATTCTTAGTGTCTGGAAAATGACACTAAGTGTCTGGAAAATGAGCGGTACAATGGCTGCTGGAAAAGACAAGTGTTGTGTTGTAGACTTACCACCCAGAATCCACTTGTTGCATTCTTATTGGTTGTGCAGGAGGCTCCACTTCTGCTTTTCATAGAGGTACGGTTGTGTAATTACACATCTATTCGCAGCAGCTTTTATGTGTAAGTGTAAATGCTGATTTGGAGGGCGTGGCCAACAAGATGCCATAAAACGACTCATTCTGAAAGAAATCTCATCATCTGAGAACAATTTTGCATAAAAAAAATGTAATGAGCATGTTTTAAATATACCATAGACATATCACAACCTGTTCAATGAAGCATAATAGGTCACCTTTAACATTACATTTCTTATAAAGGAAAGGAATTTCAGATTGAAAACTTTTCTTTTGTAGACTTAAATCAGAAAGTCTAATCCCAGCGGATGATTTTATCCGGTTGTGAGAGCCTTTCATTGTTTTTGTTCCTTTCGCTGGTCAGGTTTTGGCCTCAAATGAGGCTTTGCCCATTTTTATGTTGTCTGAAACCAGCCAGCTGTAATGTTTCAGGGAGGCGATAAGAACCGTTCAGGTTGGCTGTGATGATGTTGTTGTACAAGGCTGCAGTATATTGCTCACCTCTTTACTCTGCTGAGTCCATTTATTACTTTGGTTCCAGGATTTGATCCAGGAAACCTGCTCCTAAAGTCAGTGGGGAATATGAAACTAAGGAACACGCTTGCACAAAATAATACAACCTGGATGGAGGCGACGGTTGTCAATGCAGCGTTCCCAACCCTGGACCAAAAGATTTAAAAAATGCTACCTGAAAAAATTCAAGATTTGTATCAAGCAAATTCATCTTACATGAAAACGGTACAATCTAGAAATATGCACAAACTGTTTAGAAGAAAGCAGGACTTTGTTTCATTGTATCTGGTAATGCAGGAAAATAAAAAAAAATACAATAAAAATATTGATGGAAAAAAAAATGTATTAAATATATTTGTTAAATCTGAAAAACTTACGCAGAATAAATCTTTCAGAGGAACAAATACTTTTTTATTGCACATTAGCTGCAAATTTTTCTGCTTCTTGTTTACATCTGAGAAAAAAAGTCAAGTTTAAAAATTTAAGCAATAAAGTCGTCAGATAATTAAAAAAAAAAAAAATCTACCTGAAAATCTCCCCTTCTGTAACTTTGATTGGTTTTTCAGAAGTCTGTTGCCCAGATAGCTTAGACTAAACAAATTAAAGCCAAGAAAAAGGAGCAGTGCGACATCTTACACAAAAGTGAGACACAGGATTTGTTCCAGCAGACTTCACCCAATCCAATCAAGTGGGCTTTTCTGGATGAGTTCTCCAGCAATTCTGGCATCTCCCAGAAGAAAGCACTCGAATTAACCTGTCCTTCAGTAATGAGGAAATTAGCTTTTTGAGCATCACAAGTGTGATGATATTCTGCCACATTCAGCAGCTCCTTTATTGCCCTTAAAATATATCAGAAGCAATTCAACGCACATGATATGCAGCTTCAATTCAAAACAGAAACAAGTTATAGTCTTTACTTTTTTTTAGTTTAAATGGTATTTCAAGAATATAATGAGGTGCAGATATTCTGGTGGGAAGAATATCGAGCTGAAGCTGATTAATTGCATCGGTGCTGATGATAAGATTTGTACCAGAATCAAAAGTTGTAACCTCTCAGTTTTAGAACTGTGGCACTAAAGGAGGCAGCATGTTACTTTTTTTTTTTTTTTTTTTTTTAAATGAACTCCTTTTTGTCTAGATTATTGCTTTTATAGATTTATTCCCTCTGTTCTCAGTGATGTGCAGTCGGGAGGATTCCTGCTGGTGCTGGTCTACTTTTGGACATTCGTTGTGCTGCGTAACCGTAGCAACAAGGAAACCGCTAATAGATATTTCACAAGTTCAAAAACATACGTCGACTGAAGCCAAAAAATTCAGATGAGGGGAAGAGAAGGAGGACGTTCAACCATGTCTGCAATTGGCAAAAAAGAAAAATAACTGAATGAAGTCAAAATCCCAATAAAATGCCAGCCAGATTATTATTATTGGGCCTCTTGAAGCAATAAAGTCTAAAATCTAAGTTGGAAAATGCAGAACATTTGTATTTCACTGAGACACGGCAGCAACGTCCAGCAGATAAAGATTTAAAGCAGAGCGGGAAAGAACAGGAAGCTGGATTAACAGAGTTTATAAACAACAGATGGTGAAATCCAACAGTATTGTGAAGAGTTATCTCTGCAGCCTGGATGTTGATCTGCTAACTGTAAGTTTTTATTCATATGCAATACTTACCAAGAAGAGATCAGGAGGGTGTGATGTTTCCATCAGCTCAGATGTTTCCAAGCTTATGGCAGAATACTCCGGTGTAAACATGGAAATATCTGATGCAGTTCTGACATTTCTGCAGCTGAGTTTACGTTAGAAACACCCCAAACTCTGTTGATATTCTGCTTCTGTCAAAACCTCCACAATTTTGCAATCACGGTGTTTCCATTAAATAAGAAACTAATAAAAAAACAGGTTTCAGTCGCATGATAATTCAGTAGGAACCATGCCGCTTCATAATCCTCAAGCTACTTCCTGTCGTTTTCTTCTTTGTGGTTTCTGGCAGAGACAACATCCTGTTGTTGATCACAAGTTGCAGTTTTGCAAAATAAACCTCATCCTGGCACCAAAACATTATTGAAAAATTAGGTTGTGTTTTTTTTAAATTGACATGTTTATCTTTTTCACACAAGCAAGATTTTTTATTTTTTTAAATAATATTTTAACTTTATTGCTCCCAAAACATCAAGACTGAGTTTAGTTCTGTCAGTTATGGAGTTGCTATACCAATGATATTTTTACAGTTGCCCCTGTTTGCTTGTTAATTTCCGTTTCCTCAACATGTTTGTGGCCTTTGCTTTCCGGTAGGTTGGCTTAAAAAAAACAAACAACAAAACAAAACAAAACACTTAAGAAGTTAACAGGCGAGTGGAGAAAACAAAATGGCAGCCAAAACATGGGTAGTTTGTGAAGTTTAATGTCAAACTGCATAATTTTTTTTCTCCCCACATATTAGATACAATGTTCATATTTACATCAAACATAACTTGAAAAATGTAAAGCAAACTAACAAAAACGGTTTTTAAACTGTTGGGCAATAAAACGTCTCAGAAATCTAGAATTTGTTCAAATTTCGAAAACAAATGTGGCTTCCACTGTTTGTAAGTGATTAAAAAAAAAACCCATAACAGAATGCAAACCTTGCAATCTTATAAAATCCTGAACAAAAACGTTGAGTGAAAGCGTTATATGGCAATTATTATATTTAAAATGGAGTTACAGACAGACGACTATATGTAAATGCCATTGTGAGCAAATAGAAGCACTTACATCACTTTTAGCAACAATAATATTAAAAATATTAATAAAAAGGGAGGGGCTTATTAATATTAAACGTGTCACATAAAGACAAAGATGTGTTTCAGTGTTTTCTTTTTTCTTTTTTTTCTCACACAGCAGGTACAGAAATATCAAAGTCCTTCAGCGGTTCCAAGCAGACACCACCGCTTAAACTAAACGCTAGCACACATATCAGGCCATCGCAAGACAACAAGGTGAGCACAGGAGAAAGTCTCACAAGTTTTAACTCTATTCCAATAACCACCATTATGAGTAAACACTAAATCACCTTTCAACATCAGGATTTTTTGTTTTTTATTTCACGTCAAGCACAAACACAAGAAGTTTCTTCACGGATTTTTTTCCCCTCCCCACACAAACGTCGGACATGGCGAAACGGTGCAAACTTTTTAGCTTTTCTGCAAATGTTGTGTGTCTGGAGGGCTTGTGTGCATCCTGAAACGGGCTCAACGTTTTAGCATTTTAGCTTATATGTGGTCTGAAATGAAAAGTCACACTGGAAAATGGACTCTGAAAATAAGTGTTACTTTATATACCTAAGCATTCTCTAAAAAAATACAGTTTAGTTCTACCACAGACTAATTTTAACTTTTTAGGTTATATATCAGAACAAATCATTATTAAAAAACAGTTAAATACATTAAATGTGTGGGTTGTCCTTGGAAAAGCCAATTCTTTAGTAATGATAGCCAAAGTAAATGCCAGTAACTGCTGGTTTTCCTGAGGACAAGCCAAGTTTGTGATTGTCTTCACGTATTACTCCTGCATTGAGGACAAAACAAAAACTCCTGTTACTTGATAACTGTGCAAAGGACCCACAAAGAAACGAGCCTCAACATCTTCAGCTAACTTCACAAAAGATATGGAAAATACAGCATATGGTAAAGCGATCATGTAAACTGGGATTGTGCAGCGCGTCGCTAATCAACAGCAGCTTGTCTGTTTGCCGTCACATGTAAGGTAGCTCTACTGTAAACGTTGGCAAGAGAAGCAAATGAACAAAAACAGACTAAAACAAATGTCTTTGGCAACTACTGGTGGATATCGATAAAATACCAATCTGGTGAATCGTACCGCCAACGTAAGAGAAGTAGTAGATGCTGTTGAGTTCAAGCCCTTTGATCGTTGTTGTGGTTCATGGAGATAAAATTCTGATCAAATTAGAGACGCACCGATCAGTTTTTATTTAATAATGAGCCAAAATTAAAAATACAGAATCACTAAATAAGCGTATTCAGTTTATTTAGCTCATATGATGTCACACTCCTGGGAGCTTTGTAGCCGACAGCCATCTTGGTAGGTGTTCTTAACTATCATGGCGGTTGCCATGGAGTTGCTATGTCAACAACAAACAAGCCACATACTCTGCTGTGAAGATATTTGGTTGATATATCTTCCTGGTCAATCTTTTTTTCCCAAGATACTTTTTTTGTTGGTGTCAAGCCGAGGTGTTTGCCTACCAAGATGGAGGTTCAGTGGCTTAATCACTTGTGGAAACTGTGTATAAAAAAATAATAAATTGTAATTCCTTTGTTTTCTAACAACCAATTGGGAGCATATTTTCCCTTGTTTGCCATTTTTCTTCAAAGATAATGTCAAAAATCAAAACAGGCAGCCATCTTGGTTGTGAGAAAAAGCCTGATCGGTGCAGCTCTAGTTCCAATACTCCCTAAATAGCAGATCTTAACAGCAAAGCAGTTCAAAATGGTTTCGAGAGATTCTGTTGGAAAACTGCAAATTGCAACCTCTGGTGGTATTTGATTGGGTGGTCCATGTCGTAGCTCAGATTTTCTACTTCTTTTTTTTTTTTTCTTTCCATCAAAAAGAAACACCCAATCACAATTACAGTATAGTATGACTTTTAAGCAAGCAACAAACCAAAAACAAAAGCAAAAGAAGCACATTCCTATGAGAAGTGACGACTGCAGGGAGGACAAGGATGAGAAGAAAAATAAAAGGGAATCTTGAGTGGCTTTTTCTGTACATGATTGAATGGTTGGCAAAAAGAAAATACAGATCCTTGCAAAAGTATTCAGACCTTGAACTTTTCCAGATTTTGTCACGTTGCAGTCAGAACCGTAAACGTGTTAAACTCAGATTTTATGCTCAGCCAACACAATGTTTTTTAGGTAATTGTGAAGTGGACATGCAGTACCTGTTTTGTCCACTAGACGGCATATTATGGTAAATTTCTAAGACTGTAACTTTTTAACGCTTTTTTTCTTCCAACTTTTCAAAAAAGTCTATGTTACAAATTAAAACAATTCAGATGTTCAACATTATAAAGATTAGAGGAAAAGAAGCAGAATGCAGCACACCACACGTTTTGTCGTCAAATGTCAAAAATAAATAAGTAAATTGCAACATTTGCTGTGCGTCTACCGTACGGCCAACATCAAATATGTAAATACTGTGGTCGCAATGTGGCAAAATGTGAAAAAGTTCAAGGGGAATGAATAATTTTTTCAAGGCACTGTAAAGGTGGAGGAACAATCAGAAGCAAACAGGAAGTGTGGGCACACATACGGGGTGAAGGCTCGAGTGGTGGAGGCAGGCATTCGGTGGCGACTACGCTAACATCACAAGGTGACTGACGTCCTACAGCTTCTGTGGAGCAAGCAGCACACAATACACAAGGGATCAGAGGCAGGAGAGAGCCCACAACTACTTTAAGCTCAGGTAATAAATAAAAGCGAGGTCGGGGATGGATGCACGTCTCTTTTTGTTTGCTATTGGAGAAGCGTACGTTGCCGATGGTCACACGGATTGCTCCTTGGGGAAAGTGAATCCGGCTCGCGGGGTGTGAGCGGGGAAGCTGGTGTTGGAGTACATGGGCTCGTTGGTCGGGTGCTGAGTGTAGGGATGCTGAGGCAGGAACGTAACAGGCGGGTAGGCCGGAGCAGACTGGGACTCGGGGACTTGTTCCATGTTGCAGGCCCGTTGGTAGCTCATGTATTCAGCCGGGTTCAACAGCTCTTCTGGTTGCTTCCCAGTTTCCTGCAAAGACGAGACGAACAATCTGAAGGGTATTTCAACCTGTACATATAAAGAACCACACAGAGAGCATTTATCTTTGCAACGGGGAGAGTTAGAGCGTCACAAAACCACAGTTGTTTCTCGAAACGACTCCAACTCCCCCCCTACTGCTGCTGCCTGGTTTTATTCAAACCAGCCTGGTTATAGAGACAGAAACTTGCAGATGAGGAGCCGAGGTCTGTCTGAACCGGCTGCATCCGGTTTCTCCAAGAGCAGAGAGACTAACAACTTATCCATGAGAAAACTATTTGCAAAACTCTAACACAATCCTTCAATAAACACTGGTTTACATTTTAAAGATAAGCATTACATACACAGGAATAAACCTCTGATCATCATGCATTGCTATGCGTTTTTATTATTCAGTAACCCTGAATGGTTAATTGAACCAATTGCTGCTTACAAAGTCGGTGGGAACTGTATAATATACACATTTGGTTTTATGTTGCAATAAATACACATTGTTAGAGCAGCTTATAACAGCAGCAGATGTGGCAGGAATATGACATATGTGCATAATTGGCTCCAAACTGTTTGCAATTAAGGGGCGTATTGTTTATAAATTAAACTGTAATCGCAAATAACAAAAATGCTGATTGAAGCAAGTGGGGGGAGTTTAATATCAAAGCAAGAAAAAAAAAAGAAAAGTAAAATAGTTCAATGAGAAAACATGTCACCTAAATTTTTGAGAACATAATTTCAGTTTTGATCGCATATCACCTTTAATTTATAACAGTTGTGTAAATAAGTAGATATTTGTTCCCACGTTGTTCCCTTTAATTACAGATGTGCATGTAGGTCTCAGATATTCTCCTAAATAATTTATTTAAATACATTTTGCAGCAGGGTCTAAATTATTAGGGTAATAAAAGGAATGGCAAAAAGTAAATCCGATTTTCTCAGATGATATCATTCATGAGTAATCTGATAAACAGCGGAAGCAGCATTTTATAAAAATATTTAAGAGAAAATGACCTTGCAGGGGTGAAAAACCAAGAAGTTATTGGTTTACAAACAAGCACAAACAACGTTTGTAGAGATCGTAATCAATGAAAGCGACTCTTATTGAACGTAAATAGTTAAGCCATCAGATTTTAGCTCAGAAATTAATTCATGTGTAATAGGGAGCAGCAAAACTATAACGAAACTTCATCCTACTGAGATTCAAATTTCACTAAAATCCAAATTAAAACCTAAAATCTGTTTTCCTCAGACGCGACGTCATTCTTGGCAGCTGCTTTGCTGCTGCATCATTTCTTTACTAGATCGAAACGTTCTCTGAATATGATGCATCTAAACGAATAAATAGTTCTGCAATCGTCTTGCAGACGTTATTCTTTAAAGTTAGATTCTTTTCCCAGAGGTTAAAACATACTGCAGGTCAACCAGCGCTGTATTATCACCCAATTTACTCCATGTATGAAATTGTTTTGAACGGTTGAATGCAGCAACATAACATCTACTCACAGGGTTTTTCAGGCATCGAGTCAATTTTTCTGTTCGCTTTTTAAATTAAATTTAGTAAGTGTCAAAGTAAATTGTGTTTTATTCACACCAGGAACGTCGAATTTAATCAGTCCACTGAATCACCACTAATTTACAACAGAAACTCAATTTCTTAAAGGAAGGAAATGAAGCGCAATTATAGACAAACATTTTTCTCAAACAAGATTTTAATACGTTTCCTTTTTTCCTGTTGCACAACATTCGTCCCTCAACTGGAGTATTTCGGTCCTGCGACTAGAAGTGTCTCTTTGGCAGCACAAAGGTTTTACCTGGCAGCACTTACTGAATGGTTCGGCACACAATGGGAAAGGTCAAAGGGCAAACACAAAGCTGAGAAAGAGGGCGACAGTTTTGAACATCCCATTTAAAATAAAATCCCTGCAGATTTGTTTCTTCAACTCATCTGTGTAAGACGCACTCCTGTCCGATTAAATGCAGAGTTCGCACACATGATGATCCATATCTAAACTGTTTGGTCAAAATAAAAGCACGAAAAATAAAAATAAAAAAAAAACTCACGAGATTTCATTGGACCGTCTTTGTCTTTGACGCCTTCACTTCGTTTCAAAACGTTTTTTCAATGTGTTGTATTAAAATCTGGAGTTTTATTTACCTTTAAATGCATTTATTCACACACACACAAAGGATCATGAGCTCACAGGACATAATAAAGCGCGAATCGGGTCTCTGAAGAAGCTACTGAAAGCTAACAGAACTGAGCAAAACAATTGGTGAAAACATTATTCATTGATGGATGTTTGCTGAACCTGGAGTTGACCAGATGCACTCGGACTAAACGATTCCTCGAATGAGTCGAGCATCTTGATTATTAAAATTGCTCGAGGAAAATGCATTTGCCCCGAAGCTTCGTTAAATGATGCTTTATTATGTAGCACACCGTGTTCCGCCCGGATCATTATTCGTGGTGGGCAGCGCGCTTACTTCTGCCTACGAGTTGTTGTGAAGGGAAGCAGCACGGTGGTAAATTGTGCGACGTTTTGCCAGGGTTTGGAGGACAAATAAGGGCCGTTGCATTCTGCGGTGCGATGGTTGGACGCCGACAGCGTTTCTGGCGTTGGAATCGCGGCGTCATGGTTTTGGAGCCACGACGCAGAGAGAAAGATCCAATTCCTCGGATAATCGGTTTGATATTTTATTTTATAGACTACTCGATTACTAAAATATTCTTTTACAACGGCCCAACTCAGACTGGAACAGACACTGGGCATGGCGGGCGAACGGCTGCCTACGTCTTCGCCCTGGAAACCTGGCGAGAGCGAATAGCGTCATGAAATCTTAGAAAAACCAAAACGTCTGCAAAATTGACCTCTACAGGTGAAATTCAACTGGCTCGTCGTTGGGTCTTTCGCCACAAAAATAATCACTAGACTTTGAAACTCAGACCCAAATCTTTTGGACACTTTATAGGAAAATATAATCAAGAGGCCATAATAATGTGTCCATGTGACTCATTCAAATGTTGGAGGAGAAAACCAGGCAGGACTTTCCCTCTTGGCAACAGAGGATTTTATATCGTTTTGGCAGCAGCTGCCAAATGTTTCTCTCTCTTTAGTCAAAAAATACATTTCCCCCATCCCCAGGCTGAATTCACTCACATTTAAGGTTGAATTTTTCCTCAATAATCCATGACTGCAATAAAACATTAATTAGTTTCGACATGAATCCAAAAAAAACCTGAACATCTAAGAACAAACCCAGGACATTCATCCAAACTTCTCCTTCACTTCTGGGTCCAAACATGCAGAAAAGGGCAAAGGTCTTGAAATGACAATGATGATGATGATGATGGGAGGGCATGCACAAACAAAACGGGGTGAGGATGAGTGTGAAATGAAACTCACGAGTCTTCCTCAAGCATCTCTACATCTACGATTACGATGATCCCGACTCTGAGGATGTTTTGGGAGGCAAACGAACCACAGAAAAGAAACAACAAATGTTTATCTGAACATAATCGCACAAAACGTTGCGTGTGAAGGGTTGCGTTTGGGGGGGAAATATAGAGGAATAATGCAAAGCAACAGAATGGTTGTTTAATTAAATTAGATTTAGTGTTATGCGTGCACTTAAGGAGACAAAATCGGAGCGGGGATGTTGAATGAGAACATGACGGATGGAGGTTGACATGAACACGGCGGATCCGAGGAAGACGAATGCTGTGAGATTCTGTGATTTAACGAAACTGCTGCTGACAAACACTGGAGACACTGACTGAAGTCTAAAAAGCCCATTTGTCTCAGGTCAGTGTCAAGAGCCGCTCCCGCTGCTAAAGAAAACTCTTTGTCAGGTTATTAATGTCTTTGAGAAGTCCTAAATTAAAACCAGCACTCTGTGGTGCCATTTCATTCGTTTTTAGACCTAAGACGCAAAGTGCTGACAAGACTTGGAATCCAATTTTTATTTTGCAAATCTTTGGTTATTTATTCTAGATTAACCATTGACTATATTCAAAACACAGGGGGGAACTTGATAGAGTAGGTTTTTGTGGACATAAAATAATGTTTACTATAGTTTTCGTGGATAGCTTTTAAAAAAAAATACGTGAAACAATGAAACGCACCTCAGCAGAGTTCAGTAAACTAACAAAACGTTTCTCTTTTCTCTCAGATGTCTCTGCTCTGCTGTCCTGTTCTTTATTTTTCTGGTTTTAACGTAGTTCTCCAGTTTTCCAGGAGCTGAAAACGACGTCGCTGCTGCTGCTGTTTTCTTTCGTTCTCAGATGAGACAGAAATACTTCTCCACGTAAAAACCTGAACTTCTCCACAATCTTAGAATTTGCATCGATGTGTTTAAAAAAAAAAAAGGACAATTTAAAATTATAAATGTGAATTTAAGTGTTTAATGTCTTGAACATGTCTGTATCGTAAATTACATTGATCACAAAACCTCACACTTCCAGTTAATCTGCATTCACTTCGTCCATCTTCCCACATTAGTCGTTGCCTCTACGATTATTTGGAAAAACGTTTTGCAAAATGTCATTTCTTATTATTTGAGGACCTTTTACCAGCCATGATACACTGGCTGCAACAATGTGGAGGGATTTATGTCTGTCGTCGTTTTAAAAAATGTTTTTTTTTTTATTCTGCAATAATTTATGTTTTAGTTCAGAACACTAAGATGTTTAGAGCATCTGTTGTGAAATGGGAACTTACAAAAGATTTAACAGGGCGACTGAAAAATGTCTTAGAAGAAAAACCTGTAAATATGCAGTTTCAGAGGTTTAGTTTTCATTCTGGTCTTCCTACAGGAATGACATTTTTGAATGTTTTTTTTTTTTTTCATGCAGCCTAAAGGCTTTCTAAATGAAAGGAGTATTGTTATGGTATTATTTTTTTGCAACAATAGGAGTGGAGGCATTTCCTTTTTCAAAACACAGCTGAAATAAGTCAAACTTATTACTTCTTCACTGGGATGTAAAACAAAAATGATCCGTGGTGTAATTGTACAGAAGCCATAGAGAAATGCAGAGAAGAGGATGGAAAGTATATGATTAATAATGAAGTTCAATAACAGTATGAGTCCAGACTGAAGGCAGGAAAACCAGGAAGTATTTATAGTTGTGAGCTTGATTAGCGAAACAGCTGAGTAACGAGCAAATGACAATCAGCTGTAGGAGGGTTTGAAACCAGGCTAAACTAACAGTAAAATCAGCTTAAAATGACCAGAAAACTTTGGAAAATCACTGAAAATTAGCCTCAAATAGACAATAATTACCAAAGTCCAACACATTATAAAATGTCCTTGTAAAATATTGACTGTTTGCATTAATCTATGGATGAAAAGACAGCTAACTGAATTCAGTATCTTTCATCAATCATCTTGTGTGACTTTTATACTTTAGCAATTCCTTTTCTAAAGGTTTCCTTGCTATGTGCTTGATTTAAAAACTGTTTCCTTTTTCAGTTTTATTGAGTTGCTCTCTTTTTTTTTTTTAATCTTTAAAGCTTCAAGCTGGAAACTTTTCTTCTTTTCTGACTGCGGCAAAATCTTTTGATGATAGACGACGGCACCGACTTCTCGTTACATTTTAATGTGTTGTTTGAATTTTAATATTCATTTCTAAACTGTAAGTAGTATGTATAAATCTTAAGAGCTTTTAAAAATATAAAACAACCAACCAAGCAACCATTGCAGCAGTTTTGAAAGAAACTTTTCTAACAGGAAGGAGATTTACACGTGACTGACGATCTCAGCAGTTTCCATTACAAATGTTTGCAAAAATGTTGTAAAAACACAATTTTGTGTTTAAATAATATATGGAATGTTAATATGTTTGTTTCTTACTTACTCATGTGACGGGAAAAAAGTGTTTCCATTGCCGTTTTGTAAAATAACTCTGACTCAGCTGACTCAAAAACATTTTATCGAACAATTTCAGTTTCTCCAAAATGTAAGTTTCCATTAAGCTAATTTATTTTCATGATTCTGCGTTAACGATCACATATGCAAATTCGGCAGTGACATCATCTGGCGACATTCAGAACAACCAATAGCTGCTTTCCTTGCGTTGGTAACAGTGCCATGCAAATAGGTTTGCAATGACAGACGTGACCCTGTGGAGGGCGATATTACGCACGGTGTAGCGCTTTAGTGTAAGCAGAACTAGAGTTTACAATTAGTGTTTGTTGTTGATTGTTTTTGCAGATACGTCCACCAGCTTTTTCTGCTTTTTTCTGGTAAAAAAATGAGTTAAAAATCACCTAAATAAACATAATGGGTGTCGTTGCTTTTGTTAAAAGTCTTAACACTTTTAAAATAGTGGCGGCGATTAACCAAAAAATATTTAGCGGTATTATCACATATCCTGGTGCTATTTATTGTGAAACATTCTTGCACTGCGTTTGGATTTGGTGAGTCAGCAGCTTGAATGCAGGATGGACTCAGGTGGATCCAGGCAGATGCACATTTCACTACATCAAACTCTGGGCAGGGAGCCCAGGAATTTTGCTGATTTAGGTTGTTGGCCTTTTTCAACACGCATAAAATCTTTTGATGAGGAAATAAAAGTAGATCTTTGAGGCAAACGCTCAAAGATTTATTTGAATTTAATAAGTAAATCAGAACAAGGTTAGACTTCTGCTTTTAAGCGGGATTATTTTAGACATGAGAAGTGTGTAACTTGATAGATATTCCCTGAAAATAGAAAGCAAAAGACTGAATGAAGCTCTAACCCAGGGAAACCTTGTCTGTAAAATTCTCTGTACTCAGTATTAAAATATTCACAGATAACTTATTTAATTCGCTCTCAATGCTGCAAAACTATATTCTCTCTTGAAATAATGGGTTAAGTTCAAGTGACAACTTTATCACACCGTTTTAAAGCTGCATTCAAGGACATAAACAGCTTTTGGTAAAGGTTCAGGGTGGATTGTGCAACTTTGTAATGTCTTTTTAGCTAAAGTACCTTAAAAGCCAACAAATGTGTCTCCTGCTTCTCCACTTATTAAACAAATATGTTTCACTTTTAAAGTATAAAATCTCAATACCTCAAATTGGGAAACATTGGATGAAAAACGTTTTTCTGACTCAAATGCAGTTTGAAAACAAACTGTGTTTGCAAGTTTTACGTTCTCAAATTTGATAATCGGTTTTTGTGCTATTAAAGTAAAACTTTATTTACTCATTAAACCTGAAATTTAATGCTTTGTTTGAGACTAAACAGTGGATTTCATCACAATTTTCCTCCGATTATTAAAAATTAATAAAATCAATAAAGTTTTAATTCTTTTGCACCCAAATTTTCATTAATACAGCTGAACCAAACGTTTGGATATTAATTCTAGGAAAAATGTTATGTACCAAATTAAAAAAGGATGCAAAGGTGATAAATTAAACTACTGAGCTTTGATATGAATTCCTTTAGTTTTATATCTGATTGTTTCCCTTAATAAATATATATTTATCCTCTAATGATGCTGAACCTGCCAACCACGACTCTTTCTTTCACATCACAGCGTTGTGGCTTTGCACTGAAACTTTGTGAAACAACAAGTGAAGCAGACATGAGATGCGTTCAGTGGCAGCGCAGATATTCTGCTTTCACAGCTCCACAGGAAACACGGAGAGAAAACGACAGCGACTTCAGACATTTCCATTATCGACCTTCTAATTATTCCAGGATTAAACAAAACAGACGAGTTACGTAAACATTTTGTGTGACAAGCCTCTTCGGGATCCTGTCAGATGCTATCCCTCTAGAAACCAGGAATTATCTTCTGCTTGGGCTTTAAAGGTGAATAAAAATAAAACTATCTGGAAGGAAACAGCAAAAATGTTTCTATGTGCTGCTAATGAATTACATCAATCAGTCTTCTGTGATTCTGTGTTTGTGGAAACTCACGTCAAAAAAGATTCCCACATTTTTCCCGCTAATGCGTAGCGATAAAATTTAACTGACCACCACTCCAAACCTGCAGGGGGCGATATTTCGTACTTTTACGACACCGCTGCCTCATCCTTATTTAGTCAAAAATTAAAAATAATGTCATATATTAACGCAGATATTGCAACCATTTCTAAATCCACAAAATTTGTGATTTTAATTGTAAAAATAATAAAAAATAATCACAAAATCAATCGCAAAACACTGTGAAAAGAATTTGAATTTTAAGAAATAGTTCTAAAATGCAGAGACAGGCATTTACTAATATTTTAGCAGTTTAACACGAGCGTCTGAAGACATCTTTATATTTCACTGCAGCTGCAGCGTCAGCCAAACGTCCTGCTGGTCTGCGCCGTAGTTTTCCTAGAGACGTCGCTTTCGATTGCTGTGAAAACACAACGGCGACAGCGGAGAACTTCCTCTGGCCCCCAGCAACACTTCCAACAAAACTCCAAGTTTTTGTGGACAAAATGGAGCAGAACGTTAACAAGCCTTGGAATACCTAAAAGGCAAGGAGTTCCGTTTTTAGCCCACAAAATTAAGCTATAATTAAAGTACATTATATTTACCTTCCAGGCAGATTGGAGGTAAAAGGCTTTTGCATTCCTGCTCAGTTTTGCACAAATGCAACACCGATAAAAGAAGAACCAACTCGAATGCATACGTTTAGCAGCGAGGGTTAATCTAAATGAAATCTGGCTCACCTTGAAGCCATTTTAAGTAGCAGTACATTAAGCAGATAACCTAACCTTGGGGGAAATAAGGCTCAAATAAGTTTTTGTATCTGATAATATAATAACACTTTCACCATGAAAGGATGCAAAGGAAATACATGATTAAGACTTTGCAGATTTTATTTCACTGATTACAACTAAAAGTTAACTCAACAACCTCCTTGTCTCATTTTATATGTAAATTTTGGTTCCTAGTGCACAGATGAGTGGTGGAGTGTTATACAAAAATTCAAATTAATAGTGTAGGCAGAATACAGCAGCTTGCTGAGGATTCTGATTTTGGCAATTTTCTTCCACTTTCAGTGTAATTTAAAAAAAAAAGTTTCTTATTTTTGTAAGGAGAACAAAAAAATCAGCAGTTTCAATCTTATGGTCTGATATTTGCACAAATGATGAAGGCTTCTATATCAATCTTTAATCAAAAACAACAACAACAAACTATTGCTTCCATTAAATCTTTGTTTCAGAAACGCCTTTACTTTGAAATCAGGTGGCAGCATTTTAATTACGGAGTAAATAAATGAAACGAAAACCAACAAAACCACGAATGACCAGTAAGAACTGCTGGATTACTATGATGGGTTTCCTCTAGCCAACAGCAACGCTATTTTTGGTTTCCCATTTGAGCGACACTAAAGGGCCATTGCACTGTTTTTTCACGGGTTGAGTTTGTGAGCTGAGACAGATTTGTTCACCTCCTCTTCAAAATTTAAAATAAATGCAATGATGGGATGCTTCTGCACTGTTCAGCAGGGATTTGCGAAAAACACAGACCGGATTTAAAGAAACCTGAATTTGTGAAAACGCATGAAAGGAGCATTTTTGATGTCATTATGGCACTGAGAGCACCTTGTTGTTGACAAGCAAACAATATGAGTTTCCACTATCATTTGCATCGCTTTACATTTAGTAATGTTGTTCATCTTTGCTTATCTTATTCCCACGATGCATTTGACATCTAAAAATGCATCCATTTGTAAATCTCTACTGTTTGATTGCATTTTTTTCTTCTTTCTCCTTTCATTTTATTAATTTGCATATATTGTCATCTGTTGTACATAATTGTTTTGTTTTTAGATAAATGGATAAATATCAAAACTTACTGCCAAACTGAAAAGTGAAAGAAAAAAATGTTTGTTTCTGGAGTTTATTTTCTTCCACGCAGTAAAGACAAAGTTGGAAAGACAAACTTTGAAAAAAAAACAAAAAAAACATGATATATAACGCCTCCAGCATTATAAAAACTTTACCATGTAGAAAAGATTATGAACTGCTTTGGTTGGAAAAGTGACAAGTGTTGGTATCAGCAGCTCTATTTGTCTTGCGGTAAATTTTGCCGTGATGTTTACTTGCCTCGTTCCAGCGAAAGGTCACTAGAAATCAGCATTGAATATTTAAACAGGAACCAATTTCTCTGTGATGAAACATTTCTGTCTTGTTGAGCTTTGGGGGCCAGGACAATATTTGCTGATTAGGAAGATGATGTAAATCACATGCTATCTCTCTTCACGTCAAATGTCAGCCTGCTTTATGACGCATCAGAGATTTCAAACTGAGATATAATAAAGTACTCTTCACTGCAATTACCAAAAGTTGTTTCTGGAAAAAGTGTGTTCAGACCCTCCAGCGAAATTCCACCGGCGTTTAGGAGGCGCAAATCTGCGTCTTTGGCACAACATGGTGTCCCAGCAACTTCAACATGTTCATACACGCATCTCTCAGCGCATCCGTGCAACGACGACGTTCCTTTCAGCCCGTCTGTAACCGTAATGCCTCCATTAGAGTTCGAGGACGCTGCTTTTTTCTGCTAATTTATAAAACTGCTACAAACTGCAGCTGGGGTGTCATCTCACACACAGATTTTAATTAGCCTTTTACTCCAACCATCATCCACCTGCAGCTGCTGACTTTGCTGTGAAAAGGTTTTTTTTTTTTTCTGTCCCAGGCTACGTCATCCGGTTCATTTTACAGGTTCTGTTTGCAGTTGGAAGGATTTTTGAGGTAAAAAAAAAAAAAAAAAAATGGATAAAAATTGATGTTGTGTATTCCAATGGTTTGCCCAGTAATGAATGCAGTGTTGTCTGCAACATCTGTGGCACAAAAATAGAGCTTGTCCTCCAGCAGACATTGTCACCAACTGGTTAAAGTGATTAATAATACAAAAATGGATGCAGATGATTTTATAGGAGGCTTGATTGTTCGTAATTACCCCTAATCAATCTTGGAAAAGGTTTAGTTTGAAGTTGCAGGTTGTAAATAAATAAATAAATCTAAACCTGGTGACTGATGTGAGTTTTCCCGACGTTTTCATTGTTTAAAAGCTGTTTTTATTCTTCATGCATGTCGAATAATTTTTAAATGAACTCACTTTTGTTTTGCCGTTTCATTACTGACAGAGCAGAGAGGAAGTTTGAATCAGTGAATCATCCAGTCATAACATGGCAAATCACTTCTGTAAGCAGAAAACAAAGTGTCTCCTGGCAACCAAACACCGTCTTCAGGGAGAACAACAACTTTGAAGAGGAGAATAAGATGCAGGTAAGTATCTGATTTCAAACCACAAGGTTGGAGGACCCGTCATGCTGTGGGCCTGTTTATTTTTTACTCCAAGGTCCTAACTTTGTTCGATAGTATAGTTTGATAAATTCTTTGAAATTCCACTTTAAAATGGAATTCTTTAAAAACGAAAATCTGGTGGATTTCACCTGGAAAATGAAAATGTTTCCCCCGACTGAGTATTTTTTTTACAAGGTCACAGCAAAAAATATATGGACAAATTGGTGCAGAAACGCTTCACCGGACACAAAATGACACTTCCATGACCATTTCAAAGCTACATCCGATAGAAAACCTGCAGAGTTTTATTGCAGAGGTGAAATCTCAGCAGAAAAAATCCCATATTAGGAGTTAACAAAATCCCCATGGCTTCCTATTTCCACAGGGTGAAATATGAAATCACTGGGAGCAATTTCTCCAAGCCTTTCTTCAAAATGGGAAAGAGAAAAGAACATACCAACCAAGTAAGACAGATTTTAGTTGATCTCCAGGTGATTATTGATTATGTAAATAATGTGGTGTGAATTACGGGTCGGTTTCTAAGCCACCTGTTTCAAGCTTCCATAAATGAGCCCCGCCCAGGCGTGTTACGTTCAAAGGCAAAATAAAATGACTGGAACAAGCAGAAGACATGAATAAACCAACAAAAACCACTTGGGAAAACAACTCCAGAAGCTCAGTCCGCCACAGTCGTCAGACCTGAATCCAACGGAAAACCTGAGCTAAAGAGAAAAGAACCAAAAAAGTGTCTCCAGGTCTATAAAATCTGAGGTCTAGTCAAAGGCCCCTACATCGTTAAACAGTCCAACCCAGTGAAACGAAAAGGAAAATAGTTCTGCCCAGTTGGCAAAGGGGTTAAAAATGATTGACTGCATGTTTGTCATTTATGATTCTGGTAAAAAAAAAAAAAAAAAAAAAAAAAAAAAATCAATCAAAACAAAAATGAAAATTGGAAAAATAAATAAATCTCAAAATGTGTTTTCTGACGCAGCCTAATTATGTCAGCAAATGAAGACCTGATGAGTTTTTAGTTATAATCCTCTTATGTTCAGTATGATTTTTTTAATTTATTTTAAATTTGGAATACATTAAAAACTAAATCTCAAAGTATTTTACTTCTCCTTTAATCAGTTTCTTGATTTATTTCGCTTTACCGCTGGAATGGTTTGCTTTATAAATAAACCGAGTTTTTATGATTCTGTACTGATTTGTGCAACAGTAGCTAGTTTGTTTGTACAAAACAAGTCCAGCTCGGTTCCTGTGTGTATTTTTATTTTTTTTATGTTTTTGGGAAACATCTCTGCTCCAAACACTTGACCGGTTGCCATAGAAACCAGGGAAACGGGCCTAGCAACAGGACCCTTCGCGCCGCTTTGCTTCGCACTTCTGCTGCATGTTTACAAAGATCTGAAGTGATGCTGAGGAGCAGGTTCATGCTCGGCTCTCTCCTGTGGGGTTCAGATGACATATCAGAGCGTAATCTGGCAGATGAGGGCATGTTTGGCTCCATTACCAATCAGGGCTTACAAGAGGTCCAATCACTTGAGGAACACGTTTAAAATATTAGTGACTGTTCAGACAAACACTGTTTTACGTGAAGTATCTCCAGTACGAAATATGTTTGGTTAGAGCAGCGACGAGCCAGACACTGCAAAAACAAAAGTATTTTTTGATTTAGTTGACAGTATCTTAGTACACTTGAAATGAAAATATAAGCAGATATTTTCTTAATATTAAGGAAAAAAATACTTGTCAGATTTTTCCACTTATAACCAATGGAACTAGAATATTTTTATTAAAATTAATGAATTACTGACTTAAAATAACCTAAATCTTGCTGTTTTGTCCCATTTCAAGTGTTTTTTTTCTCTCTAGAAATCTGGGAGTAGTGATGGACTTTGTCTTGAACCTTCGGAGTCACATAAAAACAGTTCCAAAGTCGGCCTTCTGTCACCTGAAGAACATTGCCAGGATGAGAGGACTAATGTCTGAGCGAGATCTATAGAAACTCATCCAGGGGTTTATCTTTAGTCGCATCGACTAGAGCAACGCAGAGCGCTGCTGCTGCTGCTGGTGCTGCTGCTGCTGCTGGTGCTGCTGCTGCTGCTGGTGCTGCTGCTGCTGCTGCTGCTGCAGGTGTTCTGACTGAAACCAGCTCTGAAGTTTCCACAAATGCTGACTATATGACGTGTTTATGATGTATTTTCATGTTTACTTCACTGCAAAAATGCAAAATCTTACCAAGTATTTTTGGTCTAGTTTCTAGTGCAGTTGAAATATGACAAGCTAACTTAAAGGAAACTTTTCAGAAAGACATATTGACTTGTTTTAGATAAATAATTCCTTAATATTGTTCCACTGGCAGAATCTTTCACTTATCACAAGTGAAACTTTTTCCCATGTTATATCTGCCAATGGACCTGGTACGTTTTCATCAATATAACAGAATTATTTGCTTAAAATAAGCTTCTATAAAGGTTACTTTTGAAGTTAGTTGGTCATATTTCAAGTGTACTTTGATGTTTGCACTTGAAACAAGACCAAAAATTTTGCGTTTTTGTAGTGTGAAATATTCCAGACACATAAACTTTTGGATACTTTATTTAAACTCCTCCTTGTTTTCTGCATAAATGGAGAGAAACCTTCAAGGTGTGAGAAAACTGCATGGATTAGAGGAAAATCCAGCGTCAATAAAACACATGGAAACAGTTAATTAAGCAGAGCAGGGCAGAGATTTCATTATCAATGATCTTCAGAGATCATGTTGAGCCAAATTGTCGTAATAAAAAAAAACAAAAAAACCCTACATGGTCTCCTCAGTTCAACGCGATGCTTCATATAGAACTGCTGCATCACCCACAGCTTTGGATCTGCAGCCAAGCTTATAATAAGCCTAATCCTACCTGTTAGCCTCGCTACGTGTGCACCTGCAGTACTTACGACACAATCACAATCATTTCCGTTAATGCCAGAGGGGAGAAGAGGGAGAAAAACACGACTCTCAGCACGCAGGATGAGAGGAGTTGTTCATGTAAGCTAAAGAAGCCTGACTTTGGGATGTTGCATGACTTTTCTGTTCCTTTTATTGGGTTTTATGATCCAACCAACACAAAGTGGTTATAATTGTGAAAAGGAGTTGGAACATATGAAAGCCATGGCTGCTTAAATATTGCACTGAGCCATGGAGGAGACACAGCGGACGTGGAAAGAGGGGATCAGGTCAGACGTGACTGAAATCAAACATTTAGGTTCTCATTTAAAAACACTTCCTGTGGCAGAAACACCCCACTTCACTGGTGAAACAACATGTTTGCATTGCGCTGGTAAATATGGGGTAATACTGGAAGAAAAGCTGGTGGAGGCTTCAAAAAAAACCTAAAACTGTTCATCTTCCAGTAGCATAATGAACTGTAAGAAAAACTGCAATAAACTCCTAATTATTAGCACAAAAAAAGTGTGGATATTTGTTGATTTTGCATGAATTTCCACAATAATTGTCAAGAAACTGGAGGGACTGATTGATATAATTTGGCAGTAAACAGAAAAAAGTGCATTGATTTGATTGATAACAATATTTAAGCACACTTAGTGTTCAGTCTAGAATCTAGAGGGCCACAGATAAAGCTGCGGCGGGCTGGATTGGGCCCACGAGCCTCGGGTTTGACTCATGATTTATATGATTGAAGTGCTTGTTATGATTTGCTGTTTAAGCTCCACGCTGTCGTTCGCACATATGATTCACGCCTTTCTGCAGTTGTTCCTTCATGTTTTATAACAGCCTGAAAAAAAATATACATCTATCGGCTTCAATCAAACTTTCTGCACAGCAGCAAGAGGGGAAATCAAAAGGCGACCAAGACCAAAGAGGAAAGCAGAAAAGGGAACCTTGTGGATCACATACAGGAGAGTCAATGCAAGTGAAAGAGGGCATGAACGGAGGGTTGGAGTGCGTCAGTCTGTGTACCTGGAGGCCAAAGTCTGAGGGGGAAAGGCCTATAATGGCATGCGCTAGTGTGAGCTAGGCTGGATGGTTGCATACTCGACAAGGTCCCCAGGGCCAGTGTGAGCAGAGCTTCGTGGGCTGGGAGACGAGGCCAAAGCTGCAGTATCCAGCTCCGCATACTGGACATCACAGTCCTTGTGGCCAGAGTTCTGGAGACAAGAGAGGTGAAAGGTGTGTGAGGAGTGAGGCAGCCAAATAACGACAGAGTGAGAGAGACAGACACCCTGACAGAGAGAGACTGACAGAGAGCAATGTTGACTCAACGTGGGAGTGGGGAATTTCGAAATGTGCCGGCGTGGAACATATACGAGAAAAGATGTCTGAAAATTATCAAAAGTGACAAGCCGAGAAGAAGATGGAGACATCACAGAGAAAACATAACACACAAATCAAAATGGAGCGATAAATAAAAGGGTTAGAGACGGAATAGGCTTTGTTCACAGTGACAATGTTGGATTTATGCTCTATGTTTTCCTAGAAAGAAAATAGAAAAGAGATGTTCAATTAAGGTATTTCATAAACGCATAGAGCTGCGTCTGCAGCCTAATGTGCATTTCTCAGAACGTATCCAGTGTTTAAAGTTGATGGCCATGTAAACAACATAAAAGAAAAAAAAAAAACAAACCCTGGAACTAAACAAATGAAACAGACACTGGGTGCATGCAGCTTGAATGATTGAATTATGGTGAATGCACGTCCGCACAATCCTTCAAACCACAACCACTGTAATTTATGCGTCCTGATCGCGACAGAATCCCAGAGACTGTGCTTGTAACCGAGGCTGCTGTGCAAAACATGGAGACATGCCCAGAGGCAATTCAATGGACAGGCTGCTTCCTTTGATATTCTGCAATATCAGCATGGATGTAGACACTTCACGCAGCATCTAATCACTGATTGCTAAAAACAAGCTGGATGATTGATTAACGGAGTGAGTTGATGAACATCTGGTCAGTATGTAACAATAAGACAGTTGCTCAGATCACTGGTTTGTAGAAAATATGCTTACAAGCGAAATGATGCCATTTCTAAAGGACAGAGTGTGAAATTAAATAGCACGTAAAAACACAAATGCTGGGAATGGAGATAAATTTGTGTTTCTTGAGATCAAAGTTTGCTGGTGAAACTGCACCGATTCATCAGCACAGATTTCCTAAACTTTGGGAGATCGGTGATCAGCTGATACTTGTACATGCAGCCGATCTCATCCACTGATCCCATCTACCTCAGCAAAGGCCTAAAACCTAACCTCTGACCTCTTCTGTCAGTCAGAGGTGTGACTGACAGACCGGCCCACCAGATCATGTCTGCACATTTGCAGATAAAAATAGTCACTCTCTTGCTACACTTAGCAAACTTTCAGAAAGAAAAAAAAGGTATCAGTCAGAATCAGCCAGGCTTTTTAAAAAAAAACTGCAATTGGTGCACTGCTAGTGTCTCTTCATTGGCTTTTATCTGAGATCCACCTTTAACAAAACCTTAATCAGGCGAAAGCGACGCCGCGGTGCATCTCTCTGAACACACCACTGCTAATGCGGCGGCGGCGGCGGCAGCGTCATGCTGTGGGAACAGGGAAGCTTCTCAGAGTTCACTGGGTCCAGGACAAGCCTGGAAGAAAAGAAACATGAGCAGCACAACAACAGAGACCAGCCTGATGGTTCATCTGCCAGAAGATTATCACTCTAAACAGCCACAAGTAAAAAAAAAAAGGTTTAGATTCATGAATAAAATCAAAGTACAAATCTTAACCGGGCTGCGTGTTTGTAACCAATAAGAGTAACATAAATGAAAAGATGAAGAAGATAAAACTTAAACTTCCTGTCATTATTAATCCTGGATAAAAACATTCAGCTGGAGCTGCAGTGGAATAATTTAGAATAAAACAAACGTTTTAAAATAGCAGTAAATATCTTGGCTAAAGTTATGTTTCAGTTTCCAACACGGGTTAAAAATAGCTCCACATTTCTATGATTATTAAGTATTTACAACTTTGTTTTAGACCAAATGATTGAGTTCAGTTCAGATTTAGTGAAGCCCCAAATGAGCAATTAATGTTACAGCAAGGATATATTTATATTTACATATACAGAGCACTTAAAATGAACAGTTTCTCTGATTTTACTCTCTGTTTGTCTATGAGAAAAATGAACATTGTTCTTTTATTACATGGACTACTGACAACATGTCTCCCAAATTCTAAGCAAAAATGTAGGATTTATCAGCAGAAAATGAGGAATGTTGTGCTTTTAGACCTTAATTATGCAAAGAAAACCAGTTCATGTTCATTTTAAAGCAACAATACGAATGTTTCCACTCAGGAAAAGTTCAGAAATCAATATTTGGTGGAAAAACCAGCAGGGTTTCAATTGGGTTCAGTGCAGTTGCCTCTTAGTTTTTTTTTTTTTTCCCACAGCTGTATATAGAAAACTAAGAGAGAAACTATTAAAAATTAAAACATTAAAATACAACAAAGTGACATCAGATCTAAATCGATACATGCAACATACACAAATCTATATTCAGCATAATGCTGCAAAGTGATATATTATTATGGGACCTGATTTTGGCCGTAATGCTTTTCATGTGAGATCCAGGAAAGTTTCTCTCCTGCCCTCCTCACACTGATGTGTGTGTGTGCGTGTGTGTGTGTGTGTGTGCTGCATGTGGAAACTGGCGTTCACTCCTGCTCAGGCAAAGAACATTTCCTCCCAGCATGTGACAGACTTTGTGAGCGGATAAGTTCTAACGCAGGACATATTTTGGAACCCCAAACTATTAATTCATAATGTATAAAACGACCCAGATGGTTTATGCGCCTCAGGCCTTTTGAACAGTAGCAAATGCACAAACGTAGTGGGGGTTGTGTGTGTGTGTGTGTGTGTGTGTGTCTTGACTTATTCTCCACTCCAAACCCGATTTCGATGAGACCTGAACACACCTCAGCTTGGCGGTGTGTGTAGCTCGCAGTGTGTGAGAGTGTGTTATCGATGGCAGAACGGGGAGAAGACAACAGGTACGGATACTGACAGCATACACTACTCGCAAAAAGTTGGGGATGTTTGGCTTCAGGGGGAATATTCAAGATGAAACTAAAATGCACTATGACCTTTACCAGTAAACTCAATGTGACTTTTCTGTAAACTTTTGAATTCACATGTCCAACTTTTTCCCACAACTGTTTCTGTTCTTTATCGGTCTCTCAGGTTTGGAAAAACAAGCCAACAATTTTTAAAATCGTGCCTTTGAATCCTTGTAACTGGAAAACTGATCAATATATTTGATTATAAATTCGCTTGGATATTTTGATTGTGGCGTTGGACAAAATGTTCCATAATTATTATCTGTATTATGTTTTTATGGTGTAAAGCACTTTGTTGCTGAAATGAGCTGCACAAGTAAACGTGACCTGACTTAACAAGACACGTTTCATCATTAATCAATCAATAAATATCCTGGTTCAATCAGAATTGGTTCTTATATTTGAAAATATAACATTATAAAATAAAATACTTGCAATACTTTCTGCTGCGTATGTAATAAAATTGTTACATTTTGCGCAAATTGTTGCAAAATACAGAGATTACTCTTTTTTAATGTAACAGTTAATGTTTCATTGTTACATTAATGTAGCCTTTATTTGGAGGAACTCAGTGTTTCGGCTGTTTTGCAGTTTTCTGAGACATCGTTGTCAAGCTGTAAATGCTGTTAAATGATGTTAAATGATGTTGACCTCTTCGCTGTGGCATCCCCAGCACTGAGGTTGGCTTTTGTTTGACAAGACACTCATTGTAGCATGATTTTTTATTTGCAGCATTTTCCATGAATTTGACCAAAGTGTGTTTTAAAAGCCAGAAAAGTACACTCAGGATCACTTTTCTTTATTTTTCTTTATTTTTACTGCATACTTGCTTTAATTTTTTATTTAGAAGATGCTCAAAAGTCTCTTGAGTCGCCTATATTGTCAACAGTATCACGTTGGTTTAACAGATTAACTTTAGAAACTTGCACACATTTGAGCAGAAATAGGCCTGATTTAATTCAATGAATTTTGTGAATCCATTGATCCAGACGACATGATTACAGTTACACCCCCCAAAAATAGAATAATGCACACTTAGGTTATAAATGAAAAACTCATAAATTATGCATGAGCAGATGTTTGAAAAGCACCAACAGATACATGTTTACTTGAGTCTGCAGAGGCCTGCCGGCTGCAAAAGCAGCTTTCTGCTGGTCAGCTTCACTTTTCCAGTGAAACATTTACAGTAAATGACAGAAACAAAAGGTGAGAGGACCACTCCGGACCGCTACGGAAGAGCAATGAGGACCTTCAGCAACACCAAGGCTGACTGGAACACAGATCGGTTTTATTTTATTCTTTGAACATTCAGTCTTTCATGGAGCGTAAATGTTTTTCAAAGGTTGCCAGCCCTTTTCAAATTCTCTAAATCGAGGCAGGGATCACGTGCTGCTGCTACAGCGATGCTAATAAAAAGCTAACAAAGTATCTTCATCACATGATTTATTTTTGTTCCATAGGAAATTCCCACTTTATTAAGACAGGCTGACACAAAGCGTAACTTGCAATCCAGTTACCTAGTAACGCTGTTGCTGGGTGCAAAGGCCTTTTCACCAAAATTTTAAGATGGAAGAAGCTTTTTATGAGGTCCAGACTCTGCTGTGATAATTAGGCCCATTTTTTATGCTTAAATAGCAGCATATAGTTTATCTCCGACTGAAACATTTTGAGTTAATTACATGTACTTGAATTCAGTTTACCCAACTTAATCTCATATGAACTTAATTTGATTACTTGAACTATTCATGTTTTCTTAAGTTGGATCACGTTTTCTTTTCTTCCAGTGGGAATACTCTTCATATTTCAGAAGACTAAACGTTTGAGACGTTTTGTCTCAAAGGTTTATAGAAAACATAGTTTTTAATTTGAATATAGACTCATTTTATAGCTGAAATGCATCCGTCTGTGTTTAAACAAGGCCGTTGTTTCATTTATTGTTTTTAAATTGAGGTTTTCCCGTCAAAATAACAATAAAAAATAAATTGTCTTTTTTCGCTCGAAGGAAAAGTTTATGATTGAACTAATTAATCCCAATTAAACTAATTAAGTGATGAATTAGTAGAAGATGTTAGTGGCAACTCTTCGCTGGATGTGTAAATATGCTGAATTTTTATTGAGCATAAATTTACTCAAATTTCCAAACAGTTAAAAAATATTTTTTATTAAATTTTATTTCATAAAACACGTTTTTCACAATCGCCTTGATTAATCCCTGACTTTATTTTTCAGAATACATAATTGTGAGTTTATTGTGAATTTTGCAAAGACAAAAAAAAACAAACATTGGGTTTAAATGACTTCCAACTCCCACATGTAGGTGGCAGTATTTCTTACTTTTATTCCACTACTGCCTCAGTCTTACTAATCTAGCAAAACTCTAGCTACATAAGCTCCTTAAAGAATAAAAATGTTTGTGTCCAGTCTGTCTACTTGGATTTTGCCCCACATGTTTTCCTATTTTTATGAAAGAATATTGTTACATTTCTTGCAAATTTTTCCACA
Source organism: Poeciliopsis turrubarensis (assembly GCA_010277015.1). Classification (NCBI taxonomy): domain Eukaryota; kingdom Metazoa; phylum Chordata; class Actinopteri; order Cyprinodontiformes; family Poeciliidae; genus Poeciliopsis; species Poeciliopsis turrubarensis. The sequence continues at coordinate 1,915,531 of VMRN01000025.1, forward strand.
GCAGCACCACAAAACCAGCGGATTTGATTGCAAAAACTCACAAAAACAAACATAAAATCCTGAAAGTCCTGATAATAGTTGGGATACTAAAAATATCGTCAGGAAAATGAACTGGATGTTAGGTGTAACCATCCGAGCATCGCATAGAAAAACCGAAAAAATGAACGGGTATGTATGTAGACTTGTACAGCAGACAACACAGATAACAAATCTCAGGACTTCAAACTGGTTAAAAATGAACAACAGTTTTGGGAATGTAATTTTTCTAATTAAAAAATAAAAACCCTGTTTACAAAAACTCACAGGGTAGAAAAATGACAGAAGCAGTCCAGAAAATATTCTGCAAACAGGACTGTGGAGAGGAACCCCACTATTATGGTACCTGTTGTATTCCCATTTGCACTGATAGGTTTTTATTTTCATCTGAGAACAAATTACATGGAAATGATGGAAGCTATTGCAGAATGTTATCTTAATAATTTAAATCTACTTTCCAATCTCACTCTTGCATATTTCCTCTGCACCAACACTCGGCACGCACCAGGTTTTTAAATATATGGAATATTTGTCATGACCAGAGTGCAATCAGGGGGAAAATTACAGCCACATCGCCGTCAAAACTCTCAGACACTGTTTCCCCCCCCGAGAGAAAATCATCATTAGTAACACTTGAAGCTCAGCAGTCAATGCGTGTCCCTCACAAATAGCGTTTTAAGAACCTCACTGATATCCTATTCATCTTAAGTGCAGCCCTAAACTACACTTTGAGTGGAATGTTATAGGTGATAAGAAATTAATCTGAAGAAAATCTACCCTCGGCTCCCACGGATTACCTGAACTAAACACCTGCTGCCTTTGAACGCTGAAAATGAAGATGAGTGCTGTACATAGAAAATCAAAACCCACTTGCTCAAGAAAAACAAAAAAAATACTTGATTTATGAGAAGGTTGAGTCATATTTATAAAGCATCATTGGGAGGAAAGTATGCATGTTGTAGATGCAGAAAGCTCGGTCAGTGCAGAATCTTAGTTTTCTACGCTGATGTTCAAAAGCTTGATTAAAGGAAACACATTTCGCTGGTACACAAGAAATCAGGTTAAATAATTTATAAATAATGCATTTCAAAAATAAAACAGATAAAACAACGCTGCCTTTAATTGCGAAACTTAAATGAACTCGTAAACCTGAGAGGCAAAGCTGCAGGATAATTAAAATAAATAAATGGTTCAAGGTTCGAGATTAAAGTCTCAGTTTAAGAGTCATTATGCAGCTCAGTAAGAATAACACCCACAACTATTTATACATGAATGAATAAATAATGAAGTCCAAGAACAAAAGTATTTTTTTTTTACGGTGGAGAGTGGAGGATGAGTTCATTCTCACAGCCGGAGGGAAGAAGCTGCTCCTAAGTTTGTCAATACAGCAGCAGCAGAATGAACAAGTTGTGCCTGGAAAGTCTTTATTCTATTAGCATCCACTGTGTTTTTCACACACACCTCCATCCACTCGCTGGCATTACTGATTTTCCTCCAGGGGAAGCGTTGCATGTTCAATTTTTAAGTTTCGCAGGCGGAGTTGCGGCTCAACTTCCAGTGTTATTTACTGTTTCTTTTCTTCAAAAGAGAAATGGACAAAATGTGAGCATTCAAGCACAACAGCTTGACGATTTGTCACATTGACTATCACGACGACACCAAGCAGGAAGATTTAAGCAACAGATATTTCTAATCCTTTACTTTTTCCATCTAAAATCATGCAGGAAAACAAGAAAAAATGAAAAATAAAATAAATTCTGGTAGAGGAAGGCTCTAAAAATAAACGAGTACAGAAGAAAATGAAAACTGAATCTAAACTCAAGCAGCTGATCAAACATTTATGAAGATTAAGAGCTAAAAAGTTCAAAAACGCCTTTTTGGCTGCTTTGACTTTCTGCTGCTTCGGGCCGATAGCAGCAGAAAGACGTTCATCTTAACGTATCCTTTAGGACACGTTAGGAGATTCAAAAGATCTTTACTTGCCCTGAACTGAAGGATCTAAGGATCTGATTCTCACCAGTTCTGTTCAGTTCGGTTTAATCAAACTCCAGTTCATTGGTTTCTTTGGTTCTCATGCAGACCAAAAGAAAAATCTCTGGTCTTCCTACAGATCCAGGTCTTGGTTTGGTTGAAGTAAAATCTGGTGTGAAATCATCTGTGAACGCCACACGGCATTCTGGGTAAAACAACACACAAGTGGGAGAAATGCCAACAACTAAACAGAAATCCTACAACCTCTAACATTCGATGCCGCTCCGTTTATAACGTTTTGTGCAGAAGGAAGTTGCCTCTTCTTCAGAGGTTTTTGTGTTGTTTCCTTCAGTGGTTACAGGTGCAGCGCCCCCACAGGTGAGGAGGGGAACAGGTTTGGTTTGTTTGACACGGGGCAGTTTGAAAGCAAACAGTGGGAACAGCCTGAGAGACCAACCAGGAAGACGCCTGCTGATCCCGAACCCAAAACGAACCCTTAGAGTTACTGACGCCAACTGCAGCCCAGTAAAGAGAAACTCTTTCCCACTTTGACTTTCCAGCAAAGCACCAAACATCAAACAACGAAACATCGCAGAAAGTGATAAGAAAAAGATGAATCTCGACAGGGAAAATGGGGTTTGACTGGGTCTGTCACGATGACAAATTTTAAATTGTCCACAGAAGTTATTGCAATAAATGATAATATTGTTTTGAGGCCGTTTCAATAAACTTTAAATTCTAAAGAACATTTAACACTGGAACAGGAATAAATAAAAAAACAAGAGAAAATACAAATGAAATAAATAGTAAAGTCTCTATGAACAAAACTGTTTAACAAAACTAATTGAGACCAAAGCACCAGACTGGAGACTTTCTCACCCAATTTTTTCGTGGAAAGAGAAAAAAGATTTATTGATTTGTTGCTTATTTGCATTTTTTTTTATTTTTTGAAACTCTTTGCCTGGCGCAAGTATTATGCAACTACTCTGACTTGAAATCTGCTTTTCTGTCTCTCTGGTGCAGTAAAGTGACTTGTACTGCAAACAGGCAGTTTTATAAATGAACTAAATTGAATATTCATCTCAAAACATGAAACAACTTTTATTCAAAGCTTCATGTTTATGCCCACTTTGTTCCAGCTTCAGTTTTAAATTCACTCACCAGAGCCTGGGTTATTTTTACAGATGTGTTATGAAAAGATTAAAAATTAAGAAGTCACACAGAATATAATCAGATTTAGAAAAAGAAAAAAGAAAAAGCAAAGCAGTTGAGAGCTTGGCTCTCTTGTAAATTATTGATTCTGCTTTCACGTTTCTGTTTTTTAAATCATTATGCGACTTTGAAAGTCAGGCTTGAAAAGAAAGATTCTCGTTTAGCGTTGGAGCAAAAAGGCTTCCCAGAAAGGAGGGGAAGCATCCGACGTTGCATGAATGATTTAGGGGAACCAACACTGGAATGATTTCTAAATTCACATCCACAAAAACAATTTTGCTCCTACAGTTGAGTGGATTTCATTAGTATGTCGGGCGGTTTGTTTTCAGCATCAGTATTCTATAGTTTTGCAAACTGATGATTTCTTAACGACAGGCAATTGGTGCATTCCTATTTCAAGCTGTGGCATTCAAAAGGGAGAGTCTAGAGTTTTAAACTTGTCCTCAACTTAAGAGTCCTGCTTTTTTTTCCTGCAAATTTATTCCCATCCCTTGAACGTTTTCACATTTTGTCACAATAAAAACCACAAGCTTCAATGCATTTTGTTGGGATTTTTTTTTGTTAAAAACCAACACAAAGAAGTGACAATTTGTGACCGTTTAATAAACGTCAGAGTAAATGTGAACATGTGTGGAGAATTATCCGTTCTCCATGCTGAGCTCTTGATGCAGGAGGTTGCAGAAGAGTCAGTGAGTTGGATTTATGAATTGCACTTAATACCAAAATGCAGCTGGTCCAATTCAGATGCCACCTTTAAGACGTAGCAAGTCAAAATGGGATCCCAGAAGAGGTTCCCATTCCCTTTGTTACCCTCATTTGCATTTCCTACCATGCCACATGGTCCTAACATGGGCTAGCTTAGCTTTAGCTTAGCAGATAGCTAACAGAGATAGATGATAGCAGCTAACAGGCGCTCTATAATCCAGATATTTAAATATTGATGTTCTCGACCAGTGGTGTCAAACTTAAGACCCGTGTTGTTGTAGCTTTTTATGGGTCTCTGGATCCTAGACTAAACATGAAGTCTGGTTAAATATTATGTTTTCAATCAAATCAATGCACTTTTTATCTGTTTGCTGCCAAATTATATCAATCAGTCCCTCCAGTTTCTTGAGAATTATCGTGGAAATTTATGGAAAATCATCAAATCCCCAAAACTTTTTGCACTAATAATTGGGAGTTTATTGGCGATTTTTCTCAAAAATTGCCCAAAAACTTTCTCACTTGCACTAAACAGCTGCCTCAGCCTCAATTGATGTCAGATTATAGTCCATGATCTATGCAGTAAGTAATAAAAAGTCAAATTTACCATCATAAATAAGTGCAAATATTTCCAAATTACTACCACAAACACTTTGATTTTTATTGAATAAACAAATCCTGGAGGAACTGAAAAGATGTTCAATAATATTATTTGATTTTAAGAACAGTTTTTGAACACGTTTTATCAATACATTCTGGCACTGCTGGCCCTTTAAGAGCACTCATGATTGTGATTTGGCCTTAAACAAAAATCAGCCCCTCATTTAAACTGTTTCTCAGATTAATACGTTCTGCGACGGACGACATGGACTCTGTTTTCTAATTATGTGAGTCATAAAAGCAGCTGGCTGCACCAGATGAAAGGCAACAGGGAAACATTGCGGCAACTTTTACGCAACATTTAGATTTTCTTTTTGTAAAGAAGTTTAGAAAACGTTTGATTTTCCTTCCACCCCACAGCTTTTTATTGATCTATCTCATAAAATCCTCCCAGAATATATAAAATCGTGTGGTTGTAACATGAAAAAAATGTGCAAAAGTTTAAGAGGTAGAAACTGTGGGGACAATTTCATGTCAAAATGCAGTTTTAGAACATCTGAAAATATAAACGACATCTGGGTCTTATTACCTTCAGTTTATGTACAAGCAATTTATACATTCCTATCCACTGCAACAACAGATGTTTGTTAGCATTATGACATCTCTACAGCCAGAATCAGTAATTATAATTCAAAGAAAGAGGCTTGTGTTAACTACCATATGTTTGCTCCAGAAAGCGTCCACAGAAAAGCTCTCAGCAAGCACACGCAGGCGTAAACAAGACACATGCATTTTGCAGAAGCAAAGCAAGAAGATGTTCTTCATCTGAGCCACTGAGGAAGATTCACGCAAGCCTGCAGAAGAGCACGTGAAGCCAAACAATTAATAATGGAGGCGATTGCGTACAGGCGGCCATTCTGCAGTGAATCTGCACATGCTAGCAAGGCAAAACCCACAGGTAATTACAGGGGATTACACGGTGTGAAGGAGAGGTGAGGCAGGAGGTTCAGAGCAGCGAGGTCAGAACAAAAGATGATGCAGAGAGAGAAAGAGGTGATGTTGCCACGTTTACGCCAAAGATGAGAGAAGCTGATGGAGATGATGAGGTAAGAAGCTTAGACGAAACTCCCCGCGGATTTACTGGCCAGCGTTCGCTTTTAACACCAAGCAAGCAAAAAATACAAGCTCCTTAGTGACTTTGTAGAGGCTTTTAACATCGTAAACCAATTACCAACTCCGAGCATAATGATGACAAAAGGTCACCCTTGTTGTCTAAAATCGACACCTAATCGCAACAACCCAGCGGTTCCTGCGGAAATCAGCTCTCACCGGTTTATCAGTGAAGGGGGTCGACTCAGAGGGCGCCATGTCATAGTACGGGGGCTGGAGAGGCAGCTTCTGCATTTCCTCGTCTTTGTCAAGATGAACCACCTGCAACAAAACAGCAAGAGGTCAGCATGACAAGAGCTGCTCACGCAATCAGCCCTCCGACTTTTTACTGGATGTACAGTAGCTGAAGGAAACAAGACGGCAAGAAAGGAACATGTTAAATTAACCATTTCTGACTTATTTTGCTCATATGCAACTTTTCTCTCTCTTTTTTTTTGCGGTTCTAATGAGAAGAAACTGGCATCGCTAATTTAAGATCTGACAAGGATTACAGCTTGGCAGTGTATTAAACTTTCGGTTGCAGTGCTGAACTCTTGCACCAGTTATTTTGTCAAATTAGTGACTTCCATATCAGAGAAACGCATGATGCAAATCTCTGAAATAGCAGAGCGGCAACGTAAAAGCTGAAAGAAAACGGCACAACATGGCTACAGGGATTTTATTTCATGCTTTAAGGTGGGATTCGATTGGCAAACACGGATAGAAACGACTGACCGTTGGCTGACACCGTTTATGTCGCTTTGTCAAAGTATTTAAGCGAATTGCGCCGTAATATTTCATCATGTCAACAGCCACAAACCTCAAACAAAATCTGTGCTTTTCAAAAATGCTGAATCTCAAAAGTCACACAAGAAGAAAAACAAGAAAGTCAAAGGAGATCAAGACGCAGTTTTTTTGGACCACAAATGTTTGCTTGAAGCTGGATATTAATCTTAAAAAAAAAATAGTGTTAGCATCATGATGTGGGAAATTAAATTGGAGAAAGACTTGGTGGAAAAGTTTTATATAAAAAAAAAAATTGCTGGAGGATTTAAGAGTCATTTAGCTAAGACTGAATCATCAGAACATGTTTCATATTTTATTTATTTTATTTAAAGAGTGCAAACCATCCTTCTATTTCACAATTACCAAATATACATATTACTTTGTGGTGGTAATGGTAATTACATATTTTTACTGTTCCACCTCTTACTAGGAAGCAATAAACTTTGAAACAATGAAATAAAGAGAAAAGGTTTTAAATTGGGTGCTAAACCAGTTCAACAAGCGTGTCAGTCTGGAAGTTTCCCAATACAATAGGGACAGCAGAAAGAGGGATTTACTGAAATATACCAGTCTCAATGAAGCAGCAGTTAACAGGAACATGTATGCATCCCAAGGCTTCATTTTCCCTGCTAAGCTTGTAAAATTATGACACATTTAATACTGACGCAGACAGTTATGGCCTCAAATGTAAAGCTAACGAGAAGCATAATGTCTATACTAGCACGACTCCACTGTGTGTTTCTAATGGATAAATATCCACCTGCAGGGTGAAGGCTTCTCGGGCTTTTAAGGGGTTTTAAGGTTTGCTCACAATAAGTGCTCAACACACAAACATATTAACTGACGTTTGTTTCACTTTGCAATAAGAAGTGAAGAAAAAAAAGCGATCGAAAGTTATCAAAGTCGCCAAAAACAACGAAAAAGTGTCTCATCTCGGCAACAATGTGCTGTTCAATTTGGGGGATCAAAAGGCTGCCCACTGCCGTTTGATTCGCTTTTTCCTTCCAGTCAGCAGTCGCAGTTGAACTCCAGTCAATACACTCTTGGGTACTGTGAACCTATTTATGTCAAAAGGTGAAGAATTTAATGCCTCAGTGGACATACAGAGAGCTGAGCACTGGACTTTAGATGTAATAAAATGGTAGAAAGACTTATTCGAACAAAAAGAGGAAGAAAAAAAAAAAAAAAAAGCTCCAGCCTTGTCGGTGGTTGTTCTCTATTTGGCTCTCGGAGCAACAAACATTCAGCTGGACGTTTCTGTGCCTGGTATACATATTTCATTTAGGGTCAGCTGCACAGAAGGCTCTCGTGCTGCAGTATGTTGTCTTCCTAGCATATCCGTGGTATTATTAAGGCACTGCAGAGGTGAGAATAAGAGCTTTCGTCGATGCATTTCATCTCCTCCTGCCTGCTTTGTCGAGTCTGTTTTTCCTGAATGGTTGGTTTTGCCAGCGGCGCAGTAGTTGTTGCGTTTAGTCTGCTTGATCATAAATGTTTGAGCTGCTTCCAGTCGGCTGCAGAGGGACTCTGGGGACATTAAGCAGTTCTGAAAAATCGTCTCACATGCCTCACATTTGAGCAAATGCAACAAAAGGAAGGGGGAGAAACAACTTCATAATCATTTTCGTCATCAGATTTTAACTGCCCAACTTTTAGTTTTTAAACATCTGCGCAGCGAAAACGCAAAATCTTAAGTATTTTTAGTGTAGTTTCTAGTGCAGATATCCAATACACTAGAAATAAGACAAAACTAATCAATCGGATTTTTTTGCTGATTGAAAAACAGAGTCACACTTCCTGAAAGAAAGGCAGATAATTCCTACATCTTTTTCCTCAACGAGAAGAACAGCATCTGGTTCACTCTTTCTTCAAAAAGGCTTGTTGAGTCTTATGAGCTGCCAGCGTTGATTGTTCATATTCGTTCCTTTCTTGAATTGCTGTCAGGGGCCGCGGAAAATCTTTCCTAGAGCAGCAAATGGCCCCCGGGGCGCCAGTTTGGACGCTGCTGCTCTGAAGCTTTCGGTTTCAGATTTTAGAATATACAGCAGCAGAAGACGACTGTTTTCCTTCCTTTCTTTTTAAAAAGAAATTCCCTGAGTCCCAGCAACATTAACACATTAAAACACATGACAGCTGAAGGGAATAATCTTGGCTCCCCACATTTATATGGATTTTGTTTTGACGTCTAGCCGCCCACGTGAAACATTGTTGTCTGCCACTTCCTGAAAACACTTTGCTGTTCGGTTGTGACTCCTGGTAACGGAGCCGTGCGAGCGCGGACTGTCTGAAAAGGTGAGGATTCGAGAAAAACTAAAAAAACAACAAAAAAAAAATATATATATATATAAATTACAGTGAATTACTTGATAAAGTTTTGCTAAGGCAAAAACCTCTAGAAGTTCAAAAAGTAGAGAGAGCATTAATTAGAGCTGTGTCATTACAAGTTGCCTGGTGGCTGTGCTGATTATCTCTGTGTCATTTAAGGAGACTGCTCATCATGATGACTGACAGGCTTTCAGGCAGGAACTCACCAGCTAAGTGGATGAAGACACGAATGAAGACGGAGTTCAAATTCAAATAATCCCTTAATATTTTGGGACGGCAGGAAATCGACGTTTTCTGTGATAAAATTGCTATTTTGTGAGATGTTGCTGTGCAGATTCAGTTCTCAGAAAAAAAAAGAAGCAACACCTGGGTTTGTTGTAGATTTAAAATGTAAAAATATTCAGAAACTGCATAATTGTTTGGGTAATGTGTTTTTTTTTAAGATGAATTGTTTCCAAAAGAGCTGATGTGTGCCAGGCATGTTTTAGATTTGACCGCAACAAATTGACATAATGCTGCACCGATTTATTGGTGCCTTTTGGCTTAATTTTGGGAGATCGGTGATCAGCGGATTTTTACAGGTGAAGCCGGTGGTTTGATTGACAGACCGGCCCAGCAGTTAACAACAAGCAATTGCCTATTCAGCCACTTCCTTGCTAGATTGAGCAAAATTTCAGCAGACAAAAATTGGTGTCGGCCAAAATCGGAACTGGCAGGTCCGGTTTTTTAATGGATCAGTAATTGGCCAGGAAGCTGCAGTCGGTGCGTCAAAATAAAGAAATAACTGAACTAATTAGATAAGATGTTTTGGTGCAGACCACCAACTTTCTAGGACTGGATTAGCTACTGCTGATTTTGTGTCAATAATGTAATGCCATGATGCCATTATGCCTCAATCACAGGCAGAATCGCTGCTTTCAAACACCTGAGTCACATAATGAGGTCAGGTGAAGGGCCTGGCTTCCTACTGAGGATGTGATTCACTCATTTGATTCAAATGCATTGGACCTGGAACGCGTCTGAAAGTTGCTGGAGGCCTGGATTTGAAGAGCCGCGGTTTAGACCAAAGCAAATTCATGTTTTAAACTGGCCCATTGAAAACTGAAGATCTGTTGCAAGGCTTCAAAACTCACAGTTCAGACATCGTCCACTCAATACAACTGTGGTCGAGTTATTGTGTGAAGAAATGTGAGAATAAATATCCATCTCCAGATGGTAGAAACAGCTACACAGGAATATATTTTCCATTTTCAAACTATGGCCTACTTTGTGTTGGTCTGTGAAATATGTTGAAGGTGCTGTAGGTTTCTCAAAGTGGGGTCCTGTTTCACAGGGGAACATTTGAAGCACCAGCCTGTGAGGATTTGAACAAAGGGCACTTTGAGAATACTTCACGGGAAATTTAGGGCAACCCTGGGAAATGGGATTCAGCTAAAGTCTAGTTGATACATATTAAAACCTTTTTCAAGAAAACACAAAAGGCAGAGGCTCAACGCCAGTTCATTTGATTCTCATTTAAAGATAAATGCCTCGTTTTTAAGCGGGTCCAAGCTGCAGATGTTCGTTTTAAAGTTGGAGCGGATAATTAAAAGTCTTACCTGGATGTCGTCGGAGGTCAAGTGTCCCTTCATGTCGCTGTTCTTCTTTTTGGGTGGCGGGGGAGCTGGTTTGTGGGCGGGTGGGAGGTCAGTCCTGTTAAGAGATTGAAAAGACAACATGACACTCAGCACAGTCAGAGTGGGCTGCTCTTCACGTCCCTCACCTTCTACAGCACGCTATAATGAGAAGTCCTGCCTGCACTTGCCTTTTTCACTCTTTCCTTGGATTTTGATAGATCTCGTGTTGGTGGCTTTGTTGCAGCCGCAGCCATCCCTGCCCTTGCAAAGGCTCTCGCTGGAGAGACACTGTGCTAATGAGAGTGGGCTGTAATTGGACACTGAGGTGAGGAGATAGGGATGGAGGGGGTGTAGAGGGCAGGGAGAAGGGCATGTGTGAGTCAAGTCCTCAGGGTTGGACTGAACCTCATCCAGAGTGCCACGTGGACAAACACCCTGCCTACTGTGCGGTGACCGTTTGTTTGACATGCCGTTCAGAGCTGTGACACAAAGAGCTCAGCGGGGGCTTTTACCTGAATCACCGGCGCTAACACCCTTCATCCTAATGCACTCAACCCTCCACACCGGGGAAAACACACCCGCAATAACTCAAAGCTACATTTGGAGCAAGATATTTACATGCAACTTGTTGTTTCTCACTGTCTCACATCACGTCAAACAAAACTTTTCCTGTTTAAGGTCAGTTAAGATTACCAAATTATTCACGTCTGTATTTTCCAGCCACACAGTCCCATATTGAAGCACAGTCTAGTACCTATGCCACCTTCAGTTGTTATAAATATGCTGCATATTTCAGACACAGGACATAAAAGAAAGTTAACACTTTAAATGTCTTTCCACAGCATCATCGCAGCAATCCTCCTCTATTAACCCGTTGTATAATGGTGTCTGCCGATAGCTGCTGATGCTAGTCTGAAGGAGCGGAATGCAGGAGTCAGCGCTTGGCAACCCTGAATGGAATCCCAAAGTAATTAGACATTTTTCTTTCTTAAAATTCAAAGTGTTCAAAAAATGTCTTTAGTTTTGGTGAAACTCCATTTTTAGGTTTTTTTTCTCCTCTGAATGGTTTGCTGGAAATGTGGTCTATTTGACAGAACTGGTGTAAATGTTTGGGTTTGCCCACGCTCATTAGGGTTATGGCACCTGGGAGATTTGTTTGAGTTCCTTTGAATTTCCCAAGATGCCACACAAGGAATCAATGTTTTTGAGGTTAGGGGTTAGGGTTCGGGGGTCAGGGTTAGGGTCCTAACCCATAAAGCAGTAAAAGTTTAGTCCGATAGTGAAAAAAATAAATAAATCAGAGTTCCATCTCTTTTTAGGCTCCGTGTATAAACATCTTGTTTAGGGCTGTAGGTCACATCCTCTTTAATTCTTTTAAAAGTAAATCAACAATAAAAATGCTGCGTCGTGATCTGAGAGAAAATTAGATTTGTGAACCTGATGGACAGCCATAATTGAAAGCTTTATGTTGAACTGATCTGAAGTGAATTTGGATAATTATTTCCGACAGAAAGGTTTGCCGCCACGCAACAGTTACAAAGAAAACCTCTTCCCTCCAACGTGCCGGCAGTCAGATGTCATCTGTCGTACTCTGACATGATATCAGCAGTGATCAAAGATAATGAAGTGCAGCACGGATACTAAGCTGTGTACCTACACGCATTATCTCCACCTCCTCCCGTCTCCCATTCGCACTGGTTCACGTCCTTATTGAATAACATGACCTTTCCGCAAGGCCATGCTGGCGTTTTAATGTGCAGAAAATTTGTGCATGAGTGCACCTCTTAACTCTTTCTTTCACGCTCATTATTTCCGGTCCGTATCACCTTGTCTCCAGACGGGGCTGCAGTGCCCCTGCCAGATTCATGTGGCACCATCCTCAGCCTGCCTGCCTGCAGCACTGAGGCGCAGCTATCACACAGAAAGGCAGCATTCAGCGTATTACCTCCTCGACAAACCAGAACCTACAATTTTCTCCGAGATAGATAAATATCAGGCTTAGAGAAATCCATTCTGCACAGGTACAGCACGGTGCTCATTAAAAGTATTTTATTTCACTGCTTATGACAGACTGCATATCGATACCAGGGAAAATTCAAAAGGGTTTTCACGGCGAACATCATGATGATATTTCGAAGAATGCATTTCAACCCCTCTCTCTCTGCAAGCTAACGCTGAGTTTCCATCTCAAAAGTGCGCAAAACGCCGTCGATATGCAGCTAATGGCGTAAAAATATCATTTTGTGATTTGCACCATCATCCCCCTACTGCTTCCTATCATCTTATTTCTGTTTTTCCGCGACTAGTAACATCTGGTTATTTATCACGGCTGTTTCCACTGCAATTTTGCAAAATACAAAAATTTTTGATTCAGTTGAAAATCCAGTTTTTTGCAGTGATATGCTCAATAGAAACACAGCTACAGAGGCATGACGGAGAGCATAGATGCCTCACTAATACTGGCACAATTTTTATTGTATTTTCACACCAGAACCAGAGGTGGGTAGCAACCCACGTTATCCACATATCCAAAAATGTAAATACAGATAAACATGTCTGCCCTGCGACAGACTGGCGACCTGTCCGGGGTGACCCCGCCTCTCGCCCGGAACGCTAGCTGGAGATAGACACCAGCACCTCCCGACCCCCCACTGGGGACACGGGTGGATGGATTAACATATAAATAAACTTCCATGTAAAAAACTGGAATAAAAGATGGAATGACAAAGGTTTCACCCTCTTATTCCGTCTTTTTACATAGATGTAAAGTTATCTGCATATCTAAAAATGTCAATACGTTTATAAATAAACCTCGACGTAAAAAGGCAGAATAAAAAAGTGTTGAAAAGGAGGTGCAAAAATGCAGAGGGAGCCAAGAAAATTGTGAAAACCTATCAGCTTTTTTTTTTTTACGCAATCGTGCCTGCTTTCATCACGGCAAAGAAATGCTGTCTGGCCTCATCCTAATTAAAGGCATATAAAAAGATTTCTTGATACCAAGGGATGATGACAGAAGCGTCTAATGACAGGTGAAGTGCCCTCTCAAGACGATATTGTCGGGATTGGGTACAGATGTATGTCTGGACTTCTGAATGGTGAAATTTGAAATAATCTGAAAGGGGAAAAAATTATTATTTGCCACAAATCAGTGACGAACCAATGCTCCTGACAGGGCAGAGGAGTAAAAATAAAATCAAGCAATAGTCCAAGAGTGAAGGACCTTGAATTAGCAGGTATAATTTATTAAACTCAAATGACAAATAATGCACTCAACCGTCAGCAGAGCAAAATCTTAACTGGTTTCAGAGGGAGAAAATAAAGCCGATAAAGTCAACCATAAGAGTTCAATCCAATTAAAAATCTATGGAAAAAAACCTGAAGATCTGAGTGCAAAAAGATTTAATTGCAGTTTGAATGAAAAATATGAATATACAGATGATCAACAAAGGATTATATTGTAATAAATGAATAAATAAAGTGTTGTGTATTTTCTGGACTATAGAGCGCACCTCACTATAAGCCCCACCCAGTTGAAAACATTTCGTGCCTGCTGCTACCATATGCGTGTTTTAAATGAAAATCAGCACTTTCTTCTTTGATTTCCAATTCTGACGTCCAATGATGATTCACGTCCTGCTAAAGAGCCCCCTGGTGGTTGAAAAAAAAAGCCACAGAAAAGCCGCACCGGGCTGCAAAACGTGGGGAAAAAGTCGCGGCTTATAGTCTGAAAAATACAATAATTATCTGTGTCATTCTATGACTCACAACTTGAGTCGTGGACAAAGTTGTGTTGATCTTTTCCAGTGTTGATTAGACATCTGGTGTGAATCTCACGGAAATTCAGTGACTGATAAAAACATTGATCGGTTCCTTGCTGCTCTGGCCTGCTGTAAAATCAAGACGTCCAGTCTCTCCAATCTAGACTCATTTCTCACTCGTGAAAAAATAAAACCGAGGTGTCCGCAGGTGTCTGCAAATTCATTCAAACAAGGTGAATCCTGCAATATTTATGAACGTAAATTTCCGTTTCAGCCTGCATTTTTTTTTCTACCTACATCAGATCTTGTGGAAACTCCAGCAATTGCGTTTCATTGCAAGGGAGTCGGGACAAATATGCGGTTTGCAGGGGCCCCCCACATGCAGAGTGGTTTATTAAACTTGACCAAACACAAGGCTATTGACTCATCTCATGACTGCACCCCAACAGCAGACACGTCGGCCGCGACGTATCTCCCGTTCTCGATTGAACCCTGCAACATTCGTTATCATGTTACGCACAAGCAGCAGCTGCGTAGCACAGGATGCTGCTCCCGTTTGACACGTTGCTTGGGAGGAGGGAGCAGAAAGCAGCAACGGCGTTTGATGAAGTGGTGTGTGTGCTGAGAGTACAAATACAGGCGAGCAGATGCCAAGACAAACACACAGCCTCTGTTTGCTGTGCAAGTAAACTTCAGGCTTCTAGATGTACACTGCTTGATTACCTTAACGCATTTGTACAACCGGTATAGCCAAAGAAAAGGTGACATGACTGTATACTAGGAAATATTATGTTTTCTTCAAAAAGTATTTATTTTGAAATGAAAGTTCTGCAAGTTTATATCTTTTCATCAAACTTTGTTTTTGCAGATCACAAAGCAGATATACAAAAACACAAAGCAAAGTGTTATATTTCATTATATTTATGAAATAAATTAAATCATATTTTAGCATAATTTTACCCTATTCCACATTTGGTGTCTCATTCTTGGATTTATAATCTGTAGTTTATTGAGTAAATTAAAGCCATGCCAGTAAAAAAATGTTGAAATAATGGTTGAAACTATTGAGGTAAACAATAGAATAAAATCAGGGTCTCCATCAAGCCACTGGCTGAACTTAACTTCTGATATGTGTTTATAGTAGTTAGAGGTCAGTTTATGAATGTTTTCTGTAGGTCTGCTTTGAAACAATGATCAATGAGTCCTATCAAAACATAAACATGCTAGCATTAGCCTAGCAGTTCACCAAACCTCTCCACATGAAAACATCAGCATATTAGATTTGTTGAGTTATAACAGTATGTTTGGAAAAAGCTGTGGATGTTTTTGGTGATGTCAGAACACAATAATAATAGTAATTATTATTATTGTCCTGTATCTTACTGGTCAGTTTTTTGTACCTGCTCTGAAACCCAGAGTCGCTCATGACAGATGGCTGCTCGGACATATCCACGATCTTCTGGAGACTGTTTTCTATTGGAAGGGGAGTTTTTCCTTTCATTGTCCCTACAGGAATATTCGTCAACGTCTCAGTGCCACTGTTTGTTGTTTTTCAGGAGGATTGAATGCTGCAAGTTAAGCTAATTTAAATATTAGCTTAATATTAGTATCAGTAACAAGAATATATTATTGGCATATCCCTCAGAGAAACTCTATAACATTGTGAAACCACATTTTGTTCTTATTTTTCAGCTCAGTTATCATATAGTAGTGAATTTTCACGCAACACTGCATATGCAAACTGAAGTGAGAAAACGTATGTATGCGAAGACAGAAATAATTACAGCAGGTCTTAAAGGTATACAGTTTTACCCATTAATTACTGGCTTTAGAGGGTAAAAAATGCTTAGCAGAGTGCATTTATTAAGTCATTTAGAAAATGCTTGCTTCACAGGCAGTCCCTCATAAAATGTATAATAGGTACAGTGTGTTGGTAGATCCAGCATGGGGGCTTTAAAGTAGTGAGATTTCTCAGAGGAAGTAGATTAAGCTTAAACTTCAGTAACCTGGTTTCATATATCTGCATAATTTCACGTCTTGCCACCAGAAATAATTGGACCACTCTCTCTGTTAAACTGGATGTTATGTCTTTATTTTGGATTTTTGTACAACTAGCTTTCAATAACTCAAAAAAACCCCAACAACAACAACAACCAATTGCTTGATATTTTTCCCTTTAAATCCAAATAGTTTGTTTAATGTTTGATCCCCAATTCTAAGTTACAAAGAGATCCACTATGTGTTCAACATGTTGGCCTAAATATGTTGTAATTTTCCAATCGACTAAAAAAAAAAAAAGCTGTTTCTGATATATTTGTTATACTTTTGGGAAATCGCCAATGGATGCTGGGTTGATGACGCATTTTGGTGAGTCATGTGCTGAAACTGACACAGGAAGGCCAACTTTAACAGAGTTGTTGTTTATTATATTGCGTTTGACTGGTGCAAAATTGCATCACTGTTGGTTCTAATAAAAAATAATCACATTAATATTGCGCAGCGGGCGATGAACACAACTTCCGAAGGACATACAGTTGTTATCTCAACTCCAGAGTCTAATGGACGGTCGCTAGCTCAAAACAAATCCGACATTTTTGTCCACAAAGCGCCAAACCCTCCGCTTTGGTTATTCTCATCTCCATTAGCCCTCATCATTTCTAAATTCCCATCATTTCAAAACGCTATTGGTTCAAATCGAAAAGGCTTCGTCATCGCATAAATACCCAGAATGCACTGCAACATAAACAACATGCGGGAATATTTTAATTTACAAAAGCCTACAGTATTTTTTATTGCATTGTTTTTACATCTAAAATGTTTCTCAGAGTTTATTGTTACAACTAATTGTGGATCCTTTTTTATCGTCGATCACACGCCGCCATCTTGCGTTCCACATCAGCCCGAGGAGAACATTCTCCACTGGATGAAATAAGAAGCATTGAGATCATAGATATCTAGCTGCATATAATGTCAGATCACTTTGTTAATGACTGATTTAGTTTAGTCATCATTAGCTTTTCACCTGCTACGATGTTAGCACAAACAACTTCTAACCATGTTAAACTTCGAACCAAGATACAGGTCATAAAGACAAGCAATATTCACAATATCATCTTTAAATATAAATGTAGTTATTTGTCAATAAATGCGATTTTAATTTGTTAATCCTGAGTGGAAAAAAAAGTAAATGTAAACGTTACTTATTTGGTGTTTGAGGAAACTTTTATTGCGATGTTTATTTTAAAAACTGTTTGCTGTGTCAAATCGGTAACCCAATCCAGTTTCGTTACATAGCTTGAGTTGTTTTATAGCCAACTGGCAATTTGAAGGTACAACTTCATTCATCGGGAAAAAACTTTTTTTTTTTAATTGTGATTTTATCTATGAGAACTTCAGTATATTAGAATTTAGATTCCAATTTGACAGTGACTTTTCAAATAATTAAAGTAGCTCTTTCATCTTGAAAACTTTGCAATCCATTACTAATGTCATGCTGGTATGAATGTGATGCCAGATTGACGCAGAGACCGTCACGATCTGATGAGACGTGGGCTTCTCACCAAACAGGCTTCATCATGCAGCGGTTCTACAGTTTATCTCGGCTAGACTCTGAAAGCGCCATGTACATCTGGACATCTGGTTCTGGTGTCATTTCCTGAAAGAGCTTGAGTCGCTCTCGCAGTTTGGAAATCACAATTCAGTTTATGTCATTTACCAAAGGCACTGCATGTCACCTTCACTTTCCACATGTTTGCTCTTTCTTCCAAACTGGTATATTTGGAGTGGCCTGTGTTACTTTTACTGTCACCACCTATTCTGCAGTTTATTTACCACAATGCCCAATCAGTTGGCCATCACTGCCTTAACCCAGTGTTAACAGTCTGCAAGTCTCAGGACCTTTAATGTGGGAAAATCCCAGTTTTTTCAGTTAAAACAAGAAATAGAGAACATAACCAGCGAACTTTGACATTTTATTTGTATATATTTGTGTGGAATTACTGATGGCTACTTTTTATATTCAGCAGAAAACCTAGCATCACAAATAAGAAGCTATGAATAGATGCTTCTGTGTTCATTCCCTAAATAATTATTTGGGCTGTTTTCAGTAGAAACATTTGTAGCCCGACACATTTCTGTCTCCAACGCTTTAATTACACCAATCATGTTCAAGCTCGTGCGTCTGTTTGTTCATGACGTTGGCCCCGTCAGTCATTAGTCGGAAACAATGATGCTCTCCTCGGCTTGATCACCTCATGTGCATCTCAGCTGTGTAATCGCGCAGGCTTCTTCAGAGCCCAACGCGACGCTGGCGGCGTGGGGGCGTCGGCTGCGTGAGGCGCAGACACAAACTAGAGCTGACAGGCGCTGCAAGCCTAAGGGAAGCAGAAAGCAGTGGGCAGAGAACCATAAGCTACTCTCTGGCTTTGCACTTTGTTTCCTACTCAGACATCCACCTCGAAGACCTCGCTCCTCCTCGCTCGGTTGGCTACAAAAGGCTCAGGGCAGCTTAAGGGGAGATTTGGAGGGGATAGCGATGAGAAAACATAACTAATCCTTAAACTGAGAAGAGTAATCTGAGAGGAAAGATTTACAGCAAAGGAAGCAACTTTTTACAGTGCAATCAGAAAAAAATGACCTTCCTATTAGAAACTGTTGTGCTGATGGGACTCATTTTTTTGGCGTTCAATCAGGGTTAAGACGTCCCTCAGCTTTACAGTAAGAAAACACTCTTCCCCGCTCCAGTTTGGTGAGAGATTGTAAAGTGTTGCATCCCCAGAAGCATTTAGATTAAAGAGCCGCCCAAAAACTGCAGCCCAACCCGCAGAAAACAACCTGAAGTGCTGGAGCTGATCCTTGGCACTCCTATTGATTTCTGCTGATCACAATCTTATTTGGCAATTTAAATGCTAATGATACTTTTAATTGCAAGACGGGATAAATGTGATTTGATCTTTAGGAGGCAATTACTTTCATGCTTTGTCTAGCTCCGATCTTTTTCAGAAGGCGGACAACAATTACTCTGCAGAACTCAGATTTTCTTCTTTGCTTGCAAGAGAAGAAAGAATGGAAAAGAATGAAACAAGCAAAGTGTTTCTTTTTTGTTCTTTGACAAGTTTATCAAAAAAATGATTTCTTTTGCTGAGGAGAGAAGCTTAGCTTCCAAAAACATAATACTTTACAGTCATACATCCACTCGGTTTCAACGTGTTTTCAACATAAGACATTGTACACATACGTACTCTGATACACAAATAAAAATGAGGAGGATTGCCCTAGACACTGGAAACGCATGTACCACATTCTATACAGCAAAAACAAAGCACCAGTTTTATTTACCGACATTAGAAATAAAAGATTTCAATTGACACCCAGTACATTAACAATCCATATTCACATGAGAGACAATCCTACTTTGGTTACAGCTCAAAGCAAGAGGATGTGCAACAATAATTGACCATTTAGCACATTTAAAAGGTCTTCACATAGGAATGATGACCATCTTACAGATCAAAATGTACACAAGAACAAGTCATATCTCTTGGATTTACTTCTTCCAGAATTGTATTTTTTTTAAAGGTGCTGCTAAGTGACACAACTACTGTCCATCCGTGACTTAAAATGACTTCCAAAATTATAGCAATGCTCTATAACCCTTTAGTTTTTATTGTGTTTTATTTCGGATGCACTTAATACCTCCCGTCACACTATTGCATATCTGCCTTACATTTCAAATGCATGCAAATATATGCTGCCGTCAGTAGAGATGTTCATGCATCTGATACCATAGAGTACATAATTTGATTTCCAGCTAAACGCTCAGATTATATAGATTATTTACTACACACAGGCACCGCTGGTACAAAAATTAAGCAAATGCTACAAATATATTGTTGCAGTCATTTGATAACTTTAACTAATCCATGCAGATGCTCTGTCTGCGCTGGTGAACAGTCACTCAACTAACTTGGCCCTGTCTTCTGAGGCATTCAGCTTATAGTTATTTAAACCACTGTGAACTGCAATAATAGACAATCTTGTGACGGTAATATTGCCACTAATTGTTGTGATGATGATATTAGTTGCATGGGCCACAAAGGGGAACGTTGCTCTGAAGGGAAAAGGAGGTTTTTTGCTGTTAAACTCCATCAATAAACTTGAAATGTGAATTAGAGATACTTGGTAATGATAGTTAATATTATAGGTATGATATATTAGTGAGATACCATGCAGCTCTTCTGCAGGCAAATCTGGATAAAACACTGAACTTTAACCTGAATAGGGTCTGTAGAGTTCAGTGGATTAATTCAAAACATTGATAATATTGATACCTGGTCAGTACCAGATTGATATTAGTCTGGCCCTTTGGTTCCCTCTTCAAATTGAATTTATTTTATTCATAGTTTCTCATCTCTACCTCAGAAAAGAAAATGTTTTGATTTGTTCTGATAATTTCTTTGTGTAGGAAAAATGCACAGAATCGATTTTAATATGTCATTAAAGTATTTTGCATAAAATTTGTTGCATTTCTGTTGAAGGTTTGAACAAAAGATTTCAAAGGAAAAAAAAACAAACACAAGAATACCTGAAAGTTAGAGGCTTGTTGATGCATCGCAAAAGTATCGGTATCATTGGACTTATTTGGTGTTGAATTGATCCAAAAATGTGCGATACTGCACAACAGAAAAAAAATAAAAAATGATAAAGTGACTCCATGCCAGAAAACCCCTCTAAGTTTTATTCCCTTCATCTGTATGCCAGCATATGTAGCAAGATAAGAAACAGTGTGACAGTAGCTTTATGGTTTTACTCTTCCGCAGTTGACAGCATGGTGGAGGTTGGCATCAAAGTAGTTTATACCAGCGAGTATTTACAACAACAACAAACCAAGCTGTACATCTGTTTTTTCTTTTCCCCCACTTTGCTATAATTGGCTGTGCTTTTCGTCATTTTGGAGGTCATACATCAAGCTCTGGCAAAACAGAGCGATGAACACATTATTGGGAGAACATCGCGTCTGACAGTGCCCATCTATTTTGATAATCAGTGGACTATTGTGCCAGTGTAGCCTTTAAAAGGAGCCCAGTGATTTATTAGGATTGACCAGTTTTGAGTCACATCATGTGCTGCTTTGTGAGGGCAAACAGAGGCGTGACTGGCGGTGCAGTCAGGCATGTTATCAAATGCCCAGGCTTGATTAACAGCTCATCAACATGCAGAATTAAACAGTCTGGCTTCCCCTTTACCCCGACATAACAAACTCACATAAAACTATGAATCTCTTTACAGTGATCCTGCAGCTAAACAAATGCAACGCATTCTCTTTCCTGCACCTTATCAGCATTTATATCGCTAGATATTTCAATTAGAAGAAGTGAACAGGTTTCTAATATGACACCGAACACGACTGACGACGAGTCACACAGGAAACACACACAGAGCTTTTCACATCTCACTACATGAAGCAATCCATGCCAAAGTTAGTGAAACACAACAACGGTCACAGCACTGAAGAAACGATAAATCTTGTCATGCAGTTTTGATGGGAATCGTGCACACGAAACGGGAGAAAAAAGAGCAGGAGGCAGAGGGAAAAGGTGGATAGTTAAGGATAATATTGTGTCTTATCTCATGTGTCACAAAGCTTTAAAGAGACAGTTC
Organism: Poeciliopsis turrubarensis; assembly: GCA_010277015.1. Taxonomy (NCBI): domain Eukaryota; kingdom Metazoa; phylum Chordata; class Actinopteri; order Cyprinodontiformes; family Poeciliidae; genus Poeciliopsis; species Poeciliopsis turrubarensis. The sequence continues at coordinate 1,937,345 of VMRN01000025.1, forward strand.
AGTGATTCCATTTTTTGCATAATATTAACAACAGTTCCCAGACCTGCAATAGAAACATGTAATATCACAGTGAGAAAAGCTTTGGCTAACAGATTGACTCCTATTTAACTAATTGAAGCTACTTTAAACATAAAAGTAGGTTGCTACTACATTAAGCATCTGCATGTGTGGAAATGCATCAGTCGTCCATCAGTCGACTGAATTACTTCTTAGTTAATAAGAACTATTCAAACTGTCAACGGTTGGTAACTTAGACCTTGTTCAGCTGAGTTTTTATTTTATATTTTAAGATCCTAATTTACAGAGATTGTTACTTTGAAAAGATTTCATTCAACTGATTCAAATGTTCCATGGTATGATGCAAATTAGCAACATTAGGCATAGCTGCAGTAACTAAGCAAATTTAGCAATTTTATGCAGTCTATGCTTTGATTTTGTATAACATCATGAGTTTATGTACAAATGCAGCTTAGCACTCAAAATCACAAGCTGATGTAGTATCTATTCTGACAGCTAGATGGCAGCAAAAAGCTTCAAATACAGTTCTCTGTATGTGCAGAATCTCCATTAGCATGCACCTTAGTGTCAAAATTGTTGAAAATTTGTAATAAGATCACATTTTGTTGTGATCTTATTAGATATAAAGTGAATGCTTAACATCTGTATCCAACGCTTGAAAACAAATAATTTTGAGGTTTGAGACCAAAATTAGCTAAAATGTGAAATCTTCCTTGCTTTTCTTTTCTGCAGCGATATGTCATGTTTCTAGTACAGGTACCTCACCTTAAAATACAAGCTGTCCCTTTAAAAGCTCAACTTTGATCAAGAATTTTACATCTACTTTAAAATCTCCACTCATCCCGTTTCTATTCAGCTCCGTGAATCTGATCTAGTGGAGCTGGATGCTTCATCTTTTTCATTTTGATGAGGTTTAATTAATCTTGGAGCTGCTTTTAATCAAGCTTCATCTTCTTGCATAATTGTTTATCAAAAGGCATTGCCGTTATTTCACGGAGCTGGATATTTTCTGTTTTTGTTGTTTTTTTATATTCTACTGCATCAAATGGAGATGCATGAGTTCAGAAGTCTTTATAGATGCATCAAAACAAATCTCTTATTAACACATCAAGTCCAGTGCTTCTGAGTCGTGATCGATGAAAGTTTGCAGCTTTCAGCGCTCACAATGGCGTGCTCAAATATGTCACTTGCAGGCCGCCGTTACATGCAGGCAGCAGAATAGAGGATCCAGGAAGGCAGGGGTCGGCAGGGGACAGACTGGGATCAGGTGCCTCTACTTTCCTTGTGGGGGACTCTGGCTTCTCTGGAGCCTGTGTCACACAACTATCAGCAACAGCAGCAACAGCAATGCTGAGGGAGTGGAGTGGGAAACAAAGAGCAGTTACTTCAGCGTCAGAGCGAGACAGAAAGATAGATTAGCAAGGAGGGAGAAAGAGACAGAAAGCAATGGGGGCGGTAAGAGTCTGGGTGATTCATCTCTCTTGAAAAAAAAAAGAGCTGCTGAGAGGTAGAGAGGTGGGGTTTCTGGGTCGTTGTGGGTTCAGAGTTGGACATGCAGCCTTTCTGGTCTCCAGGTTCCAGGTGGAAACCAAAAAAGCTGCTAGAGTGGCTTGTGACTGTCAGGACGACTTCTAATATTCTCCACAATCTTGACTTCCAAGCTCATAGAGGCTCTCCTGTCCCCTTAGCTCGCTGCTGCACCGCGCCAATCGTGAAGCTTAGGCAATTTTACCAGTCCATTCCCACATCGGAGTAATTTTCAAGGGAATTGGGTTTGCATCTTGAAAATGCACTATTTGCCCAAGTGCATCATGAAAAACTTGGCAACCTCTAAGCTATCAGTCGTGCCTGTGCATCTCTTTCTTTCTTCAGCTAGTCGTTCCCAGGGTTTACACACTTTGAGATAACTGAAAAAGTTAATTTAGATTTTTGCAGCTCTGTTGCTCGTTGTTCTCCCTGTTGCACCCAGTGGTCTGTTTTCCTCCCCCCTGTGGACGGGCAGCAGCTGGCAATGTTCAAAACTGTCATGGCCCCTTGGTTTGCAGGCACAACAAAATTACCTAGCTGGCTGGAGGTGGAATTGTAGAAGTAAACAACAGAGTTTCCTCAATCTGCCTTCAACAGCAGTTTCATAAGAGCAATTGATTCTGCAAAGGAAATCAGTTTTTCCTTCCTTTTCTGCAGAAAATGTAAACTTTTACAACATTTCATTTACTGGATTGAGTCAAATCAATATTTAAATCGGTATGCACTGCATCGTTGGCAATGCTAACAGCATGGATCGTATCCATGTTCGTTCTCAGATCGCTCTTCTGATGAAATGGATTTCAAATAAAATTTATTTGCAAAACGTAACGATGTGTATGCAGATAAAATTGACTCCCAGTCCAGCAATATCCTAAAAAGCTATGAGAAGCCAGCTTGTCGTGTGATGGTATAATGAGCATTCGATGCAGGCGAACCTCTCTTAAGAAGAGACTGCAGAGTCTGTTACTGCAATCAGTCCTGATTAAAACAATGGTGTTTCAGGCCCACATTATAATCAGGAAGCTTCTTAGAAGATATGATCATTGATTCTATCTGCTCTTGAAAATGAAAATGATTTTTTTTTTTTTCACTCGTTTCTGAGCACGACTGTAATTACATTACGTTTCACCCCGAGATGCAAAGGAAATGAGATTATTGACTTCTAGAATAAATAGGACAGAGGCGGGGAAACACATTTGAATCATGTTCTGTCTGATAACAGCTCAGATGAAAAGGAGTTTTTGCTTTCGTCAACCGACAAGAGTGCCCACCTCATCTTACAGCCTGTCCAGTGTAACCCACCACAATCCCCGCCCAGTAATATTCTCCGGTTCTGGCTTTGGTACTCACAGGTCATTATCTGTCTCTGTGCGAGTCTTCTGCTGCCGCCGATGGACCATGAAAACAGTAACAGCCACACCAATGATGAGTCCAATGGCAACAACACCTCCAAGGATCCCGATAACACCACCTGGGGGACCCTGAGGCATTGGCTTCTCTGCAGACAAGAGAAGAAATGACAGCGTCAGCCTGGGTGTTCTTTGAGTAATTGATGGTGCTGGGTTGTACTTGGCAGAAAAAGAAGCTGGCGGTGGGGAGGAAGTGGTGGGATTAATGTTTTGCAAAAGTATTCACATCCTTTTAGAGGAGCGTTGTCCACTGCTGAAGTAAAAAACTGTTAGGTACAACAACGAAAAATATATATATTTAAACAGGTTTCTGCATTTATCTCAGTTTCCCAGTGAATAGAACCACAAACTTGGCAGCAGACTTGCTTTAAAGAATGGCCGCTATCCCAGGAAAATAAATAAATCAACCTCAAAATGCTGGAAATTGTGCATCGCTTAAAATAAAACAATTGTGAAATACACAGAGTGGATTTTACAAATAACTTTTCTACCAAAATCGATTTCGCTTATTTCAATGCTGCTGCTGAGCAGGTAGAGATAGAATTTTAACTTGAAAGAAAAATGATGGTTTTCAACTTAATTTTGGACAATAGTCCTTTACATAACCGACACTTTGTTACATTATAATTGGATGTGGGAGAAAATTAATGGATAAATATAGTGTGATGTACATTTGTATCTAAATTTGACTCCAGTGCAGTTAAATGCACTTTAGATTTCAGATTTTTCTGATTTTTAGAAAGAAGTAAACAAAACAGGCAATTTAGTCTCTGCGTAAATCCAGCGATTCTGAAACAATGCCTGAGACCTGGAAGGATATTTTTTTAAATCCATAACGCAAAAAAAATCTTTTTTTTATTGAATCTCAGCCCTGCAAACCTGTTGGAACAATGTCAACATGAAACAGAAGTGCTTTTTGAAAGAAGAAACACAATGGCGTGCTCCGAAAGGAAAATCTCTGCAAACCGATTGACACAGCTTTTTTCCGGCTTCAGTCTTTGTGTCATGAAAACACATCCAAATACTATTTTCAGACACTTATTTCAGTGTGAAAACCATTGTCCTGCCTTTCCCTGGCGCTGCATGAATACCACATAGTTGTGGTCATTCAGCAGCTGCTGTCGCTGCTGCATTTTTAATGCGCGCTCCATCAACTGTTCCAAAGAAGCTTGAATTGGCTCAGGCATGACAGTGAACCCAAAATGGACTCTTAAGTGCATCACAAAGCTATTATATTTTGAACTCCCTGCCATCCCTGAGTTACAAATGCAACATGTATTTCCAGCATCGCACTGGAACAATGGGCCTCGGTCTGCAGAATGAGAAACATGTAAATGCTCGACTGTCGCTTTAGCTGATTAATGAGGGAGACAGAGGGCTCCAAACCAATGTGGTAAACATTGCAGACTGTTGATGTTGCTCTGTGCACCTTGTTTCCTGTGCTTGTGCTGTTGATAAAGTAGAACATATTCATGTTGGCACAGAAACTGCAATTACACTCGAAAGATTGATGCAGTCTGCTTTGCAGAAGCTGAGCTCGTCCAGCGCTTTGTCTTCACATTACATTTAGGCGTATAAAGGTTTTTAAAGAGTCTGTCAAACTTAATGACCCACGTGAGCATAGAGTGAGCATTACACAAGACCTGCAAGTTGATCCAATGCGATATGCCGCGTTCACGCCAAACTCATCCGACGCTTCAAGTTCAACGCGTGTGCACTTTGAATGCAAACGCTTGACATTTTGCTCTACACCAAAGCCAGTGTGGAGGCGTGTCGTTGGCGCGTCAGAGACAAAATTGCTCTCGCCGTTGTTTTCCGTTGCTGGCCGATTCGTTGCGCGCCCCAGATCAGTTATATATGCTATATAAGAGCTACGCTTTAACATAAAGAAGCATCGGTTCAAGTGTTATTGTGTTTTAATACGAATTACTGAAAAAGATCTGGAAAATGTTGCTTGTCGTTTCAACTAACTATACAGGAAGAAATTGCACAAAACACTGTTGATTTCGCTTCACATCTCACAAATCGCGGTGAATTAAAAAAAGATCTGTTGTCACTTGGATAAAAGACTAAATTACTGAAAGCCTCGCGGGAATCTCTGTTTTTCAACCGATGTCAGGTGCAACAAAAATAGAACAGTCGAACCCTTTTAGAGCCATAATTAATTTTCTTTCCTTCAGGAAAACAGCTCTGGTGTCTGTTTTCTTTGACAAGAGCAGTCAAAGCTGCCAGGGAACAATCATCGGCTCGGAGAAAATTCTCTCTATCCTCCAATTTGAAGAGGAAAGCCTATCTGCTGCCCTCATGATGTCTCCATTATTATCTGCACGCCCCTCCCCGAAGTGACAGGACAAGGCCTCATTCCCAGGGGGCCTCCTCTCGACGGCCCCCGCTCGGTTGATTCACCACTCATAATGATGGATACACAGAGGACTACTTCACACACAGCCGAACAATAGCAGCCGCGTTAGCCCACCTTGTATCCAGCACTCACTGCCACAGCCAGTGACTATATATCATGTCTATCAGATTGTCATGCTACGGTTGCCTTGGCTGATCTAATTTTCTGTCATATTGTTCCTAAAAGGAACATCATGTCAAAATCTTGCAGTGGAAGAAAGTAAATAGTTATTTTTGTAGCCACATATAAGAAAAAACTTTTTTTTTTTTTAGTTATTTCAATAAAAAGAAAAGGCTGTGGAGTGATTGGGAAGAGCAAGTGTGAATGTGATGTTGCAGCAAGGGAACAGATAAGCCAGAACTCCCACTGTTGTCTCATCGTGCTACATCATGAAAGCCAGTGGGCTGAATTTCATGCCACTAATGCAAATGCCAGACACAATAGTGTGTTGTATAACACTAATACACAGAGGAGAGGACTGGATCAGAATGAAATTTCCCCCGTTGTGGAGCCGTAGGCACGGGATTTACGCTGTCACCTCCAAACACATGAAGTTGGGGGAGCCATCTGCTGCACAGCCTGAGCTCCTTGGCTGCTTCCTATGTAGCTGGAGAAACATCAAGAACTCAGGCTTTGATTTTCTGTACATGAATTCCACATTAAAGCATCTCACTCATCGAGGTTTCTTTTTCTCACGTTTTAAAACTTACTAACTAAATGTCACAGTGGCTGGCGTGGCTAGTGAAAGATTTGTGTGCAGGAGTAAACATGTGAGAGCGTGCAGCTGCAGCGCTACTGAGCCGGATTGTTCCACAGAGGAGAGCCAAAAGTTTGCACACACAGTTTACAGTTTACACTAATGAAGCTTATATTTGAGCTAAAGTATTTTTATGGTGGACGGATGGTGAAAACATATGCAAGATATAAGATTTGAGTACACGAGTTTAGTTCTTTCAGTGTGGTACTGTGGAGTTAAATGATAGAAAACACAAAAAGAAACAGAAATTGATTTTCTAACACATCAATTATCGCAAACATAAATCTGAACCTACTTTGCATTGCACAGCTTCAAAAGAAAAAAAAAAAAAACAGACCCGACCCGATCGGAAATCCTGTTTACTCCTTCGCCTGTGGTGGCGCTGCACCAAAAATCACTGATGGCACCAAAAGCGAAAACCACAGAAGAAGACACTGAGCGCAACTTCCTTCTTGAATGCAAACCAAAATGGAGTGGATTTTGGTGGTACATTTGTCAGACTTTTGTTTTGACCTTCACATAGAATCCTAAAGAATTTACTAAATTTTATTTTGTAATTTGCAAAAATGTACCGATTTCTTCCTTTTTGACAAGAAAGTGAATTTAGAAAAAATGTCTGCGAAGAGCTACAGCATGAATTGTATAAAATCAAAGTTGCAAAATCAAACTCAACTTTGACAGTCTTGAATTTTGAAAGTTGACAGCTTACATAAAAGCTGACCAAAACATTGTTTAAAGCCAGCTCTTCAAATAGTGAATGTCTCACGGCCGCCACTGAAAGGCTGCTATTGATTTACAATAAGTGTAAAGCACCCGTCCATGGAGCCACTCTCTCTCTGTGTGCCGCCTGTCCAGCACTGTGTCAAATCTAAGATGACAAACCTGACCTTGGGTTTTTGTAGCTCCAGCTCCCTCTGATGTGGTGGCAACCTTCATTGTCACTTCTACTCCCCAGTGTTCATTCAGCTGTACCAGATGTATGTGCTTTGTTGTTTTGGTTTTTTTTTCACCGCTGCTCTGCAGGATTCAGACTCAGAGTAGCGTCACCGGCCTTCATGCAGTCCTTTGTCAGCTCCCGTAGCCTTTGTAGTATCCGACTCACATCAGCTGGTGGCTAACGAGGACTCAGATTTTCCTGACCGTCCGTCAAGACAAGCATCAGAAAGCAATAGGTGTGCTTCCAGTCTGTGGTCTGTCAAGATGTTTTATTTTGACGATACATATATTGTCCTGCGAAACAAGCTTTACTCCTTCATTTTCACATTTTATCACTTCATAATTGGAGTGGAATGTTATTGTGAAGAGAAACAAAAGTGACGCATGGTTTTCAGAAGAACAGCTCTGGACAAAATTTCAATGATCGGCTTCGCTGATTTGCTCTTCGTAGGTTTATGTTTGAGTAAAACGAACATTGTTCTTTTATTCTACGAACTACCGACAACATGTGGTGGGTTCACTTCTGTTAATGTGCTAATAGCTGAGCTCATTTTTCATTTAGCACTTTGGCTAACTTTGAAAATGTTCAGCCCACTTTGCTTCCCCAAGTCATTTTTTTCCGGATAAATTCTAAAGTGTTGATTTACTGAGCTGTTTTGCAAGACTTTAAGCCTAATAAACAGCTTTTAAACAGTTTATTTAAACTGTTCGAAATAATTCAATTATTTTACTGCTATTAATTCAAAATATTAGCAGGAATATGAGCAGCTAACTAATTGTTGATAAACCCAAACTTCAACCAAACTTCAATCGACTGAAAGTTTGCAAATAAATTTACATTTCAGCTTCTACCTGAAAAACAATATTCAGAAAAAAAATACATTTAGGGGACGCTAACTAAACGCTAAAGATTTTCTAAGTTAGCAAAAATGCTAAAATACCAAGCAAACAATTAGGTTTGCTACTATCACATTAGCAGATTAGTGGAAGTGTTTTTGCAGCAGGGTATCAGAGGAGACGGCTTTTCAGATTCTTATTTTTAAAGAACCAAGGGAAATTCTCCTTTCACTTCATGAGTGAAAGATTCACTTTGTGTTCTGTCAAACACAATTGTGCAAAAATAAATTTGCGTTTTGTATGTGAAAAACATCCTGGGTTATAAACACTTTTGCAACGCGGCGTAAATCCTTTTTGATGCTTTTTATTCCCCAGCAGTGATTATAAATCGTAAGACATGCTTCTGTGAAAGTGGGATGGGATGAAAAAGAAGCAACTAATCGTAAATGGACTACAATCTCAGTTACGGACATTTTTAAGTCAATGTGCTCCACATGCAGTGTGACGCAGAGATTCGCCCTGACGGCTGTTCATGAGTTAAATCACGAGCAAAATGAGAGGCAGATAAAACGTGTGTGCTCTCTTTTTACCAGCTCTCCATAGGACATGTTAGTCACACATTCCTCAGCAGGAAGAGTTGAGGTAGGAGGTCAAAGGTTGGGCACTTTCCAGCTGGAGAACGCCGTCGCGGCTCCAAGTCCAACCCGCCACAGAACGCGGCGTCGCGGGGACTAAATGGAAGCAGCTTTATTTTAAGGAATCGCTGCCACGTACCTGCTGTGGCGCAATGTGCTTCATCAAGCACCGGCTCAGTGAAGACAATTCACAGCCTAATGATGTCATTAAATGTAAAGTGACCCCTGGCAATCAGGTAGACGACAGTAAAAAGGCAGCGTGTTATATTTGAGATGCGGCACTGATGGTATTAGGAGGACATTTGTGCGGTGGAGTTTTGCTAAAATGTTCCAGGCATAAATCTGATCATATTCCAGGAATGTGCTGTGGCTCCTGGCGCTTTTCGCCGATCCCATCAGAAATTGTAATTGCCATGTCCTCCACGGGGAGCAGAAAAGTTTCCAGCAGTCCTGGGGACTTTTCAAGTGGACAGATTGAGAGTCTGGCTTCTAACCTTTGCCAGCTTCACACCGGCAAAGCCAGTCTGAGACGACCACCTGCTCCCAATGACCGCCCCGACTGGTTGCCAGTAAACCAGCAAAGTGTAAGAGTCAAGCTCGGTTTTATCTCTCGGCTCATGAGTGTTGCAGCCACCTTATGCAGAAGTAAATCCACAAGCTGTTAGTAATTTAACAGGAAGTTTTTTTCCACTTTGGGTAAAATCAGGAGACTTAATAAAGAGAAAGAAATGTGGTTTATAGGAGTTCATAAATCTGTATTTCATGCTGGTAACTCCAAGCAGGGCTTGCTGCTTCCTCTCCTTCTCCTCCCCCACGCTGAGCTGGTAATCTCGTTAAAGTTCAACGTTTTCAGAGCTCTCCCCTGTAGGAGCGGCACATCTTGATGTCGCCTCGGTTTCCGAAGCAGGTTACCGTCGTCGTTAACGTGGATTCACACCGACCGTCTGCCGCTTCAGAACTTCTGGACAAACCGGGCCGAGGCTGATGGGGGGTTCGGAGTCACCCCACAGAGGGCGGCACTTCATTAAATACAAATTGTCAACACATGTGTGCCTTAAGATGGAAGCAGACTCTTTCCACTGAGCGCCTGCTGTGCTGCCTGGAAAACACGTGACCTCGTAGCCATTTTTATTTTACTCCACATTATGCTTTCATTTCAGCTTTACATTTCCTAATTGACACTTGGAGAAAACCGAGTAATGGATGGATTCTGCTGTCATGGCTGAATAAGTGTCTGCTGAGGCATTCTGCCCCTCTTTATAGCCACTTCCACTTCTGTGTAAACACGTTGTGACTCGGTGATACATCAGGCCAATCTGGGGAAGTAATCACCAGCCTCCAATAATTAAGAAAAAAAAATCACTTAGCTCGCTTCTACGCTGATGGCTGGTACGCCGCCGCGTCCGGCGAGGCAGATGAATCGGCGGCAAGCGAGCGCCAAAGCCCTGCCATCAGTGAATTTGAGATTGCAGGATGCCACGCCGATGCTGACACCGTCATGAGGTATTACCTCTTGTGACAGCCCAAATAACAACAGCTCTAATTAAAGGATGATTGGAAGGGGTGGACCACTACCTCCTAATGGGGGAATAAACTGCAACATTGCTGCAGGAAGTGAATTGCGATCATTTATTAACTTCAGGATGCCTGTAGCTGATGTCAGGAGGTAATAGCTTGTTTTTAAAGCTGCATAACTTTTCATTCTTCCTGCTCAATGGCCTGTACACTCAAGCATTTTAATTATAAACATATATAAACATGTAGCAATTATTGCATTGTCTGAGAGGTGGCTAATTTTGTAAACATGAGGAGATTTGGTGTGTTCATAGAAAGGAGGGATTCCTTCAGTTCCCACAATCAGAATGAATACTAACTAGTCTGATGAGCGAGTTGGGCACCTTGCCTCGTTTCTTCTCCATCTGGACAGTCATTGCACAACCGTTCGTACAGCACAAAGCGGCACTCGGGATGCCGTGCATCCGTCGCAACCTTATCCGTGAAACGTCGGGTGCAGAACGGTTTGACGGTTTCCTGTCGAGACAGAGTCCATGTAGGGGTTGCATGGTTGCAGTTTGATTTGAGCGGACGTGTGTGGGGGACATCCGTATTGAATCGGTGCTGAGTACACATGGAAATCCGCAAAGAGAAAACTTCCACATGACGTGCGTACGCTGAGCTGCAAACACCGTCCTTGGATGGTTGATGTCAAATTTACTTATATGACACATTTCCTCAAGATGGCTGCAAAGAAGGGTAAGTAAAATACTTAACAGTGGTGCAGTCAAATATAAAACTTATGCTAAAAAGGTGATAAGACAATACTAACAACTAAACAGCTATTAAAATTTCATGGCCAAGCGCACCAGTTGCACACATTTATTGTGACAAATTCCCCACATTTCCCACAATCCACATGGATATTAGCAAGTTTGATGAGCCAACAGGGCGCCTAGCCGCGCTAATGTTTGGCTAATGTTTGTCTTTGCAACTGGTTACTCTGACTCCAAATCTTATTAACTTGATTGCATGCAAAACATACGCCTACGTACGTGGAGGCCTTTAGAGTTGACAGTCTGTACCCATGTAGTTTACTTGTTTGAGACTCTTATTTTGAAGAAATTAAGGAAGTGGAAGATGAGCCGTTCTGTTCTGACACAGCTTGCTTCACAAGAAAACCTGACAGAGTGTGTTAACTGTTAGCCTGATGAACATAGAGAATATTTAAATTACTTTTAGCACTCAGCCTACTTCTTAGACGGGTTGAACTTGAAATGGAATATTCTTCCCTGCTTACAGATGAAAATCTAGATATTTTTTTTTTTTGCAATGTGAAGATTTCTCCCCAAACAGTTGCTAAAATCAACAACACTCAAAACATTTTGCGTCGGCTCATCTCATGAGATGGATGTATATTTACACCCCAGCTGATCTGAGGCTGCTTTTCAGCATCACTAAAAGAAGAGAGCTGAAGAGCTGCTGATGCAGCTTCCAGTTTGCTAGTGGGCACTCTCATGCTTCTCAGCTCTTTCATCCCCCAGCTGAGCTCCTGTATGAGCTGAATGATAATTTACTGACTGGTTGTCGGTCCAAACCGGAGGATCCGCAGCTTTTGTACGCATCGTGTCCCTGCCTTTTTTCCCCCCGCAAATGCCACGAGGTCACGGCTGTGATTTTCCTCCTTTTCTTCCCCTGGTCAAAAGCAACGAACTCACTCCGTCTGGGTGTTTTCAAAAGTTGGCTTTCAGCTGAACAAATACATCGTCTGGGGAGTCTGTAGATCTCATCCCACCGGCCGTTCTCCTTTGCAAAGACGGAGTTTCATCTCACCGTAACTGTATTCAAATTATCACTGATACGCTACATCTGTGGTCCAACGCTCCACTGTTTGTTTTCTCTGTGGAAAATGCTCAATGACCCCTGATACACGGTGGCAGACATCAGGATTTCAGATTTTTCCCTCTTCAACTCGCTTCTCTCTGACGTTCCAAGCGTTTCTGATCACTCCAGCAAATCTTCCAGCGGTCATCAGCTCCTATGTTTTTACCTTTTATCATGATTTTCTTCTCCAGGAGTTTCATGGAATGATTTGAGATTAATAGTTTCATAAAAGTATTAACGCAATATAGACAAAGGAACCACATGCGAAGCATTTGGTTTATTTTTCCCTGTCTGCAAAAGGACTACAAAGAAAAAAAAAAAGAGAAACCTATTAAAATAACCGAACAAATAAGCTACCGTTTATGCTGAAAAAAACCCTACATTTAATTACATTAAATATTAATCATGTGAAATAACGAACTGGCTGCTCTTGATGCAGATTATAACACACTCTTACTGAGAATAGCTGCTCATGAAACCGACGTTCGGCTGATTCTCTTCATAACCTGGGCAGATGAGGTCATTAACACATAAAAACAATCCACTTCATTACTCAAAATCATTATCCTTCTCATAATTAAACATTACCTTAATTGATTTACATATAAACGTTGAATCGCGTTGGTCACAGTGTCACTGATGTCATTTTGTAAACTGGGTCCCATTTGATTTTACTGGGATTTTATTTGACACTTACAGACATTGTTGCTCTTAAAGGTGAACCTTTATGCAGGTTTCAAGTGTTTGGCATCCCAAGACGGGTTTTCTTTCAGTATTGATCTGTAAATTGTTGCTTCCACCTCTCAGCAATTTCTGCATTTAAAAGATTTTATTGAAGGATATAAGATGGAGGTAGGAATTTAAAATATTGTGATCAAGTTTTAAATCCCCCCAACATGTCTGTGCTATCAGAATTGTTAATTTTAGAGCTACTTTTTCCACTACGTGTGCAAAAAGAATTAGAAAATATGATTAAATGTAGTTACTGCATTCGAGTTAGTTAAAAAAACAAAATAAATAGTTGTTAGGATGATCTTTTCGTTATGTGAATAATACCACAAAATACTGCGATTAAAGTTTAAGTTTCAGAGTAAAGAGGAATGGAAAAAAACGCACACACCACATTTCTCGGGGCATGAATACTTTTCAAGTGTGTGACGTTGCAATTATGCAAATTCAATAAATACAAGAAGGACTTTAGTTGTAAAACAGTAAATAAACATCAATCTTGGACACATTTTTCAGCTTTGCCCTTAGAGAAGGGAAAGTCTGCAAATGTTGCTTCCGTATTTAAACAAACTTATCTCCAACAAAGTGAGGTCCAAACAACAACATGCCTCTGGGCTCTTCCACAGTTTTAAAACAAAACAGAAGCTTCTTGAAAAACCACTCCCGAGATGACCATCCCAAAGATAACCATCTTGTCTGTCTTTGTAAGTTTAGAGTTGAAACACAAACAGAAAAGAAAGGAAAAAAACTAAACAAATCTGTGGAAGGACGAGGCATCTCTGCTGACGCTTTCCCTTGCTTGGATTGGAAGTGAAGGGAACATATTTGGAACGGATTTTTCCTCGACTCAAATTGAAGTTTGATCTTCAATTTAAAAGCGAAAATAGCATCTTTCACCGGAGCTCATAAAGGCTCTGGAGGCGTCACATGACACGAAGTGTAACATATTTCCTGAATTATTCACAGGCTCCCCACAATCTAACACATTAATGATGTTGCCCTGGAAAGATTTCCCTCCAATTCTATTTATAGGAGTTTTACATTTTCTGTTATCTGTGCAGAAGCTAATCTCACTGCAAAAGATCTTTATCCACCTAACAGCTGGAAAATAAGTGAAATTCTCTCATTAATTTACTGACGTCTTCATAAGCCACCAATTTATTGAAGAAGGCATTTTAATTTGTCTATCTAGTGGAAAATACCATTTGCAATGGCAGGAAAATGAATGGAAATAGTGCGATTTTGTTGGAAGTTAGTTTGCTTGGTGCTGCATTTTCTCTTAAAATGTCTACAGGATCAAATGAAATGATCCTGTAGACATCATTTCTACAGGATCTACAAGAAAGTTACAAAGCAAATTAAAAAGGTGACATAATTAATGTGTTTAGCGCCGCCGTTTGAACAGAATTTTTACCGTCGTCATCGGGCTGCACAGTCAGGACCGTCAAAAAGAAAAAACAAAAAACAAAAACATGGCTCTACAGGAACCTGTAAGTAAGTAATCCACAAGTACAGGTTTAGAAATGTACGTGCAGCGGTCCTAGCAAGAGACAAAGATGAGATTTGCCTTCAGGATGCCTGAAAAAGTCGGTCATGCTCACACACAAATCAAAAACAAAAAACGGGCCGTTTGTAGCAAGCGGTTAAAGGCGATCCATCTGTATGCATAAAAAAAACAAAAAAACACGCACAATCAATTTGCAGGCTAAATATTGAACCACACCAATCCCTCCTCTAGATAGAGACCCCCTGCTGTTTGATGAGGAAGCAGCTTGTACAAACTGGCACTAATTTAGAGCTTATTTTGGTTTATGCAAAGCCAGGTTGCCACGGCGGTCTGTTTCTACGGGACTTGATAGTTTGGTGGAAACAAAATGTGGCACTGGTAGTGGAGGGGGCAATCAATACACTGATGAAATGCCTTCATCCCGGATCCCATGCTCTCATAGAGAGAATAATACATCATGCGGGGGGCGCAATGATTCCTCAGGCAATAAAAGAAAATAAATCAAACTTGAACAACAGTGGGGAGGGAAAAAATGGGTTGCCAATAGGTTTTTATTATCTTCCACCTCCAACTCAAGCTGCCATGTTTATAAAGAAATGAGAAAAGCAACACAAGTGAATCTGACAGGTTGGAGCAGTGGAGCAAAGCCAGTTACAGAAAATTAAAAACTCTGCTGACACAGCAAAGAGTGACCATTGAGACATTAGCGTTAGCCATCACCGCAAACCACAATTTTATGGCTTAAATGTTCAATGAAGAGGAGAGCTATTCGAGAAGATTTCTGCCATGAAGGGCGGCCAAATAAGGTCACTCGCTCAACGGAGCGGCGGATTCAAGTTTTCCTTCTATTTAAAATTAAAGAGGCATCCATTTTTCCACGATTGTTTGACGGCTTGTGGCTAATGCGAGGATAAGCGTAACCTGCCTTCTGACGTTTGCCACAGGGTCTAGAGTTAAAAGGAGGCGGCGTATCCTCTTCACCACATATACAGGAGAAAATTCCCTGAGAGAAGCCGCCCGACCTCAGATCTGCCACAGACCATGTAACAGGGGTGACTATTGTGATTCTGCACGCATACCGTCACCCACTCACCAAAGTCGGAGGCAGCTTTGCTTCCGTAGCTGCAGCAGCTCGGACTGACGGCCGACTTTCAAAGGCTGCTGCTTTCATCGAGCTGCTGAGACTAGTTAGAGTGCGTCCACCGCTAAATACTGCAGGGGAATCTCAGGACTCTGCTGTGGCCACTGAAAATGATGTGCGGTGGGGGGATCAGAGCAGGGGAAGAGAGCGTGGAGGAGGAGGAGGGGGGCGAGGAAAATTAGACCGTGCCCCACGATCAAGGTTGTGCAAGTTCTTGGAAAGAAGGGAAATGGAGTCCAAAGAAAATCATCATTGCGAGAACTCCTACCTCAAGCTGAGCTGAAATTAAAGAATGCTACAGGGATTAGAGGAGGTATTGTTTTGACATAGATGCAGTTAAATTTAGAAAATAAGCAGAATCATGTGCACACTTTTGGAGAAACTACCAGGTTTAAACATTTACATATTTGCATTCTTTGAGCACAGTTTGTTGCTTTTGGAAACCGCCAACTTGCGGCAGGAGGAGAGAGGAGGGAAGGGAGGGGGGAGGAAAAGATGTCAGCAAGGCCCCAGTGAAAACATACTTCATTATTCTCCGAGCGCCACCGACTCATGCAGCTCGTCCCCGAATCCAAAACAAACACGTCAAACTTTATCCCCAACCTGAAAGCAGAGGAGTCGTTTTATGACTTATGACTTCTTTCATCCTATTGTGCATTTAGTAACATTGATCCTCGACTGTTATTGACAAAACATTTTGATAGTTCAAGTTTGCATGGGGCTAAAACCAGGATTTGATTTGTGAGCCCATTTACCAGCAGTCACCTCGCAGCCACTAACATCTGCAGTAAATTGTGCAAAACTGTCTCCTCTCACTTTGTGTTCAATTAACACATTAAAAGATAAAGACGGATTTCCAAAATTTTCTGCTTTCGGGAAAACGATTAAAACAATTCAGTCTGCTTCACAGTGGGGAAAAAATAAATTGTGTAAAAAGTTTTTTTTTTTTTTCACGTGACCTGCTAACAGGAAGTTATTCTAAAACTGGACGGTTCAAGGAAAAGTGTTAAAGTGTTTACAATGAATACAGTAAAATTTCCAGTTATGTCCCTAGATTTATTTCTATTTTCATTATGCTACATTTAGCAAGCTAATTGCTAATTTAATATTTAAAATAATCAACAATTCTCTTGAATTTGCTTTCCAGAAAACATAAAATGATTATAAATTAGGCTTCTTCTTACTTAGGTTAATTATAAATATTAAGTCTTGAGATTAATCTCGTGAAGGGCTAAATTCTTCTCGGGGGCCCCGTGCCGGCCCACTTAATCTTTGGACCGGCCCTGGCTTTGTCTGCCTCTGGGAAGTAAAACAGATCAGAACAGATTGGATTACATGTTTACTCTGAAAAGAAAGAGTACTTCATTCCGATAATGAACTAATTATCCAAAGTAGGAGCAATCAAACATCTCTGGAGAAAAAGAAGTGAACGTGTGCTCTAACTTCATAAGACTTGAGACTGAATTAATTACAGATCAAAGTGCTGCCAGTGAGCATCACATCACACTGCGAGAGAAGATGATGAACACGACTGCTAAGTGGGCCTTCGTCTTGTTACCATGCGAGAATCAGGGTGTAACTGATCTGGAGACAACTTGCTAAAAGACCCCATCCGCAAAAGTGCTTCCATGTGGCGGCTTCCAGCGCCATTTATGACCAAATGTTTCTTTGTTCAGTTCCAGTGGAGCTGCAATGGTGTAATTTCAAGGGGCATTGGAGGCAAAGACCCGGGTGGGCAGCTAGTTTCTTAAAAACCAGATGCACACATTATCCATTCATTCCAGATGAATATTTAGTTTGAGCTTGCGAGATTTCAGATTTGTTTTTGTGATCGTAATGGTTCTATAAATAGTTGAAATCAAGCACAAAGAAATGCTGTTTTCACACTTTGAGTTTGATGATTCATCTCTGCGCTTTCCTGGAGTTTAAACAGACCCAAATGTCTGAATTGCTTGCTGCAACATGCAACAATACTTCTTAAAGCAGTGCAACAATTCAGGATCAATAGAATTTATCACGTTGTGACTCACAAAGAGAGTTGCTTGTGCCAAATGGCAGTTTTCATATCGACTCGTGTTATGACTGAGTGTGTGCTTTTGGCAGCAGTTTGTTTGGATTGTTGATAGTTGGTTTATTATGCCCCAGAGCCTGAAAGCTTCATTGTGTTATTGGCTGAACAAATCTATGTTACAGACATTTGAGGCTTAAGCAAAACCAAATTATTTTCCTCACTCCTCTGTCATGTCTGTAGCGTCTGGTCAATTTTACAAATTTTAATCTGCAGCGATCTCAGGAAACCTGATCGCTGCGGCAGTCCTGGAGCTTTTGTGTCCACAAGCCTCTTTGATGAAAAACATTGCACAAAAATCAAACTTCAGAAAGCTCTCAAAGAAATGTTTTGGGTTTTTCTTTCTTTCGGTAGAAGGCTTTTCTTTTGTGTGTGCAGCACATTTATGGCTTTTCCAGATGTGGTGGCATTCATCACCTGGTACGCCTGAAAAAAAAAAAAGAAAAGTCTCAAAGGGGACGTGTTGGCTGCTTTGAGGGGGGCCTGGTTTACAGTAAACCAACATGTTTTCAAAACCTTACCAACAATCAAAACCTAATCCTAAGCAAATGGTTAGTGAAACTGAAAAGAAACATCTGAAAACCGCAGAAAAGTTTATACTCAAAAAGAAAGAAAGGCTTTCATGGCATAAAGAAGTATGATACTTTCCCATTTTGAAATGGGATACAAAAGGAATTCAGCAAACATCGAAGCACAAAATCTGAATCGTCAAACCCAAAATATGCATTTGCCACCCAGTTTACTGCTCTCACTCTGGTGAGTTTACATTTCTGATCAGACGTGACAATGAAACGTGGAAAGGTTGACAGAAACCTAGGCGTTAGGACCATTAATTGGTAGATTTTCTACCTTTATTTCACCTGATATTTGGTCAAGTCGCTTTGCATTTTACAATCTATGGAAAATCCCGACACATCTGATTAAGACCCAACTCTTGTTTTTGTCACACTCAACCCTAATACCCAACTCTCGGTCCTCACATCAACACTCAATATTTTTACTGACAGTCAATTAGAAAGAACTTTAAAAACAAGGAATTAGTAGTTTGTGTCCAGTAAGCTCTTAATGTCAATGGATTTAAAAATGATTTTGTCCAAGGTGCTCAGTCTCTTCTGTTGAAATCTCTCTTCAGATTGGGAGAACTGAAAAAACGCCACCAGTTCTCCCGCCAACAGTGAGTGCAGTCAGAAGGAGTCACACACCCTGAATCCCAAATCTGTGCTCTCTTGATTGATTGCTGTGAGTTTGCCTGACCACAACATTCCCTGCACTTCCTATTTGATCAGTTTGTTGCCTGTTAAGGTCAATTCCCTCCTGCTGACAGGGAGTGATCATTTTCTTCTCATTGCTTTCGGTGACTTTTGGTTCAGTGCCGGTGTTGACACCTTTGCATCCCAAGCATATTTTACACTAAAGCTGACTTTACTCCATACGTTTCTTTTCTGTTTTCACTTTGTGCCTTTTCAAAATAACATATTTACTGTACGCTACCAATGCTAATGTCAAAACTTTTAGTTTATATATATATTTTTAAGAGTGAACTGATACTTGGAAACTTTCCACTGCTCCTCCTGGTTATCAGTCCTCAAGGGACTGCTGACTTTCAGAGTGCACCTTGCAGATTAATCCCATCAACAAAAGGAAAGATAGAGAAGCTACAGTATGTTCCAATTAGCTTCACCGCTCACTGTCTACTGATCTCTTCCAAACAACTTGACTGCTCCACCTGGATTATCTGCTGGATGTTAGACTGCGTGAGCTTGATTGTGTGAACCTGCGTGCACAATG
The DNA here is from genome assembly GCA_010277015.1 of Poeciliopsis turrubarensis. Lineage (NCBI taxonomy): Eukaryota > Metazoa > Chordata > Actinopteri > Cyprinodontiformes > Poeciliidae > Poeciliopsis > Poeciliopsis turrubarensis. The sequence continues at coordinate 1,956,476 of VMRN01000025.1, forward strand.
TGCATGCAAGTGTGTGATTTAATTAAAGTTTGAGGCAGAGTGGGAAAAGTTTGATTCAGCATTGGCAGAGTGAAAAATTGTCTCGTTTTCTTGTCTTCGTTTCTGTGTCGACTCTTATCGCCCTTTAAGCTCGGCCACTGCACAGGTTATCTCCAAATTACAAACAGAACTCATTTATTCTTCAATTGAATTAGGTCCTGGAGAGAAGACTTGCACTACCATCTCTTCTTTATGAAACAGCCCCAACACTGCTGGCTTTCCGCCGACACAATGATTAAACCGCAACGCAACCTGGATCAAATACCTCAATCAGAAAGTGCTGCTTGTTCTCTTCCTTTGTCTCACTAACAATTCTTCTTCCCCTTGGTCTCCCTCCCTCTTAAATCCCAGCAACAATGACTTGAGGCTCCTGCAGAATGTATTCCTGGCAACACAATGCACAGCTTAACCGAAACACCACAGGTGTAAAAAAAAAAAGCACCTCCTCCCATATGAAATTCAACAACCCACAAGATTAATTGTTCTGTGGTTGTTCCAAAGCTTCATGGGAATGATTGCCTTAACTTTTTACTACTTGTGTTGTACATAGATTTATTCTAGTCGATGCTGAGTGATTTATTTACGACACACACAGTGGTGCTGCACCCAGTTTTGAGTCAAAACTGCTTTTTTTTTGGAAGGAATACTGTAGTTCTGTTGCTAAAATGTTGCTAATCCAGTGATTTATGAGTATTTCATGGTTTAACATTGCATTGAAGCTACTCTGACAACTTCTTGTAAGGTTGGATACCTCAAGCTTTGCTCAGCTGTTTTTGTCAGATCGTTCTTCTTGGTCCTCTAACATTAATTTGTTGGTGCTTTTAATGACGTCTGATCTCATTCCCACTGCGCGCTTTGGGTTCGGATTATGTTAAAAGACAAACCATCATCCTTCAGTCAGAGGCCTCTTTGGAATCGATGCAACACGGACTGCTACAGGACCTTCTTCCTGTCCACAACTCTTCAGACATTTGGAAAACATGTTATGACAACGTTTAACTTTCCTTTGGGATCAATGAATCATTTTTTAATTGAATTCAACTGAAATCTGACTTAGAATAAGTTTGTAATATAACAACGGAGGCACTGCTTAAAATTCATAAGAAGTTAGTCTCTTACTTGCAAAATGGAAGATGTTTGAAAGACAAAACTGATATAAAAATCTAGATTTGGTTTTCTAATGCAGCTCACATTGTGTCAGTCATTCTTCCTGAGCAGAATATCTTGATTAAAACATTAAAGAGCAAAGAAAAATCTGTCCTTTTCTTGATATTTATAAAAGCATTATAGAGGACATAAATAATTCTTGATCACATTTGTGGCTGCTGTATTAAAGTATTAATCTTTAATGTTTCTCATGCATCTCTGAAATCAAGTGGAATTGAACAGTCTTGTTTTTCTACAATGCTGAAACATCTGGTTCTCCGCTACAATCACGCATGTTGCAAATGCAGATAAGCTACGCCGTAGCATCCATTGTTTGTGGAAAAGAAAAAAAAAACATCGATCAGGTTTTGTGTCTCTTCATTCTCTTGAAAAACTGAAAGCTGCAGCTGTGACAGATTTCTGCTAAGTTTGACAAAGCTGTGACAAAAAGCAGCGAGTTGCAAGTCAAGCTCTTGGATTTAGAGGTTTATTGTATGAGAAGATATAAGTGAAAGAGTAATGATCACAAAAGACGACGTTAAATTACTTTGGATTCACAGAGTGAATTTTCTGGTGTTACGGTTATTGGAGCAGAAACAAAATGGCAGCAATTAAGTAAAGACAAAACACATTAAACTGTCTTGAAATATTAGTGAATACTTTCTTTGGCTCTTCATTTGAAACTATTCATTAGTATTTAAGAAAAACGTATTTTCTTCTGCACTTTGTGTGTCGTTACATTCGTATGTGATAAAATCTTAAATGGTGGAGAGCTGCAGATGATGTTATTATTATTTGCTGTTTTGTGTTTGCTGTGTATTTTTGTTGCACACAAAGACAAAAATGTAAGAAAATAGAGTACAACATTGTTTCTGAAAGGCATAATTTTGGCATAGTGGAGTGCCAGTGGTAGGATTGCTTTAAAATACTTTTGTTAGTTTATAAATCACTGAATGTCCGAGCAGTAAAGTACATTAAAGACCTGCTATTGTTTCCTCTTACTTTGCCAATGCAATGTAAAGTCTTTGACCGGCTTGTTTTGTGCTTTCCTTGCGATACAAATAAAACTGCCCTGCCTAACCTTGATGTTCTACAAAATATGTTTAATTTTCTTGTGTTTAGCGCTAGATGACTGTTTGGAAGGAATCACAACCAGCATCTTTAAATCCAGTTGTGACTCTTATAGATTAGCAGCAAAATCCTAAATAAAAACACAAAATGCCAAATCAACGAAGCTGCAACCCTATAGCATAATATGTTGCAAGCTCTAAATTTTCACCATTTCACTGCTGTATGTAAGTATATATATAAAGCAAAAAACATTGTGCATGTCTGACATGTATTATATGTCACAGGAACTAATGGTTTACAAAATGTTCTGTTCATCACATTTGGATGTTCAGATTTACTGGCACCCTGGGAAAGGCGAATGAAAGACCTTTTCTTGCATTAACTTAATCTCACACTGTCGAAAAGTTTGCAAGTAGTAGTTTTGCAATTTTTTTAAACTTCCCTTCTTCATAATGCTTGTCACATTTCTCATTCTAAAATTACTGCTCCGACTGTAGATATGAGTACATTTAGAAAAGTATCTTTTGTCCTGTATTCAATGAGACTTCAGCCTTTCAGAGATGATATGTTTCCTCATCTTACTCATTTTGAGGAGCGGCTCAAAGAAAGCTGCAAGTGTACAGCAAGTCAATTTTAATAAAAGACTATCTGCAGCAGAACTTGAGCTAAAATGATTTTTATTTCACGTACTAATGTACTAAAACACGTATTTTTAACATGAGATTATGCTATTGCAATGAAAAATGAAGTATTTTTAGGACATTATATACATCTCTATGGTAGAAAATGTGGAAGATGCTATGCATGGTCAAATACAAAGTGTTGTGTCATTAGTTTTAGAGTAAAGAAACCAAGCTTACTAATAGGAGACTTATAAAAAATAATTTTAACGGGTTCCAAGCCATCCATTCATCCATCCATCCATCCATCCATCCATCCATCCATCCATGAGACTATTTTGACTATTAAAGGCTCATTTTTCACCATATGAACCAGTAACTTTAAATCCTGTTTTATTCCGTACTATTCACTGAGGACAGTATTTTCCATCCCCTTGGAAATGTTGTTTTCTTCACCATCTTGTCATTCACATTTCGTCTTTCTGCTCTTCTGCACACAGCAGGTAGCATAGTTGCGGTTTTATTAGGATCAAGCTGGAGGATCCTGTTATTTGGGGCAACTGGAAGTGCTGCTGTTAAAATCAGTTTGAAGGGAACAGAAAATGAAAAGCAAAGCAAAACTCCCCCACACTACCCGTTTCTTGAACTCACTATATTTTTCTCCCTCGCCGGCGCGAAGATGACAAAGCAAAGACATTCGGAACCTCCTGATCCCAGTGGCAAAATGCTGCAGAGCCCAAGTTGCAACATGGGAAGATAAATCTTTGTGGGTTCATCAGTTTAAGCAATCCCGTTCACATTAACACACTGTCATCTTGCCAATAAGGCAAACATGGTTTCACCTCCTCCCATGTAATTATAATATTAGTGGAGCTTTAACGCAACTTGGCTTGCTAGCCAGAAAAACCACAGTGAGCCCGGCCCACTGTGGTTTAGCTTAACCAATAAAGCTGTTTGTGCCTCGCAAGAAATGTTTGTGCAGTTGAAAACCCCACTGACCTGGTTGTTCAACGTGGAGCATACACTGCTTTTATAAATATTGCTTTAGATTTATTCCTACAGCACTTCTTGCTTAAGAGACCTCTTGTCTTTGATGACTGCCTCGCTCCCCCTCCTCGGCCCTCTCCCTCTTGCTCCTACATCTGCTTTCATTTTTCTCGGAGTGTATGACAAACAGCAAAGAAATTTCAGGCTGTGGTCATCCTAAGCCAGTCGCCCCTCCTCCTGCTTTCTCTTGGCAGGATGGCTCGTGTCTCACATTTAATCATGAATGCTTCGCCAGGCAGCTGGGCCTGAGGGAGATTCGGAGGGGGGAACGGTGGAAACCTGATCTGGTAAAGCAGGCCGTGTACAGTGAAACCTTTTCACAAGGACTCGGGACCTAACAGCCATCATTGGAGTTTTATCAGGGACGAAAAAAAAACAAACGTCCAACATGTTTCAAGTCAAACTGGCAAATGATGGCAGCGGAAAAAGCACAAGGTTTAAGTAAAGCAGCCGGACCACATTAAAAAGCAAATTAATTGAACAGATGGAAAAATGAAATCCCCCTCTCTGGGCATGCAGTTCCCATTTTTTGCTTTATTTCTTACATCAGGAAAGTGACTCTTTTCCACAAAATGAAAATAAAAACATTGCCAGGGACATATGGCATCTATTTAGCTTTCCAAATTGAAAGTGCCACCAGTGGCCAGCCCCACATCACAGTGTCAAACATTCTCATTCTCATCCATCCCTGTATAATTTCATCCTCAAAGAAAAAGCTTTAAGGGAAGAGATAATTGAGTGGCACATGAACCTAATCTTTTCTGCAGAGTCTCCCGAGGGCCCTGGGAGTGACAAAACTCTTCATCTCACAAGTCTCAAAGGAGAAAAATTCTCTTAATCTCACACTGGACTCAAATCAGAACACTGGCGGATAAAATCTACCTTCATTTGGTCCATTTGCTCTCTGACAAGAGCAAATTATGCCAACGGTGCTTCTAAAGTCAAAACCATGTGGTTGAAATGTTTTGAAGGTTACAAAGCAGCCTTCTGTGTCATTGTAACGGTAATAGATGCAAGAGAAAAATTAAATCCATATTTAGTCAAGAGAGATGAAGTACATGGCTAATTAAGTGTGATATATTTAGAACACCTTCCAAGATTAAAAATCACAAGCAGCTTCAGTCACAAAGTTAAATGATAGCAAGTTAGAAAAAAAGTGATTAAAAAATATAGTCCAGTGAAGTCAAATAAGATACAGCAATAAAAAAAAAAAAGTCTTCTTAAACAAATCCATGGACTCCACAGTGTTTTAAATTCAAGGACAAAAAAATTGAGAGTCACCTTTAGCTTTTGCATCGATTCCAGGACAGATAAAAAAAAAAATAGAAATCCCAAAGCAGCTGACCTCAGGGTCCAGACGATGTAGAAGTTCAAAAATGTATAAAGGTTCACGATCAAGAAAAGCCAAACCAGAACCTTTAGCTGTGCTCTGTTCTCAGCAGGGAGCGAGCTCAGAGCAATCACTATTGATGTGCTACGGCAGCTCGGAGGATCAAATCAAAAGGCTGCTTTTAGGACAGGCTGTGCACAATCTGGGGAAGTTTCACTGAAGAGAATCACAGTCATTTTGGGGAGTAGGACAAAAAAAAAAAGAAAAGAAAAGGATGAGCATGTATTTCAATTTCAATATGTAGGATTCCACCTCTCAATCTTCTAATAGATAAAATTGGCTCAAATATTACAGCTTCAAAAATCACTTTCAGTCCTCAGGAATCTGAAGTTGTCAGCAGCCGTTCAGCTGGATGAAATTACCAGACGACTTTGTTAAGCATTTCAAATGGCACTGACGTAGTGAAAAGGTGAAAATCAGCAGCACTGCAGTGATGAGAGAAATGATTAAGAAATGATAAAAGGCAGTAAAAGGAAAGCAAATGGAACATAAATAAACGAGGGCCAAGGCGACAACTCGCTAGAACTGCGTAGATACGTGGAGCTGATTCACTAGAGTTGTTTTCCAAGGTTTCTCCAAGTTGTTAAATTAAATTCTTTTTTTTTTTTTCTGAAAGATTTTCAAGAATTTTAGGGATAATTAGAAATTTGGGGATTGTTTGGTAGCCACTGATTTCTGCTACATGTGCAGTTTTCTTAAAAGATGACAAATACAAGCATTTTTAAAATATGCTGGAAGCTAAAAGTTTGCCTTTTCCAGTTGGCATTGAAGACTAAAAACACAAAAAGTCTCCATTGAAAGGAAAATATAATAATTACTGCCTAATGTGTTCAATCACCATGGCAACAATAGCTCAACAGAAGATTGGCCCTGCAACCAACCGGTTAGATCCTCGTCGACTCGATGCTAACGTCCAAGCAAAGGTGTATTTTTATGACATTTTGGACAATTCACATCATCAATAACGTTATCAGGTCTGGAGACGATTAAAGAAATAATCAAGCAAACAGATCTGAGAGTATTAAAGGCTTTACATCTGTTCTATATTGGTTACTGTATATATTCCTGCCATTTCTTCCAACCTCTCTAACCTAATTCCCCCTGCAGTCGTAGACTGGAAGTGATACGTTCCATCAGTTTAATGTTTTCCACTACGGAGATAATGAGGCTCATGGTGGGAGGGTCTTTGCACAGCCAGCATTTTGTTATGGTCTTTTTAGCGGATACTCGGCAAATGTTCCAAGAGAAAAGCAGTGAGATCGCCTGGAAGACGTCCCAAAAACACGCAGTCGATGTTAAAGCCTAATATTTCATAGATTATTTTCTTTACTTCTACCCAGAAGGGCCTTGTGTCTGGGCAGGTCCAGTAGCACCGAATTTAGACAGCAGTACGAAGAAACAGATGATGATCTTCCAACCGGAGAGATGTTAGTTGATATTGGAGTCAGAACGGTTTTGTATGCAACTCTGAGCTCAAAGGGTTGAGAGTTTCAAACTACTACTTTGTGCTGCACTGACAGGTGTATGTGACAATGTAGTTTGCTACCATCAGCTTGTGAATGTGTGAATGATTGTAGAGCAAAGAGCTTTGGAGTCCTCTGACTTGATTAATCGCCATTTGCAGTCACCATTTTGTTACAATAGCCATCAACGTAGGCATAAGATTTCTCCCAGAAAAGCTTTGGTTGAGTTTTGCCTCACAAAAGCATGTGACAGGGTATAATCCTTTTCACTTTAATATTTGCTGGTTCTTATCTTTTACAGTCACAACTTTCTGGGAATTATTTTTTCAAATTCAGAACACTGTGTCATTCAGGCTCCAGAAATTCAAATTGAGCCTTGTCCAGTGAAACTAATTACCACCGCTGGGCTCTAATGTTTGCCTGTCATGACTTAGAAGAGACATCTGTAGTAAGTATGTCATTACGCGCTCCTACACAGCTGACAAAACCATTCCACGGGAGACCTCTGAGCAGACGCCGTGTGTGGGAATCATGCCGGCCCGACCCGGTTCGAGGTGAGGCTTTTTATTTTCTCCAATATTTTCAGGCAAGAATAGAGAGCTGCACTGATGTATGTGCGAAGGACAAGATGTGATCCACATTTCAGCATCAGTCTAATGAGACAGCGCAAGAGACACAGGCTGCCGCCGTCATGAAGGACCCTGATAATTGCAGTGAAGTCTACCAACAAGGATTTTTAATAAAGGGAAAGCCTGAGAAAGATAAGCATGTGGCTGCTAAAACAAATATCTGGAGGCAAAAAATAAATAAATAAATAAAAAAAAAGCACAGAGCAGAATCAATACATACATTTGAGGAGGATCATTAATTATCTGAGCAGAGAAGCTCTCTGATAGATTCTGTGAAGTACTGCTATCATGCATCTACTTTGAGGACGGATCAACAGCTCATCGTAAAAAGCGATGAGAGTTTATTTTCGCTTTTCGAGATGTTACAAGTTTGCTGCACTCAAGTTGGGAAGAGGAAATGAAGCAGCTTCTGCCCCTGTACATCAAATAAAATGCAATTAATAACCCTAAACAAACACAAAGCAATGAACAGCTAGCACCGGCTAACACTTGTGCAACTAAACGTAGCTAAAACATTAATGATAGTTTAAAAACATATGAAACATGATCAAATCGCTCTAAAATGCCGAAATGTAATATTTGTGAACACAGAGCTGATTTTTAATACGGACCCCAGTTGCCGACGGCAACAGAAAAAAGGGGGCGGAGCCGTCAGTCACCGGTTGCTACGGTAACCAGCACCTGTCAAGAGCAGAGCGGCAGACGGCTTGTTGACTGAACAAAATAAACTCAAAGAACAAACAACCTTCACACCCGTAATTTTGTTAAAATATAATATTTTCACTGCACTTTGAAGATGCAAATATCTTCAAAGTGCAAATATTTCTGAGTCGATATTTGGTAGATCCACAGATTTATCTTGGGGTATCTCATCAGCTGACAGAGCCCTGGAACGTGAATCTCTACTTTGTGCCCAGTATCCTTCGAACTCGGACAGATTGGATGAAAAGCGTCTGCGGGCGGCAATTTTGAGGTCTTGTCACCGACTCCCAATTGGATTTAGAGCGATCCTTTGCCCGGACGATTCCGACTCAGAAAGGTGCGCTGATCTATGCAGCTCAGTTTTAGCTCCGGCTGTATCTTTGGGGTCGTTGTGCTGCAGAAAGCCACACATGGAGAAGCAGCATTCAGCTTCTGTGCACCACAAATCTGGGTGAAACTTTTTGGTCCAGGTTTGGAAAGTGGTGGTTTCACTTTGATTGGTGGAAAGTTGAACATTGATGAACATTTTCAAGCAGTAACATTTGACAAAATGTTACTGCTTGTTTCATAATTAATGATTGTGTTATGTTTTTAGGAGACAGTGGCGACCTTTATGCTGTTGTTCTCGAACAAACCTCTGAGTTTTATTTTTAATACTTAAATGGCTTCAATTAAATCTACCTTAGCCATTAGAGTAATTATATGTTGTATGAATATCAATCACTTTCTTTCCCCTTCAGAGCCTGTCGTGGAAAATGTTAGTAAAACAGGGTAAAGGTTATTTCCAATGTGGCAAAAATGTTTAATGTTTCAGGGAAAAAGCACTTCTCCAACTGGAGCTGAACAGAAAAAAATCACTAGTCTTTTAATTTGAAAAGAATCAATTAATCAATCAGTAAACAGGTTATGATGAAAGCAACCAAACAGCAGGAATAAACACATTGTTCTGATTAGAGAAAGGGGCTTTCCCCTGTGTGTTTAGAGACACAAAAGCCATTTTTGTTTGTGCTTTTTGAAAGGAATAATTCTGATAGCTGCAGAGAGAGAAAAAAAAAAACAAAACAAGTTTTAACATCAGTTTGCTTTTTGTATTTTTTTTTCCTGAAACAAATGGCCATTGTGCAGAAATGACTCAACCGGGCAAGACTTCGACCAAATGACTGTTGTGTTCTTTCTCTCCTTCGTTCTGCTCTCGCTAACCGGAGCGTGCTCTTTATTTATGCTTCGTCTGAAGCACTCCCAGCCTGATGGACACAGGCAATGAGTGACAATGCCAGCAAATTAAGAAACACAAACCCCTTCTCCCAGTGGCTCCGCTCCCTTTAAAGCAAGAACTGTATTCTCGTTCCCCCACCGCAAACCCATCTCATCAATCAGAGGAAGCACCGGGCGAAACATTCGAATCCAGTCCAACTCCTAGCTCCGTCGTTTCCACAGCCTGCTGACATTTCACCAGGTCTCGGAAAAACTGCCCTTTCTCTGCAACTCCTCCTAATACATTTAGGAATATTAATCTGGAGCTGCTTAAACAACTGCAATCAAAAAGACCATTGTGCCCTTAAAAGAATGAGACAATTATTTTAGCCAGAATTAATTTTCCTCATAGTTTTATTTCTTGCTGGGCTCCATTTCCATCTTAGATTTATTTTCCAGTCATTGAAAAAGACCAAATAATGTGAGCATAGTCCTTTGTTTTTGCCCGAACTACTCAAGCAGAACATGATCTGCGGAGAATAATCAGGAGAGAATATTGATATAATAGAAATGCTGTAAAAGGCAGGTCTCCGTCCCACAAGATCGCCTCATTTTGACATATAAACCTGCAGCAAAATCATTATGAAGCAAAGGCCCTTGTCTTCCATCACGGCTCTCCCGCGTCGGGCCATAATGTACCCTGCAAACTTTCAATACCTTTGTAGCATCTGCTTTTTTTTTTTTTCCCTTTTCTTTTTTTGCGGCAAGTCATGAATTCAATAGAGAAAGGTCTCTCTCTAACACAATGCATCACCTGATTGATGGCCATTTCTGAAAGAACTGCCAGAACAAAACAAGACCCTCAACTCCAATTCCCTCTGAGGCGATGAGTTTTGTCGGGTGTCAAAATGAACAAAAATAGCGAGCAGAAGCTGATTCATTCTGACCTGAAAATAGATGATGGATGAAAACCGCAGGAAAAACACAGAGCGGCTCTGCCTTGTGAGGATGAAAAAAATATCACCTGGCAGACGAACAGGTACTTAATTATGAGGTACACAAAGTCGCATCAGGCTGCTTGACAATAATGTTTCCCCGAAACACTAATAGAACTGTCTTAGCTCAAATAGGCTCTTCTACTCTGGTACAACATTGTGTCAGTCAGATGATAAAATGGCAAATGAGAGCAATAATATGTGCATTTATTACAGAGGCAGGCAAATTTGGGGGCACCTCTTAAAAATCCTTAGAATAAATGGATCTTCTGTTGGAATAACATAAGCAAATATTTTAAAAAAAACTTATTTTGAGTACATTTTTTCATCCATTCATCTATTGTCTGTACCCGTATTTCCATACAGGGTCACGGAGGAGCTGATGCTCGTCTCCAGCGGTCATTGGTCAAAAGGCAGTAAACAATGCACACACACACTGATTCCTAAAGGCAAAATGGAGACACCAGTTAATCCAGCAGTCATGATTTTTGGACTGCAAAGTTCATGCAGAAACACTCCAGGCTGGGATTTGACCATCTTGCTGCAAGGCAACATGCTACCAACCGCACCACCGTGAAGTCCGAAAAAGTTTTTATCAAAATCTCTGCTGCTGCTGCCATGATTAATTAGCACTTTGTATTTTTGCTAAAAACAACTCCAGGTCTAAGGATTTGGAGCAAAAAATCCTAAAGTCAATGCACAGCTTCAGTTATTACAACTAAAAACTAGCAATCAGTCCGAAACCTGCGAGTAGTGATGGACTCGGACTTGAACCTCCAGAGCCACATAAAGACAGTAACAAAATCGGCCTTCTATCACCTGAAGAACATCTTTAGAGGATTAATGTCTCAGCCAGATCTAGAGAAACTCATTCATGCGTTTATCTTTAGTCACATTGATTATTGCAACAGCGTCTTCACAGGCCTGTCCAACAAATCAATCAAACAGCTGCAGCTGATCCAGAAGCTGCTGTTCGCGTTCTCACTAGAACCAGGAAGATAGAGCACATAACACCAGTCTTAAAATCCCTCCACTGGCTCCCTGTAGCTCAAAGAATAGATTTTAAAATGCTGTTGTTAGTTTACAAATCACTGAACGGTTTGGCACCACAATACATTAAAGATCTGCTGTTGTTGTATCAACCTGCCAGACCTCTCAGGTCTTCTGGTTCTGGTTCTGCTCTGCATCCCCAGAACCAGAACCAAAAGAGAAGAAGCAGCTTTCAGCATCTATGGACCAAAAATTTGGAACAAACAAAACTGTAAAACAGCGGAAACCCTGACTTCCTTTAAATCTCAACTGAAAACACACCTGTTTAGAGCTGTATTTGAAATGTAATATTGTTTATTCTATGCTGCATGACTTTGTGTTTATGATGTAAAGCACTTTGAAATGCCTTGCTGCTGAAATGTGCTATACAAATAAAATTTGATTTGATTTGCAATCCTTTCCAATCCAAAAAGCTAGTTAAGATACCATCAGTTAGCGCTTTTGCTAACTTTGAGAATGTTTGGCACACTTCGGTTCCCCTAAACTAATTTGTCCATATAAATCCTAACGCAGTAATTAACTGTCCTGTTTTGTAAACTTTTGATTACTAAGACTTCTTATTATCTTCTTAATCTGGAATATGTGAAGATTGTTTACACAGCAATTCTGTTTCCTCGCTTTTTGTCCCCCAATAATTTAAAGGAACAACATAAAACACAAACAGTAAAAGAACAAGACAAAAGCATGAAACCAATACCTAAGAGCATAACAGAACATGTAAACTATAACGTCAAAATGTAATTGGAGCTCAAGGGTTAGCGTTTTAGCATTAGCCATATTAGTGACTATCTTGCTGGTGAAGCGCGTTAGCATTAATGGAACCGATGTTTATGGATAACTCAAGCAACTAACTTTTCAGTTAGTGGTGCCCGCAACCGCAACTTCACAAAAATAGACGGTTAAGAGCCATAAAAACTAAAAGACAATTTCACAGAAGATAATTTTATGAGCAAACTGGAATGCTTGCTGTTAAAATGCTCATCTGAGAAAACCTCACAGTTACAACTCTACATCTGTGAGAAAAGGACAGATTTTTTTCTTTCACATTCCTCCCAAACAACGTCTAGGCTTGAGTTTAGTGTCTAATGGCCTTTATGGTGAGTTAGAAAAACCAAGATGCTGCTGTTGCAGTTTTTCAGCAATTAGGGATGGAAAATTATACCCCCATTTTTCATGATGGTTAAAAATTATAACAATTACTCATCCTGTTCCAAGGCAGCTGTGATAAGCTACTTTTTATTGTTACCCGTCATGTTACTCGTGTTACTTGCCACTGCAATGAATAAAAACATGGAATAAAATCTTTAGTCAATTTCACCCATCATTGCAAATGGTAAGTTTTGTAGAGTTTAACTCATCCTCCTCACTGTGTGGTGGCCAGATAAATGTGGGTTTCTGAACAAACGGTCTTGTGGCAAAAAAATATGAACCTGTGTCTTGCAGCTCTTCAAAGAACTTTAATGGAAACCTGAGAAAATGCAAAACTATTGTTTCCCTAAATTTAAGACTAAAAAATGCAATAAACCGTCAATCCCCCTAATCTTAACACTTCAGTGCCCCACCTTTGGTAGCAACAAATGCCATCAAGCACTTACAATACTCTTTTGTTTACTCTGCAGCATTGTCTGCAGAATCAATCAGATTTAAATACAGGTTTTGATTTAGCCACTCAAAACAAGGGGTGCACTGATGGACCCCAATTACGCCAATTTTGGGTGACTGGCAATCGACCGATACTTACTTCTGAAAATAATCTTATCCAGATTTATTTAATCTACCTTTGCAAAGAAGTAAAATCAGCCATGTTCCCCTTTTACTGATAGAGGATGAACTGTGCCAGGAAAAAAAACAAAAAAGAGCGGTGATCGGCCAGAAAACTGCAATCGGTGCACTCCTAATCAAAACCTTATTTGTTCGAGTCACTAAGAGGTGAACTTGCCTGGTATTTGTTTGAGCTAAAGGTCATGACCTCATGGTCAAGGTTCACTCAATAACCTGAGGTGTTCCAGGTTGTAGAACAGTTTCTGTTCACATAATGTGAAAAAAATTATATGTTGTAAATACAAGGGGAATTCTGAAATTAGACAGAACCGTGCTGAGTGAGCTTTCAAAAGAGGTGCACCCAAAAGAGAAGAGATTATAGGTTTTGCAAATATTAATTTAACCACTTCAAACAAAAGAAACAGGAGTACCGGAGAGTAAGTGCTGCAGCAGTCAAAGTGCAGGCTTCAGAAACAGCATCGAGGGCAAAGTGAAGTAGATCCTGAAGGAAATACGGCTTTTATTGGTGCATCAACAACAATTCTGTATGTTTGCCCTTGAACATGTTGGAGGAAGAATTTATTAACACAGACTTTGATCTGATTTTCAAATTATCTTCCCTCAGGGATTGAACAAATAAAAGTTTACTAAAACATGTTCTAAGTCAGGTTAGCCACAAAGAATTTACCTGAACTCCATCTCCAACAAGTCAAAACACCATTTTTACTGCTTGCCTGAAGGGTATAGTTATTGAGTCACACCATCGGTGAGGAGGTTGTTTAGCTGATGCACTGTTGTGTCCCTCCACTTTTTTGTGTCTGTGAGAATGGACATTTATTGAACACAACAATTTATCTGTCATTGCAGGGTGTGAGCCTCCTTCCATGTTTTCTTTTCAAGATAAAACCGCAAAAACAGACAGCCCTTCTTGAAACTATGGTCTCCTTTGAGAAAGCTTCAATAGCAAATGAAAAGAATGTTCTCCGCTTTAAAACATGCAATTTGTTGTGTTAGTTGAAATAAGTAAAGATGGCGGTTTAGACTGACTCAAACATGAGTCCCTGGAATCTAAACTGTTTACAGTGAGCAGAAACAAGAAGCATGTGTTTGGTACAACCCGGTGATACAGAAACTAACGAAAGCAAAAAGGACACACTGTACTTCCATTTTTACATATTGAACAGCGTAAAGAGTATTTATTATTTTCCACGTAAGCCAGTTAATTTATCCCTATGTTCTAATATATGCATGATATTATAAAACATTTCATTATTTCCCATGTTAGTGGGTGGGAAATAGCTTTGAACTGTAATTTTGTAAAATCAACTTTTTCTCGGTTTTGCATCATGTTATAATATTATTCCCATATCAAAAACATATCTGGAGTGTTTGATTGTTTTCAAGCATGTTTGAGAGATCCTTAAATCTTCAGGGGTGCCTAAACGCTTGCTCCTCCTAGGAGCTGCAGTTTCCAGCCGAGTTTCTGCCTCACTCGGCTCCTCTAGACTAGCTGCAGCAGCACTTTGCAAACACCTGGTGGAACTGCAAGGCTGCTGAGCTCATCATACAAACTACTTCTCAGTCCAATGTTCCTAAGAACAGCTGCAGATGGCTTAATGAGGTTATTTTGTCATGACCTGCTGACAGCAGCGTGCCAGAAAGAGCTGGAGCTTCTTAAAGAGACAGAGACTAATTTCAAGGGGTCAAAATGCAAAGTAAGCTTATTTTGGATATACATAGCATTTTTACATCAACTGAAGGTAACAGTCACTTGATTGTCCTATGAAAATACATAATATTACCCCTTTAAGTAGTCGGTGTCTATCAAAGTGATCCAAAGTGACTGGACTAATGTGTGGTTTGATGTAATATGTGAGCTTCTGCAGCACAGATGTTGTTGGACCAGTCGGGGTTCACATGCTGATCCTGTTTCAACTCATTTTGTTGGACCAAAGACCAATAAAGAAGGTGGCCTAGTCTAAATCAGTCACATTGCTTATCTCAGGAACTGGCAGCAGCAGAGGAAGCTTGTTGATCCTCCGCAGAGGAACGGCAAGCTGGCGGAGGCAGTGTGACGCTTGAGGCAAAGTTGTGCTGGGAAACGCAGGTCCTGCCATCCAAGTGGATATTACTTTGACACATCCCACCTGCTGGAGCATCGTTGCAGATAATGAATGTCCTTTCATGGACAGGCTGCAGCCTCTTCTGGCTGGATAATTTGCTACAAAGCGAAAATGCTAAGCTTGTTAGAGGATTGCATCCCCCTTATAAGTAGGACAGTAATAATAGTTTTGCTCTCCGAATCCCAAAACACTGAATCAAATCAAGAAATGAAGTTTGCCACAAATGTATTTTCAGAATATATTATATCATCAGAGCTCTTGAAGATGTAATTTTATTTGCATGACATTGTAAATATTGGTTAGCATAAAGGTGGTTTATTTTTTGAAGAGAAAATGAAAAGCAAACCCACATGAGTTGAGTTTTGGGATGCTTTTTATACACAGCAGACAGCTGATAGATGTGTTGGAGGGATTGTTCTATAATGTATTTTTACCGGCACTGCAGCCCCATGCAGAGCTGCATAGGGCTGCAGCTCTGCATGGGGCCCCGGGGCCACTTACAGGAAAACATCTCTCAAACCTCTCACTGAAATGGTTCCAGAAGAACACAGTGATGCACTAAATAATTTCTATTAACATATTTCATTGATTTAAGTACAAAAGTGCTGTGAGGATTACATTTTGTCACACTTAAATGTATCATATGATCAAACAAATCAGACTCACAAGAAGAAACACAAAAAAAAGGTTTTTAAATGATGAGTTTTGATTGTTTCCGGTTTTTGGTAGGAACATGTTTGCATAACATTTTCTCCCCACATTAATTAAATTCCCTTTGAAAACTGAAGGCTAATTTTACTCAGTTTAGCTTTTGTCTAATTATAGTTAAATAGTTTAATACAGGTATTATGCAAAAATCTGTATTTTTGAGCATTATTTCATGGTATGAGCTTATTCCCTCATCAGAAACGTACCTGGAGCGCTTAAAGCTCCTAAACGGCATAATGGAGGCCATAGAGATGTTATGAAGTCAAATCTCTTTTAAGTTATTTTTGATACGTACGATATTTTCATAACAACTTGAAGTTACTTGAATGTGCCATTAAACAAGCACTAAAAACACATAATACACCAAAACAACAGCAGGAGATTAAACAAAATCTGCAAGGACACAAATACTTTTTCACAGAGCTTTGCGTCATCTTATTGATACAAGAAAGTAAAAGTACAAGAAATGACTGACAAAGATAGCAGTGGAAAAAGAAACCTGATCTGTGGGTAAGGACTAGGCCTACCTGGAATTTCTTTTATGTTCAAAGTGGGAGTTTGCTTTTCTTTAGCATCTTCTTGTCAAAGAACAATTGCTTGTGAGGCAATCAGCCGGACTGCTGCTGAATGCCGTCTCCTCAAACAGGAAGCTTTTACCCCACAAGTCCATTCAACGAAAGAAGGAAAACCTGTTAAATCAACACAATTGTCTCATGTTACCTATTGACAAGACACTTCAAGGCAGGAAGTCTTTCTGTCGATACCCGCACAGGTTGAGTGAGCCATTCTTTTCTTTTTGTTCTGCTTTTAGACAGGATGGACATGCAAGACGGCGCACCAAAGTTTCCGAGTGTCACTGGGTTTACTGTGATTAAACGAGCTTTTCAATGCCACCTATAATTACATCAACACAAATACGTGTGGGAAATGCATACGGAAATAAGTGTTATTGTGAACTGATGAGAGATTTCCAATTAGTCAAGTTTACAGGAACAAACTCAAACCCCTAAGTTCCCTGATGGTCTTAAAATGTTCATGTTGTGGCAAAGTACAAAGGCTGTGAAAGTAATCTGATGAAACTTCAGAGAGTGTGGATAATACAACACAGACACCACAATCCACTCATTTCCAAGTTATAAATAAATAGCGACAAGAAGGAAAATTAATCAGAACTTCTCTTTAAGGCTGCATGTTTGGCCGGCGTCTCAGCAAAACAAGATGTCGAAGCCTTTTGGAGAAAGGCTCAAGTGATTATGAGCCTGTGTGTCTTTATGATTGTCATGGAAAGACAGACATGAAGGAATATGTCATCAGACATGGTTAGCAGTTAATTATGCTAAAGCAGATCTGACTTTGATCGGCAAATTGAATCTTAAAACAATAAGTGAAAATCAAATCCGTCATAAACCACAAGCACGAAAAACAACAAATGCTTGGTAATTATTTCTGTTTTAGAAAATTACTTTGAAAAGCCAAACTACTTTCTGAAAGACTCATATTCCCTCTGATGTTTCTAAAATGACTTGGCGACGTAGATTTACCAACTGAAACATACATCGCCTCATAAAAGTATTTACACCCCATAAATTTTCCCTTATTTTATCATCTTGCAACTTCAATGTATTTTTCTGATATTTTATGAGACAGAGCAGCACAACATACTCTAATACAGCATGCTTTTGGTGATTTTCAACATTTATCTAAAACAAAAGTCTAAAAAGTTTTCATTTGACCCTTTGCCTAATTTGCAGTACCGTAACTCTTCAGCGCCATCTGAAAAATCCCAACGGTTTCTGCGCTTTCCAGCCAATATTGGCTTATTACGGTAATTTCACTTCCGCCACAGCAGGGATTGAAATAGATGGTATAAAAAACGTAGAAAGACATTTTGCATCTGTTATACCCTGAACTCTTCCAGTGTCACAGTTTACGCTTCGAATTTCATATAAAAATAAACCTCCTGTTAATCACTTTTTGCGATCCAATTATAAATGGGTTAATCCAAACATTTATCAACAGCTCAGCCCTGCACTGTGTTCAGTTTAATTTGAGCAGAAAGAGCTAAGCTTTTCACATAAAAGGGTATAATAATCATCAACTAATTTAGTAATCAATTAATCATTAACTGGAGCATTTGGACTCAAAACAGGCCCTTTGCTGAACGATCAACATGGTCACAGCTAGTGGTTAACGTTACGAAATTTAATGGGAAAAGCTTGTTTTAGCTGCAGATGATCTACAAATGACTAAATTAATGATATTTTATTACGTTTTAGGCAATAAAATCTTCATTTTCTTATTTAAAAAAATGAATGAACATTTCTTATCGCTATATTTCTAATATAGTATAAAACAAGCTTGAATAGTTGAATGAAATATACAATTAATTGATTAATCGTTAGTGTAATTGATTAAAAATAATTGTTATTTCGTTCTCTCAAAGCTCTGTTTAATCCGTCATCCAAACCTGAAAGGAGTAAAACAAACAAAATTACCTTTGAATCATATGAATATATTATTTTTCTGCTCCTAATTATACTTTGGTGATCGATCACATCAGATATCAACAGACTGGAGTTTAAGGCTTTAACATGACAAAACTCTGCAAGACATTAATCAGCCTTTCTGCAAACCTGTTAACCTTTTGTTTAGAACCGAGCCACAACTTTAAATTCCCCGTAGAAACGCGCACACAGCTTTCCAAGCAAGGCTTAAGGCTTCCAGGTTTCCTTGTGGGGTCCTGGAAGAGCTTTAATTGGCTTCTTGTGTTTTGGCTCATATGGGCTTCTGTTGCTGGAGAAGATTAATGGCGACAAGGACGTCATCAAAGAAGCTGGAGAAAGATTAAGTAGTTTCCTTTGCGCTGACACTCATCAAATCTCGTCTGTAAGAAAACAAAGACCGCACAGGTGGCGCCGTATTTGATTAACAGAATCAAAGGAAATGTACACAGATGAAACAAGGCAAAAAATGAATATTTATTCATTATTTTTTTTTACAAATGAAGGACATATTTTCTTCTTAAGAATATCATTGATTTTAAAAAAACATTTATTAATGACAACACAAAAAAAAGGAGCATGAAGAGACTGTGGACATGTTATATCCCCTCTCACACATAACAGGAGAGAGATGGATGAGTGTGTGACATTTTGACTAACTGCTGGGAGTCTGTGTCGTCCAATCACATTGAGTGCTGCGAGTGTACGGCAGAAATTAAAACGATAACTGATAAGTGTTACCTTTGCACGAACTGAAAGTCTGGCTGATTTCACCAGCAGCTTCCAGCCTGGGAGTTTGCAGCTGTTCGCTGCTTGATAAGGGAAACTCTCTGGCAGGATAAGGCTTTAGTTTGTGCATGTTGCTGCTTGGAAAAGCAATTTTTAGAAACGTAATTTACAGATTCTTTCTGTATTTTTGCTGGGAAAGAACATATCTCCAGTCATATGGTCAAATTTTGTGATGATTTTACATTTATGATTTGTCTTCAATTGTTTTATTTTTTTTTACTCTATTGGAGAAACATGCTTTCTCTTTTATTTTATTTTTATTTATAGTTTTTGTTTACAGAGGAAAACAAGGTTTGCCTTTGACATTTGGACTCAATGACTGAAGTTAAAACTGTTAGCTGTGATTTTATGGGTCAGAAAGTTCAACTTCTTTTTTAAAAAAAGCCCAAAATTATCCAAAAAAATATATATAAATACAGAAAAATGGACTCATAAAACTAAGACGTTTTCATGACTGCATGTTTTTATTGCTCTGCTCCTCCTAGAGCAACACTTACCCACATCAAGCGAGAGCAATCAATAAGTGTGTGACATTTTCACTAACTGCAGTGAATCACCGTCGTCCAATCGCACTGAATGCTATGAGGGTACACTAGAAATTAAAATAATTGATAAAGTGTTAGCTTTGCATAAACCGGACGTCTGGCTGCGTCAGACAGCTGGAAACAGCAGGACGCTAATAAGCTGATCTTGGCTGGTTTATTGGTCCAGCTCCCTGTCAGGGTGGACTCATCTGTCACAGGTGCAGCTGAATATAAAGGGGCATCATAAAAGTTCATTATTTAATGAACTGAATTCAATGGGTGTGTACAGCATATCTGAGGTGCTTCAAAGAAAATCAAGCACCAGGCATTTTCCTGAGCACTGGCTGGCTGAAGGCCCAAGATGCCGGTGCTAAGATGGTTTCCACTGTGTGTATTAATGCATATTAAAGGGTATTTGGAGGGTGAACTACTGAAACAGCTGTTTTTAGACGGGATCTCAAGTATTCATAGATTTCCTCCCCCTGCAAAAACCAGTGGTCCACTCTGCTGAATATTTATGAGGAATTTGTGCCACTTCCATATTGTCCACATGGATGGATATCTGATAGTTTTCAAAGTGTCTGCAGTTTGAAAGGACACCTTGCATTTTATTCAATTCTTACATGATTAAAGTGAGACATGCGTCATAATTCTGCACCAGAAGCCAAGCTCTGCAAATCCTGACAAAAACAATGGCTGACGTAAGCAGATCCGTTCTCCATGTTATGATTATGCGACAGCAATGTTGGCTCCCATTGCTCAAAAACTTTAGAAGTGATCCAAAATGGCGGCGGCTTTTTAACTCCTAGCGAAAGCTTTGGGGTCGTATACAGAAGCTTCATTTGATAAAATGAATATAGATGCTAATGAATAAATAAGTTGGATTTTAGGAAAAAGCTGATGTGAACTGAGCATTAAGACTCGCCGCATGAACGTGGCCTAAAAGTGGCTCTTTGGGTCAGGAAGGCTGCAGACGCCCCGGCTTTCACATGGTTAGAAACACTTGACACCCTTCACAAGGAGGGTAAACCACAGGCAGCTGCATCCAAGCAAATTACAGAAAAATTAGGATTTCTGCCAAACTCCACAGAGGTGCAGAAAAGGTGGCCATCCTCTGACATCTTATTAAAAAACACTTTAAATCCTAACAGCTCTGGTTTTAGTTTGTGTGACTATTTAACCTACTTGTGACTTGTAAGTTAATTTGGCCACTAGATTGGTGGTGTGTTAGTAATCATGTGTCAGCTCATTAGGTTGGCTTTTGTTTTTTTTTTCTCGCATGGTTCAGCATTTCAAATATACAGTTGCACTTTAATCAGTGGAAGTCTGCTTATGCATTTGCAGCAAATTATCACTTAACCTTGAAACACCAGAGCTAAAGGGGCCCGTGGTACCAGACCGACACATTCTCTAAGCGATCAAGCAGTGTTAAAAGCAGAACTCTGGACACCATTAAAAATTGTCAGATGATCCTGGTGCCCTGCGATAAGCGAGTGGTTCGGCTGACTGCTGCAGATACCTGCTCATGTCTCTCCCAGAGTACAATCAGATCGATTCTGCGTCATCTTCTCAATAGCTGCGTCCGTTTCTATTGCAAACGTGTGCAAAAGTTTTCCAATATTCTGCTAATGTCGACAGTGCAAGGTTTTTATTAAACAAAAAGCACAATTAAAATCACACGGGAAAACGTTTGTTCTCGCGATAAGTCTTTAAAAAACACGTTGCATCAACATCCTCCTACCGCTTCCTGTCGTCTTTTTCATCTTTTCCACCAGCAATAGCATCCCGTTGTTCATCACATGACTCGTGTGACACTAAAACATTAAGAAATTCTTTTTTTCTTCAATTTGCACAATTGCATAGACCGTTGTGCAAAATGCATACAATTTGCACAATTTGTATGCATTTGTGTGCATACAAATTTGCGTACAAATTTGCAAACCATCAATGGTTTGGAAGATCAAACCATTGATGGTTTGATGGAAAATGGTTCTCCATCAAACCATTTTGAGAAGCTCGTGGAAGAAAACCCTAAAAACAACAACAGCTAGTTGGAACAGTCTGTTCCAACTAGTCTGTTCCAACTAGTCTGTTCCAACTAGTCT
>VMRN01000025.1:1978342-2060946 GCA_010277015.1 Poeciliopsis turrubarensis
CTGTTCCAACTAGTCTGTTCCAACTAGTCTGTTCCAACTAGTCTGTTGGAACAGACTCGATTTTAAAGTGATGCATTCTGACAAACTCGACTCTGTGGGGGACGAAGAATTTTTAATCACCCAAACATCCAGACTTGAGGATCTGACTAATGCAGACGGGTTTACCACAGAAAATGTGACCTAGTGCTGTTTCAAGGTTTGATTTCATCCACTTGAGTCAAGGGAATCTCAGTGCCATAAGCAGCGGTCAGTCCTGATGTCTCCGCTGATGAGGATCGTTTCTGACAAAGGGTCATTGGCTCTGCGTGACGACGGATATGCCTGCATGCCCTGATGGGCTGCTTCTTCTCTCACAGTTGGTCTAAATGCAGACTGGCACTGACACTAATGTACACTGATGAAGCTGTGAGAGTCAATAGATGGGGAGGAGAGCAGGGGGGGTGGGACACACTGGATTCTTAATTTACTCCATTTGTCCCATTTGTCAGATGCTGGACCTCTGTGGTAACTAAACGGATGGATCAGTCTGCATGTCTGGCAGAGAGCCCTGAGGACAGGCAGAAGAAATTGAGTCACTGTGAACAAGTGAAGGTTCACTACATGGCAACCTTGGACATTTTTGCAGAGCTGTTGTGTGAGGTTTGTTTTTTGTTTCCTCTCCGTGAAAGCAGCATGTCCAGGTCGGATGAGCTCAAAACACTGTTTAATGCCGAGTGCCTGAACTCGGCAGCTTCCTCCTGCTCATGCTGTGGTGCCCCTGGGCAAGGCACCACCCAAGTAGCCTACCCATTTGTGTATACAATATAGGAATGTGTGTGTTTGTGCGTGCAAATACGACTCTGCTGTGGTTAGAGATTCAGTTAAATAAGCTTATTTACCCCACAGATGGTTTTACAAACTTTTTATAGGCCTTCTAGCCAGTTTGCTGTTTGCCTTTTCTCTTAAACTGCAATTTGCCTTAGTAATAACACAAGAGTTGTCTATTAAAAAAACCTAACGGAGAGAAAAATAATCACATATGCTTGTAAAACTATCCGGATAGACGACATTATTAAAATCACAAAACAAAACAAAATTACATTCACTAGCTGAATAATAGATTTTCTATAAAGAGACACAAATTATGTAAGCAGGAATTATGGTATAGAGTTTTCTACTTTTGGAAGAAAAATTCATTTTCTTCACAGTGGGACTGTACAATTACCTGAATGGAGCTTCAGAACATAATAAAAACAAGTGGAAGTGCAAGTTTATTTTGAAACATTCAAATATACACTTTAAACAGTAAATAGTAAGTCCCCAAACCTCAAGGACAAACATTTAAGGACTATGAGAGTGGTTTTATAAACTTAATTAATTTTGATGAAGAAAGTGTGGATTGTACTTCAAAGTATACGTGTCACCGTTTGCAGGCTTCTTTTCTAAACTGTTCCAGATCAACGGGGAGAAATTCGCAGCGTTCTGCTGCGCCACAAACGGGTTCATTACTTTTCCAGAACGTCACCTTGTTTTCAAACTAGATTGCTTTGAACAAGAACAAAATGACTATTTAGTAATGAAGTTTCCACAGTCTGAGTTCTCCATCAAACCATTTGGAGAAGCTCGTGGAAGAAAACCCAAAACATTTAACACAAGTTCTACAAAAAGCCAGTGTTGCCAATTACTGAGGAAATGATGCCAACTTCTGATTTTAAAGATATTAAAAAAATAAAATCTTCTTTCTTTATATCAAACATGTACCAAAAGAAAATTACTTTGGTTATTCTAACTGACCAAACAGTAAATTAGTTTGGTCTGATTTATCTTCAGACAGTGAGAAAAAAAAGTGTGTGTGCCTTTTTATTAGATGTATGTAAACTTCTGGTTTCCTAAGTCCCGAATGTCAACATATTTGATGCTAATGATATTATATTAGCCTCAAGCATCAAGTCTATTAACATGCAACTGTGGATTTAAACAGGAATGTCAGTCACATCCTGTTTTATCCTCAACATTTCATCTTTAAAAAGATTTTTCACTTCATTTTTCACAAAACTAAGAGGAAGGTTCAGAAAACTGAACATGACAACTTTGCTTGTGTCTAATTTGAGACAAGTTGATCTGTGCATGCAAAACAAATTTGTTTATTCTCACCAGAGGCAGAGAGTAAAACCATGAAGACGAAACTATAATTCAGCGCTTTTAGTGAATCCAGAAATGAGTCAGGCTGACTGGAGAGAAATGATTGGTCAATGAAGAAAAGTCGTTTCCTCCTTACTCAAATCAACACAAACTAAGTAAAAGGAAGCCACTATAACCAGAAGGACTGTCAGCCTTTTTCCCCCAGTTGGATTCGGCCCCATGCTCAGCTCCTGGGTGGACGGGTTTAATTGGAGAACTCTAACGCGCAGCTGGACGGCGGAGCGACTCCTGCCCTCCCTGGCTCTGAAAACGAGAGGCCATAAAAATCACTGCTGCTGTCCCCATGCAGCCACTGCAGGCGTCCCTGTAGAAGCCAGCAAATTTATTCATAGGATCTGAGCTGTTTGTTTGCGAACCGTCTCATTTGCAAAATAACAGACAATCATAATTTCCGCGAGTTGATCCTGGGTTAATCCAAATAATTGACAATTCATTGTAAGTTCACGTTTTCTGGCATCGGAATTGACTCGTTCTGTCTATCAGCAGGGCATAAACTGAGCGTCCAATTGATCAAGTTGTGCGGATGCAAAACGCTTTATAAACAATGGCAAATTAAGCGGAAAGTGGCAGTAAAACTTCCAGCATAATGGACAGGGAATTGGAAAGCATGCAGTCTGATAGCGAACCGCACTGAGCAATAATTAATAGATAAAACTAACAGCCAGAACATAATTAGTTTGGAACTTTTTCACATCTTGTCATGTGAAAACCACAACTTTGATGTCATTTATTGGGATTTTATGTGACACAGCAACACAATGTAAAGCTTAATTCTAAAGTGAAAGAAAAATCATTTGTGTACATAAAACTTGACTCGTTTGAATTACACCCAATTAACTGACATGCTATTTAATAATCCAGATAAACTTAGAAAATCAAGGGGAGCATTGAAGAAGGAAATCTGGAGGATTTGCAGAGATCCATCGATCAGGTGGGCAACACAGAAAACATCCACAAAGCAGGACTTGATGCTCGATTTAGACATTAACGTCCAATTTCTATTTTTTTCACAGTGTCATTCATACAAATAAGAGGATTTGATAGAAAAGTAGTTTGTATAATGAGCTCTGCACAAGCGCATTTTCACCATTTGCTTGCTAATTGCTGCTGCCGCTAGTCTGGAGGAGCAGAGAGAAAAGGATCAAGGAGATCATTTCAAACACGCATGAAATTATCAAAGTAATATTCCAGGTATGATTTTAAAAACAACATAGAGGAAGCTAATAAAAATAAATCACAGCAATAAAGTTTTTGTGGAGCAGTGACTGCAATTTTTGTCGTTAAAATTGTATAGTCAGAGCAATGAGTGGGGGGATTGTGATGTAATGCACTTCATCCACAAACGTCCATCATTTCAGATATATGACCTATGACATAAAAGTCGGATCAAATGTTTAGACTGCAGAGACTTTGAAAGCAAAAACTGGCACAGATTAGACTTTTTTTGTGGGATGAAAAGATCGGAACTGGATCGTTCAGATCGCGATGAAAAAGTCGCATGTGGGGGAAAAAATACGGATTTGGTTTGCAGATCCCTGCTGTGCAAATGTAGCCTATTTGTGCATCTCAAAAGCCTTTCTAGAACGATAGCAGGAGGAAATGCAGTTTTTACGACACTGCAAAAACGTTGAAGAACTTTCATGATAAAAAAGTTCAACGTTTTGGGCTCACAGATCAAAATGGTATCCAGTGTAATACACGGTGGTGGAAACCTCATGCTGATCCTCTCCACATTCTCTCGACATTGAGTGGGAATGTGGAGAGAATGGATGGGAAGATGCATGAAGCTCAAACCATGGAAATCCGGGAGGGAAAAGTGGTTTGAACCTGGAGCAGGGCAACAACCCCAAACATCCAGCCAGAGCCACAAACGGACAGTTTGGATCAAAGTATGTTCATGCATCATGGAAGGAAGCATGAGAAATATTGATATATGACAAAAATATGGAAAACATCAAGGAGGTATAGAATACTGTGGCCAGGCATCATAAATAGTAGCAAAGAGCCGTGAAAGACATTCATCAGGGTCCCGACTCTGAATCAGTCACGGTTTTACTCAGCCTGGGTCAGAGTTGTTTTACTTCCTGTGTCAAAGTTTTTGCATCAAATGTGAACTAGAGTGCTTCTAGAAAGCGTTCACAGCTTCGCTTTTTAGTGAATTGTGAAAAATATTTTGTTACAAAACCCAAATCCCTAACCCCTAACCCTGCAAATTTAGCAAATTTTGTGTTACAGCCAAGAGCAAGTTCTAATAATTTAATCTTTTCTCAAAGTTCTACTCACAAATACCCCCTTATAATAATCTGGTGAAAAAAAAAAAAGCTGTTTAGATTTTGGTAAATGTATTAAAAATAGAAATTTTTCTGTATTCTTCCCCAGATTTGTGCCTCATTTCATGCTTGATGTTTGCACTCAGACATCAGACCTTAAAAAGACAGACTTCCCAGCTCAAGCCCAATCAACTGGATTCACTGCAGGTGAGTCCATTTAGGCTTGAGAAGCATCTCCAGGACGATCAGTGGAAACAAATCAATTTGAGCCGGGAATTCTCACCGAAGTGTCATTTCTTTGGTTTTCTTCTTTCAAAACATTTATTCGAAGCAAATGACGAAACTCAGATGGTTGAAAAATAGTAACAAAACATGAACGCTATATTTAAGTGCTTGTGTCTCGGGGCTGCACAAAGCAGCAGTTGGGAGCCGTGCTGCCTGCAGCAGTAGAATCACAGTCTGGGCTCTTTCTGCTTGGAGTTTGCATGTTTTCTCCTGCTTGTCTTGTGCGTTTCTGTGTTGCCCTTTAATAAATTGGCAACTCAGTGGCAGACTCGCCATACACACCTTGAACAGGATCCAGAATACACACCTGAGACAGTGAAGAAGAAGAAACTGCAACATGGAGCTACCTTCCCAGATCTTCCACTTACAATTGGAAGATGTGTGGATGCGTATCTTCTCGATTAGCAGGTTATTGGAATTTTTTTGTCGTAAATTTCTGACTTTATAATCTAGACTATCACCATAATTGTGGAAAAGTGCCTATTTTTTGTGCAAATTTGTAACTTTTTGACATAATACAAAAATACTATCAAACTGCAGACATGTACTCCTGTGTGGCATTGTTTTTCTTTTATCAATTTTATTTTAAGTGTGTTGAAAAGCTCCTATGATTTTTTTTTTTTTTTGGTTATGGACCACTGCGACATTTGCAGCGTAATTTTGCTTTGCTTCGCATTCATTTGGAAGTAAAAGGATGTCTGCAAAACACAAACTCGCATGCGGAGACGTGTGAGATTTTGAAGACATCAATTTGTTTTACGTCCAGGAAGGTGATGGAAAGCAAAGGTGAACGTCTCTAGATTGTGTCTCTGATTAATTTGAGCAGCTTCCCGGTTTGCTTTGTTTGTTAAAAGCTATTTTAAGACCTCTGGGGGATAATGCATCCCAGGGGAGACAATCAAACACCACTGGGACCAGGGAAGGTTAACCATCAGCTGCTCTGATTTAGGAGGAAGTTGAGGAGGAGGGATGTTGACACCGCTTCTGCACGTCCTCTGCTTCTGCACTGTGAACTGAAATTTCACTCTTGCTGCAGTGCCTCTCTCTGAGAGGACGGGCTGCAGCGAGAAACTTCATTAAAATCACACACAGTTTGTGCCAGAACACCGAAAAGATAAATTAAGCAAGCTCACTTCATTTTATTTCCCTGATTATTTGAAGCAGTCGTATTTACAGGCAGTAAAAAGGAAAAAACAAAAGGAAAAAAACCTGAGTGGATGTCAGGTACCAAACAGCTCAAATTGTAGCAAGAGCTCTCAGCCAGGTGTGAGTGATGGTGATGGTGTTTTAGAAACACCTGGGATCTGTTCACTTGGCTTTGCTGTGATGGTTCAGTCAGATGCAGCGTTACAGAACAAAAAGATCTGGTGAAGAGGAGCTGAAGAGGATGGAGGGAACACGGTGAGCCTCGTTCTAAAAGGGAAAAACATTTTTTTTTCTCTGTTTTGCTTTAATTTTTCAGGTCCTGGCAGAAATTTGTCTCTGAATTTGGACGGCATTCTGAGCGAAACGTGTCAGCGTTTTATTGCCAGTTGCTGCCGATCGATTGGATTCAGCTCGGGACTTAAGATTTAGGATTTGGAGGTTTGAGATTCTTAAAGGGGCGGTATTATTTGTTTTCCAGGGACATACCCTTGCAGTAGATCAGCAGCTGAGCAACTGCGTTTTTAAAAGAGGAATCACTTTTATAAGTGTGAAGTTTGCTGGACGTTTAGTTTCCAATGCGATAAATAATACGCCACATCTTTAACCGGATGCCTGCAGTTTTTTTCTGATATGGAAACTACACCCTTTAGTTCAACTTGTTTTAATGCATCTACAGGCAATAAATCTGCACAAGAGTTTCAAACAAAGGACCTCTGATGGTAATCCAGTTCAGATTTAATACTTTGTAGAAATATTATATCATAATATATAACATTTATGCATAGATTGAAATATCTTTTGTCTACTAAACTGTACTCTATTTTTGTCTCCTGACTTTTGCAGGTAACTAAACAAAGTGATTACCAGCTAAAGTTCATCCAATAACAGGTTTTCTTTTTATTTCAAGTGTTTTCTTAATTTGAGAAGTGGATGTGTTGAACCCTCGGGGAGAAGCAGGCTGCAAACTTTTCTTCTGACATTTCAAAACACATCAAACTTCCTCAATTTTAGAATGACATATTTTATCCTCTAACGTATCTCCACTGCATTAACTTCTGGGACCTCTTTTGGAGGAACGTATTAGCAAACCTTTTATGATGGCTGAGTCGATTAAAGACTGTCGTCTGCGTCTCTGTGCGAGCGACTTTTATTAGACCCAAGTCGACAATCCCCGAGGTGGAAACGTGTGATAATGTCTCCCGCGAGAGGAGAGGCGTAAACTCATTCGTTTACAGTACGATCGTTTATTATAGGCGACCCCGACACGACCTCGTAACGTACACACTGGAAACAAGAGCAGAAACAGGAGGCAGCTTCATTTCTAGGCACTATGAACAATCTGTTTATGCAGAAGTAAAGGTTATTACACTGAAACAATGTGCGAACAAGCTGCGACGGAAAGAAACACTTTTCACACAGACAGGAAGGTTTCTTAGTCTTTTGACAACAGTGGGAAGATTTATAAAAAAAAAACATGTCATAATATGTCTAACATGGCAGACCCAGAGTAGATAAAGCAGTTGTTTGAATGAGTGTGAGTTGCAAAGAGTATCTGCACCCTACTGATCAATGCATGAAACACTCCACTGTTATCCAGCTCAATGAATCGGATATGCAAATACACCATGTCCATTAACCATTCAATCACTGTAATGTAATGACTCGTATTATTGGCTGTGGGTGTGCACCTCTGAAGTCATTTGGATTGATTTTTTTTTTCTTTCCTTCTTCCAATACTTGTCCTACTGGAGCCTCAACGATTCACAGCAGCATGAAGTTTCCCGCAAGGCAGCAATATGTCTGAAATGTGTTTCATCCAGAGTCAATGGGCGGTTCTGACCCGCAAAATGAACCGATTCCTGACAGAAACAAAACTTATTAAAGTCACGGGGCTGATCGTTTACTTCAACCTGAAGTTTCCCTCAAAGAAAAAACAAAGAGCGCGACAGTCAGATGTTCTGCCTTTTACAGTGGGATACCACAAGTTTTATCCTCTGATTTGGACACAATCTCTTTTTTTTTTTTTTTTTAATTTTGTAGCCAAAGAGGAGCACATTTTGAAAACAAAAAGCTTCCCAGTTGTGTCCCGGAGGTAGTTTTATAGAGGAAAAGTGGTAGAAATCCTCTCACAGCTCTACAAAGCGGAACGAAATGGATAGATAAATAAAAAAAAAGAAAAAAAGAAAAAGCTGGACAGCCATGCATGTTAAAAGCCTAAGTGCCATCAAAGCCCCTTGGGCTACAAAGGACTCTTTTAGCAAATGGATGGCAACAGCTGCAAACTCTGGGCTGTTCTTAATGTGCACAGTGCAGATGTCTGCATTCGAGTCCCACAGTCTGAGACAGATCTGTCTAGCGCTACACTAGGCCTCTCTCATCATATCGCCGGAGCTTCATTAGGCTCTGAACTGCGCATCAACAGCTGTCTGACAGTTTTCGCTCTCCAATTAAAGCCAAAAAAGTTACACTGATCCCCATCAAAGACTTGTGTTGGATACTGTGGGAATCCCTTTGTCTCTGATGTGTTATACAAACGCATCCCGAGTCTTTCAGCTGCTTTCTTGGTTACATAAACTGTGAAGATGGCAACAACAAAAAAACCTAAAGCCGGAAAAATAACTTAACTCTCCGTATCATGTTAATCCAGGACAACTTTGAACCTCCTTCAAACATTTAAATAGTTTTTTTTTCTTCACAAGCCACTTGGTTTCCTCTGGTGGTTTTGCATGTTTTTTTTTGTTTCCTACCACACTTTTTCCTTCCACTCAGCTTTCCATTAAATGTAGAGAGATAACCCTGTCAGCAATCAGCATCTTTAGCCAGACGTGATCGTTCAGTTCACTTTATGTTTGGGTCAACTTCTCTATTCAATTGACTGACACGTGGCTCTAAAATGTGATCACAATGCCCTTTCAGTTTTGTTCAACCAAATTTATTTACAGAACAAATGTTTTGGGTGTGACAGTTTACAGGCACGTTAAAAAATGGAGTTCAACTGAACCACCTGCATGAGACACTGAAACATCACGGCTATTGGGAAAAGGCTGCAGTTGCCAAAAAAAACAGGAATGTGCTGCAAACATGGATCATATTCAGTCAGATGAGACATTTATCCAATCAGTGAACTGGGACAGGTTGACTATTGAACTCATTTAATGCTCAAAACAAATACAAGTTACTTTACTGGGTCATCACAATTGAACAAGATATTTTTTTTTAATTCTTATATTTGTAACACCCTCAGAAATATACATTCACATGGCTGCATACAAACAGATTTATTTATTTTTTTGTACTTTTTGAGATTCTTTCAGTGACACCATTTTGACAGACTGTATGCATTACCCCCTTTGTATGACAGTGAAGTCACTATTGGCATGTTAAAAAGGTACTAGAGGAGCAGTTTGTAGTCGAGACTTTGGGAAAAAGCTATCCATCAACTTCATCTATCCATCACCGAGTCTCCATGTTTGCAGTCAAATAAGGTTTATTTTACACAACAGGCTCCCTATTAAACCCAGACTATAATCTCAACTTTATGTACAATATTTACAGTGGAATGTTAAACATACAGAATACAAAAAGTAGGATTAGGATGGAATGAAGTTACAGTCACTATTATAAAATAGAAAGTCAGAACACCTCAGTAATATGAATGTTAATATTTAGCAATGTACATTTTGACCCCAAAGTGTTTTTTTTTGTTTTTTCTTTTGTTGTCTGAGAAGCAGTTGTGGCAGTGGTTTCATAACAGAAGCAGAAAAAAAGTCAAATGAAACCATACGTTTGTGCTTTCAATGGGGGGCGATGTTCATTAATTCACACATGCAAGTCACGTTTCTTTTTACCGGATCAGAGTCGCTGTTGTTGTGCTTAAAAAGCTTAGAAGAACGTCAACAATCTGATCTGAGGCTGCAGGATTTAGATTTCAGAAATTCAACATTGAGTGCTGTGTTAATTGTTAGTTAGAAAATGAAACTGCTGAATTAGATTTTTTTTTGTGTGTGTGATCAAGTATGCAGTGTTAGTAAAGTGCTGGGATGAAGATTAACTGGATTCCACTGCATGTAAATGATCATTTGTGTTAAATGGAGATTTACAGTCTGTCTGTGTTTTGGAGATTTTTTTGTTTTGTTTGTTCCGGACAAAAAAAAAAAAAAAACCCTGACTGTGTTTTTAATTAGATTTTATTTGGATAGACACAACTGTGAAGAAGAAGAAGAAAAATTCCAACAAACATTTTTGTTATCCAATACAAATTGGAAAGGTGTGCATTGTTTTCACTTCCTTTACTCTGAAACCCCGAAAGAAAATCTAGTGCATTCAAAAACTCCAGAAGTTTTCTGAAGCTTTGGTTAGATAATGTCAGGGGACAAATGTTAAACTTATTCAGTTTTTTTTTTTTTTTTTTTAAATTTCAGAAATGTTAGTTTAAGAATTTTTGGAACAAAAAAAGGTTAAATTATAAAAAAAACACAACATGAATTTAAGACCAAAGTGCAGCGTAAAAAAATAACTAAATTAATAAGTTATATTTTACTTAATGCCATAAATAAGATGAAATGGTGTTTGACTTTTACACCCAGTCAGAAAAGGCTTTGTTGTATTATTGGTGGTTTAGCCAGCTGTAAATATTGCAGCTGTCAAGCCAAACCTTGAGTAAATACACACTTTCCCACGATGAAGGTGGTGAATAACGCTGCTAGAATATGTTGATTTTAATTGCCTCATGTCAGGAAAAAAAAGGAATGTAAAATTTGAAATTTAAATTGTAAAAGAACATAAAAGGGGAAATGCATAAATTGAAAATGTAACTAGTTAGTGTGAAAAATCTGGACATTTTTAAGAGCTTTAAAGGTCTAAAGTTCAGCTGATTTTTTTATAGCTTCAAATCCTTAAAGATCCTGCAGAAACACTGAGAAGCGCATCAGTGTGAAGTATCCACAAATTAGAAATCTAATGCATGAAAATGTTTGCAGGTGGTCATAATTTATTTATGTTGGGGGTATCACTGTAAAAGAATTAGATACATCAAACCTCAGAGGTTGATGCGAACATTTTTCTTCTACTTCACATTTCTGCGTCTTTTTCTTTTTTGTCCATGATATAAAACCTCAATAAAACACACAAAAGCTTATTTAAAAAAAAAAAAAACAAAAACCAAAAGAGGCATGAATACTTTTACAAAAATTGTGTCTAATTGTTTAATTTTACTCATCTCTTTGGGGAGTGAAGAGCTTAAATAAACAGGAAGTGGTTGCCGTGACTACCTCACCCCTCCTTCCTTTGATAGGCACTGAATAAAAAGAACAAAAACATAAAACGTGCTTTGTTTTCTTATAACGCTGCGGTTCAAACTATTTCTGACTAAACAAGAAAGCATTTCCCCTGCCTGTGTGAGAAAACCAAACTTTTTTTTTGTCCACAGTGACAGAAGAAACTGGCTACTGTTGCTCGGGTTATTATTTTAAAGTGTACTGTCTCTTTAAAACTGAAATAAGGCCATTGAAAAATGGATCGGAGGAGGACAGGATGAAACTGACTTCTAATAAGAACAACAGAAACTTCACTGTTCAATGCTTGTTTGTGTATATCATACAATATAGATTGAGGCTCATGATTAACATGCTCATCTAAAAGCATACAGTAGACAAGCATGGACTGAAAAACATTCACATCTGCAAGGAAATCCTCTCACAGGGGGTGTTTTTTTGTGTTCTTTATCATTTTAACATATATTTATATAGGTATGTTTGTGTTAACTGCAATATTGTCGTTGGGTACGGCGTACCGATGAAATCATAGCTCTGCCAATACCGACGACAATAAAAAAAAGGAGGATATTGTCGCCTTTCAAAGCTGCAAATGAGGACAAAAACACACTGGAATTGACTGGGAAAAAGAAAAAAAAAAATACCAACAGAAGCACTTCCACTCCCACACACAAAAAACATGCATAAAATAAGGCTTAATACAGTATTTATAGTGTTCAGAGCCAGTCAGATATGTTGTTTACATCCACAGATTTACTGCAATGCCTCTCTTATCTCTGATTTTTCACATTGAGATTTTTTTGTTTTCATTCTCGTTTGAAGCAAATATATTTTGCTGATCGCGTAATGGAGCTCAGAGCTGAGGAGAGGAGAAAGTCTTTCTGCTATACTAGCATCCACTGGCACTTGCTAACATCATGTTTAAAAACAGATACAGATATATACTGTATGTATAACGGTGGCATAAAGAGTCAGTGCGTCCCCCATATGCAGAAATAAAATCTTGACATTAAAAAATAAAATAAAATCAAATTCATCACTGCGAAATCACCCCCCCCCCAAAAAAAAATAGCTGGAATTCATTTGGAAAGAAAGGAAGGAAGAAACATCAATAAAGCAGCAGTCAAGTTCTTACGCTGCTTTCTTGCTTTGCAGCGTCATTTTTTCAGATCCCTTTACTTGTTAAAATATTTTCTCTGTTAGCGTAAATAAAAGCATCAGTTGACATTTCCCCTCTTATCCGAGTCCTTTGAGTCCATGGATGACTCCTGGTGGAAAATGAGGTTGATGTTAGCCAGTTCTTGGGTAAACAGTCTCAACTGGAGAGGCAGAATCATTACTGAGAAATTCCTCAGACACTTTTTCGCTGACATCCATTTTGAGGAAAAGGGGTCAGAACCAAACATAATTATGACAGCTCAACACACGCATAAAAACAGGAAAAGGAAAACACCCAGACATCTCATTGAAGTGGTAACATTTCTGAGCACATGTACACAGGTCAAACTGTTCAAGTCAAGTGACAATCATGACATTTCCGAGCGCTGCTAGCGATCCTGTGAGACTCAGCGAATGTCTTTTCCACATAATTACTCACAAAAGCATCCATACCTTTTGAGCTTTTAACACATTTTGTCTCATTGTAACCACAAAATTCAATGTTATGGGATAAATCAACACAAATGAGGGCATAACAGCGAAGTAGATGTAATATGACGCATACTTTCACAAATCTGGAAAATGTGGTTTTGTTAATTTTCCAATTAAAGAATGAAGGCATCTGTAATTTTTACCAACATAATCTGCAAAAAAATGCATACAATCACATTGTATTATTGTTAAGTAGTTTGGCTTTCATTGCATGAAATACGTATTTGATCACCGACCAATTAGGAGGAATTTAGCCGGTAGTTTGTCTTTTTTTCCCCCCCCTTATATTTGACTTTTTCCAGCAGCCTGAACAGCCAAATTAAGATGTTTTCATTCTCCAAAAAGCGTCCCGATTTACATCACTTCCAGTGTGGTGTATTCAACTACTACATCACTGATATGAGACATAATTCTGCACCAGCAGAAACCAGACGCAATAAATCTGGATGTAAACAATGACTGAAAATGATTATTCTGATGATCCCACCACTCCTGGTTCCGACTGCACAGGTGGCAGTCAATGCTCAACAAAAGGCTTGTGCTCAGTTAAGCTTTCTCTTTATTGGCTCCCTCTTTGTTGTGATCTTTTGACGGTGCTGCTAACTCCCACTTTTGAATTGGACACAAGACTAAAAATACTTGGAAAGATTTGGAGTTTTTTGCAGCAAAACTGATCCAGGAACTGTAGCACCCGTTATTACGGTGCGATGCTACGCGGAGTCAACATTCAGTCAATGTGGGGTCTGGAAATGTTGACAGTAAAGTCTGATTGCTACTAAATAGTAATATGATGTATCCTCTGTCCGACCTCTTTCATCGTAATAATTAAAATACTACTTTACGGTTGTCTCAAATACTTATTTCATGCCAAATTAAACATTAAAAAAAAATCAAACAATGTGATTTTCTGGATTTGTATGTAAGGTGCTGTCTCTTAAACCTCTCCATTCTGCATAAGCAGGGAAATCGGTGGTGGATAAAACACCGATTCCTCCCAGCACATCCTCCGAGTCACTTCTTTATAGAGCCACCTTTCGCTGTGATTAAATAGATTTTGTTTATCATTTGCTCTTGTATCTCATCTTACAGATTACTTCAACTAGTGACAAAATGTGAGAAAAGTTCAAGTGGCATTACTACCTTTGCAAGACAATTGCAATAAACTGAAAAGCAGAACACTGAAGTCTGTCAGCCCAGCTTCTGCCCTTCCCTCCACCGACTTCACGATTCACTGATAAGGACACTCATTTAGCATGATGGAAACTTTAGCAATAAAAAAATCATTGAATGTTATTATGTTACCACCATGTGTCTATATGGCTCAGTAGACTGACACCCTGTTATTAAAAATAAAAACAGCAAATAAAGTCCAAGATGGGGCTTGAGAAGCATCAACAATGTCTTTGGAGAAGGACAATAACGCGCTTTCGCCATAAATGTCGCACGTCTGTACAGCTAGTTTTTTTTTTTTTGTATCTTTTCTTTTTTTCCTGAAACATTTGACCATAAACTTTTAAACACTTTAAACTCCACCTGTAAAATATGTCAGACACAATAACTCTCATTTCTCTGCAGATCATACAAAAAGAGAATATAAAAATGACAAATTTGCAATTGCTAATGACAAAAATAAACAGAACAAACCAAAGTAAAACAAAAAATAAAAACCATACATCCAGTGTAGGACTTTCACAAATGTGCTCAGCAAAACCTCAACCTGTTCTTTTTTTTTTTTTTTTTTTATACATTTAATACATTTATAACATGAAAAATAAAATACACAACAGTATTGACCAACCACCTTTCTGGCCTTGGAGCCACATTGAGTCCATTTACATACCTTAGTTTGTAATCTTTGCCCATTAACTTGATGAAAGCGACACCAATGCTGTCGTGTTGCGAAGTCGTGTTCTTGGACTTTAAATAGACCCTTGATTTTCCTAACAGTGATAAGTTGGATGGAGTCTGATGCGGGGAAGAGGGGCGGGGGGTGAGTTGGAAACGCCACTGTGGGAGTTGCGGGTTGATGGATGTGAGGGAGGGGGCGTGGGGAGGTTGGGGTGAAGGGTGAGGTGGAATGCAGGTGAGGGGCGACAGGTTGCTTGGCGGTTGCATGCCTCTACACGTACCACTCTTTCTTAGAAATGACAGAGCCGTCGGTTTGAGAGATCATATCGTCGGCAATTTCAGGTTCTGGGTCGTACTGGAAGGCCAGAGTCCGCTCCCCGTAATCTCGGCTCTCCCCCTCATCCACAGTGAAGTACGGTCTCTTCAGGTCCTCGGATTCGGTGTCGAAATTCCGTTCGCTCGCCTCAAACCCCCCGGTGTTGCTGATCTGGGTGGGCTTCTTCTCGTCGTCCGAGTCGTCCGGGTATTGGAGGTTCTTGGGGATCGGGGGGTGCGCTGGCATGGCGCCCGCCTTGCTGTACCCGTTTCCGAAGACGTGCTTCTTGGTGCTGTAGTCCCCCTTGAAGGTGCGATGGCGGCGACGCAGGAACACGAAGAGCAGTATTGCCGCCACAGCCAACAGGATTACTCCCCCCACAGTGCCCCCGATGACGGCACTTGCATTGTGCTGCTCCGGAGTGACGCCGGTATCCCTGGGTGTCGGGTTGATAGGGAGGTCTGGGTAGGAAAAGACAGATGGAAGGGAGTGTGTCAGTGCTCTGGTGGGAGGAGGTGCAACTGTGCAGGTGCATTTTTTTTTTTCAAAACAAAAAAAAGGAAAGATGATGTAAGGGAGACGAGGACGGAAAAGCAAAAGGGAAAGGAAGGACCCCCACGGGACGCCCACAGCCAAGCCCACCCAATCCCACTGGAGCCACCAGTGTAGTTGAGGACGATGACATGCAGTTCAGACACGGACAGAATGACATTAAACCCCCGGCGGATCGGACAGAGAGAGTCAAAGTTCAGCAGCATGCATCAACCAGAAATTTGAACAATTTACTCAGAAAGCAGCAGCAGGAGTTTTTACAACGCGATAAAGGTAATCGATTCTTGTTTTGCTTCTTAAATGTTTCAGATCAAATTAATCCTAATAGACAAAGATACACACAGCAATTTCTGATTTAATGTGTCTCAATTTCATTTCAGCCAGGACTTTGACAAACCAAAATGTTCATTTCCATGTTTTAGAGATGTTTTTTTTTTATTTTTTTTTTATTATCCTGCTTCATGTTGTCAGACAGGTCCCAGTTCAGTCATTTGCAGTTGAAATCAAACCAAAACATAATCAGGCAATACTTACGTGAGAACCCAAAATTAGGTACCGATCTTATCTATCGGTTATTGATCTATTGACAGTTGATGCATGATTAAACAAGCTTTTTCCCTAAAAATATAACCCATTTTCTTTGGAGCACAGCTCAATTTGTTGGATTTAAAACATCAAAGTGACAAAGAAAAAAAAAAAAAAAGGAGTTTTTAAAACACTTTTTCATCTTTTGAAAGAATCAGCTTAAAATAAACATGGTGGAAGGCAGACTACAGAGGAGTCTGACATGAAGTAGCTCCACAAGACATCTTCATCAGCTGTGCAGAGGTAATGAAATGAGAGAGCGCCGCCTGGGATGATTATCAGCAGCCAAGCATACGCGGACACAAAGCACTGAGAGCGCAGATAAACACGGAGCTCATCCACTGAAGCAGCCGAGCGACACGCCAAAGAGACGGCGTCGCTTTAAAAGAGGAAATGTGTCGTTTTTATAAAAAGGACGACAACGAAAGAAGGGAAAGATATGCATTAATATAGAATGTAATATAATATAGTACTATTAACTTACTCCTGGCTGCTTTTGACACAGCATTCATGTCTGAGGGTAAAGTGAGACATCGTGGTCAGTCCATTTCTTTTCACAGAACAAAACGTCATGGGAAAAAAACAGCTTGTGCTACTCAGATAATTCAAGTGAGGAATCAAAGAAAAGGGAAGCTTTTTGTTCGAGAAGCTTTGATATGATTACTAGTTTGGCCTTTGCTTTGATATCTGCTTTATTGCCACTCGATTATGAGACATCTTAATGTAATTGGGATTAGATTTTAACACCGTCCATATGTTCATCTGGAGCCGATAAACACGACGCCTTGAACGCAGCTTGTTTGCCTTCTGCATCAGCGGTGCCTTCAAGCTGAGTCAAAGGAATGAAAACTCATCAGCACAAGCTTGGAAAAGTATTCAAGCCTCTCAAAAAACCGAAAAACTCATTGGTTTTTCACAGGAGTTTATGTGAAAGAAAATGAAAGAAAAGCTTTACACCGATACCCCTAAATAAACCCTAACACAACCAACTACATTAAATCAACACAACGGAGGAGAAACAATGTTCAAAGCATTTCTTGTGTAATAAATCTTGATGCAGAGATATTTGCCATGTCTTCTTTGCAAAACAACATCGACCTCTGCTTTAGCCTCAGATGTTAACCACATTTTCTCGAGGACTGACCTCTAATCAGCTCCTTCTATCTTTTCCCCACAGCAGGCTGTCATCACTTCTATGTTTAAATGAGGAGAATAATGTGTTCAGTGTTGGTTTTCCACATGTAGAAAGTTCGATTTTGCCCTCATTCGACACGTTTGCTAAGTAGCCAACATGGCGGCAGGAGTTCTTATGGTCTTCTTATAAGAGCAAGTACATTTTTGGAAAACTTAGCATTGCAAAATTGTTGCTGGAAACTGAAATGACAAAATCAACTGGGACTACAAGAAATAGTCCTCATCAACTAAACCATTACAGTCAACTAAATACTGCATTCATGGAGTCCTTGAAAGTTGGAAAAACTTATTTAAATAATGTGATATGAAAAGAAATCTGAAACAGTCCACTGGTGAACGCCACGGCGCAAGTCAGCCAAATCAAACCGAACATCACCTGAACAAGAGGGACACATTTTAATATAAAAAGATACTAATTTCAAACATGAAAAAAGAAAATCTTTTCAAATGATCAACCTGAAGCCTTGAATCAAGTCAGTTACGCTTGATAAGAACTGCTCTTTATTAGAAACGATGAATCTGAGCATAATGCGGCTACAAAGGGATGGGTCTGGGTAAAGTTAAGAAGCTACTGAAGCCTTCTTCTCTGCTGTAATTAGAATGGCACTCTACCAGTCCAAAAAGGAGAAACCTCCGGAATGCCACCGCCGCCGCCGCCGCCGCTGCCTTTCTCCCGAGGCCCGGCTGCAAAGCTCTCCAATTTCCAAAGAGGCGCCGGGCACGGCCTCAAATATCAGCTCAGGTTTTAATCTGACCACCTAATGGGATTATTCAGACACAGGCCTTCATTACACACATCAATGGGAGAGCAGAGCCAGGTCACCCCTGCTGGAGAACCCATCCTTCCTCCGAGCCCGAAGAGGGGCGAAAATCCAGATGATTGAAGAAGTGAACAGCAAAGGGAAAACATTCGGCTGTAATCCTCTTCACTGCCCCTTGCTGACCTCCTCGGCTGAGATCTGGTTTTGCTCTTTTAAATCCTCATTTCAATCTTAATTAGGGCAATTTTCAGCCAGGTTACTAGAATGAGACATTTACTTTCATTAAAGGGGGTAAAAGACTGAGAGGCAGCCTGTTAAGGTCCAGATCAGAGGCAGTTATAGGCCTTGGAGGTGTTCACTGTTATCGCCACACCTGTAAAGGATCAACACTATTTCTTCGGCACTAATGACCAAAGGAAGAGGTTTCATGTAAACACAATAATTATAATATCTCAACAGCAGGTAGGCTTTAGATATTGAACAACAGGAAACCGGAAAAAAGGAACAAAGGCTGGAAAGATGAAGGTCCAAAAGAGGGAAAGATGGGAAGTGCACAAGGAAGCAGAGGAGGTAGGAAACAAAAAGAAAGGAAGGATATGAGCTAAACAAAAAGGAAAGAAGGAAGATAGTTAAATGCGAGGAAGAAAATATAGGAAACAAAAAGGAAAGAAGACTAAAAAAAACACAAATAAAGGGGAGCAGGACACAAGGAAGGAAAGAAAATGGACAAAAGTAGAAAGGGAACATAGAAAGAGGGCATGTGGAAAATTAAAGAATAGATTGGAAAAAGGAAGGAAAGAAGAAAATATTTTCCACAGTCCA
The DNA here is from genome assembly GCA_010277015.1 of Poeciliopsis turrubarensis. NCBI lineage: Eukaryota > Metazoa > Chordata > Actinopteri > Cyprinodontiformes > Poeciliidae > Poeciliopsis > Poeciliopsis turrubarensis. Next base: position 1,997,226 of record VMRN01000025.1, read on the forward strand.
CATTTGCATTTTCCAGACTATGTGGCGACTTTGTAATAAACTTAGAAAGTACGGACTTGAACCAACTCTAAACACTCGCAGAGTTTTGTGGTGACCTCCTACCCAAGAAGAACCTGTCCTGGCAAACACAGCTAATGCAAAAAGCTGTGAGGATGCTTTACCCCGATAACCCCAGAGCTATAATTGGAGTACTTTAAAACCTGAGAAAAACACTGTCTAATGCTCAGCACTGCTTTTATTCTGCAACATAAAAAAAACAAAACAAAATCTGCCTCTTCTCAGAATGTTATCAAGTCCGCTTCTTCCCCCATTCTCATTCTCCCCCCACAAGGTCGCTGCAGAGGCTTTGCAAACATGAAGATATCACAAGAAAATAACTCAGAGTCTCGTGTGAATGCAAGAGGAACCTGAGCAGCCGCGGTGCAAACCAATCACGTTTCAGAAACAATATTTTCACAAAAACGGGTCTGAAATGGAGGTGATTTAAAAGCCTTTAGGACAAGGAGAAGGGAGCAAAGACGAGGCGTTCCTCTTTGCTCACCTTCGCTACCAGCAACACCTGCCAACCGGCAGATAAAGACGACCCCAGCAGCAGCTATGATACTGTTCCAGCAAACAAAACGGGAGGGCGTCTATTAGCGGCGCAGAGGAAATATGTAGATAGAGGCAGAAACTTTGACTTGCAACGTCTAAAACGTGCAGCTGAGATTAATAGGAGGAAGCAAGTTTTGTGATGGGCTATAATTCAGCCCAAAGGCCTAATAGATGCAGGCAGGTCAGGAATAACAGGAAATGCTTTGCTTGTTCTAATGCCACATTTAGGATTAATCATACAGCACTGAACGTTTGACATGATAGAAAGGATGATTTACTGTGTCCAAAGGTTTCAGAGGCAAAGTCTGCTTCCTTTACAGATCCATCTGTTCACAACCACGCAAAATTATTCATTGATTATTCATACCGCTTTGCTACAACAACAAACAGTGCATTTTATAGGGATTTTTCTACTATAGACCAACCAAAGCAGCCTAAAATGATGAATTGAAGAGAAAATTTATGAATTTGAGTTTTTAAACAAACTCTTTACAGAAGTGTCTTTTGCTTTTGTTAAAACTGCACATTTTTTCGGACGTGCCACTATGACCTTTCCCTGGATTTTTGCCTTTTCGTCTGAATTTCCGCCTTTTCGAATAGGCAGCAACAAATAGACTCGCTGCCTATTCGTCTGAAGGACAGTCAGTGTGAATGATGGCCGTCTGCACAAATGTAAGTCTTCCCAGAGAGATTCTGGTCTTTAATTCCAGTTTCGACACAGATAACTGAAATGAATGAGTTATTTCTTGACTACATCATCAAATTCTACGATTTGCTTTAAGTGTGTTGAACCTGAGAAACATATCAAGTGAGCAGCGAACTCTTAAAGAGTAACTAAACCCCAAATCGACTTTTTATTTTGGAGATACACTGTATCTTCAGGGTGTTGTCTTCACGTTGCCAGTCTCTAATGACAGACACACCTGGCCACGCCCCTAAGCATCTCTTAACTCCGCCCACTTTGGTGGAATTTTTCCAAAACTTGTCTGGGGTCTTCGCAGAACAGATTATTATGTTCTAAGATCAAATTACATGAAATTGGACTCTTTTCCCCTCTGCATATGTGACATCTTGAGGCTTTAAAATAGTAGATCCAAATGCAGGTTACATTTCTCAGGGTTTTTTTTTTGGTAAAATGGGTGAATTATTGATTTTTAATTCACATTTATGAGCCATTTTGAGTGGGGTCACATAAAATCCCGTCATAAATAATTTGAAGTTTGTGGCTAAAAATCTGGAAAAGTTTACGGAGCGTGACAAGCTGCGCCAGGCATTGTAAAGCAGACGAATCGTTAAGAAGAAAACGGTAAACAAGCGCAACCCCAATAAAAACAAAAAGGAAAGAAGGAGATCTTGTAGTGGAAATGATTTGTGGCTTCTGAAAAGCAGCAGACTAGATACAGAGCAAGGGTTTGTATTTCAGTGGAAGCCACAGCATAAAACAAACAGCAGGAGTGCCAAATGTTCAAAGATGCAGAAGGAAAGGAGCGTCTGAAGCAGAAGGGCCTTTTAGAGCGAGAAAGGAGCTGTTTCCCAACTCTGTCCTGCAGGTTTCTAGGTGTGCTGCAGTCGTGTCTACACACGACAAAAAGGCGAAACAGAAGGAGCTGAACATTCCTGAGACTTAGCAACAATCTCTTGGACAAGGTTATGACAGAGGCTGGGAAAATAAAAAGGATTTCAAAGCGCGGTAACAGGGAGTGGTGTGATAATGTGACTAATCGAGGAACAAGCAGAAGACAACAGAGGATCAAAAGGAAATGCAGAAAGAAGTTGGGGAGCGTTGACAGGCAGGAAAAAGGAAGATGGAGAGGGGAGCTTTGGAGAAGTCGGCAACGGTGACAACAGCAAATAAAGAGTGGCATAATGAGCGAATGACGACGGGGACAATCGGAGAAGACACATTAATTCAGTGGATCCAGAGATCCTCATTACTTCCCCTGTCTGAATTTGCCAGTAGTTGTGAAGTCATGGAAATGTAATTCTGCCACAACGAATAAAAGCTCGTCACTGACGGGAATTAAACATGCTTCATGGGGACTTGCAGCTGAGGCAAATCTCGCAACTGATTTCTTTCTTCCACTTCCACGCTTCCTTTCCTCGCCATTTGTCAAAAATACTTCGCATTTCACTATCACTTATCCTACTGGGGAAGAAACCCACCTTATATGCAGGTAAATGCCACTTGCTGCACTAAAACCTTCAAACCCATAACTCAAATTGAATTTCTTTCTTTCAAACGGCCAGCGGATAAGAAGTGGCGAGAGCGGGCGTGCTGGAGGAGATAACGCAGCAAAACGTTCTCATCAAAACACCGGTGACATCATCGCTGCTTTGCATGTGTGAACATGCAGCAACCTGCGGGATCGATCTGGTCAGAGGAACACAGCAGGCTGCTGCGTGCGTTCTGTCAAAGACGGACGGAAGGAAACCCTTAAACCCGTTCACATGTTTCAGCTACAAAACTTAATTCTTATGTGAAAGATGAATAATCACACATGAAAAAAAAATCAATGTTTTAGAAAAGTATAAGGTAAAATATGTTTTTTTACATGTTTATTAAACATGTCCTGACTGTATTTGCTCATTTACCTCCACCTTGTGGTCCTATTGCCATCTACAGAAATTCACCGCTCCATGTTAGAAACGACCAATCAGAGCCAGGGGGAGGGTCCTAGAACTGTCAATCAATCTTGTGTACCCTGCAGCTGAGAAACATCTTACAGTTGCAGGAAAACCGTTTATCTGCATGTGACCATGCTAACTAGCCTCATAAGCAGCACTCGATCTGCCTGTTTCAAAAATTCAAACACTAAATACAGTTTAATATGCATTAATACACACAGTGGAAAGTGTCTTGGGACTAGCCTGAAGCTAACGTCTACAATCCTCCACTCTGTGCTGTTGTGATACATGACATCTCAATATGTTTGTGTTTGTTGTGACGTGATAAAATATGGAGGGTGTGAATACTTCTGGAGACAAAACGCTGATGCTTCGAACACACAACGCGGTGGTTCACAGCAGGAATAAACAAAGTTGCAGCCATTTTCACAAAGCTGTAAGATCATAAACACAAAAGCCACATTAAGGTTGGAAACGTTTCTTTGTGTGTGATTTTTTTCTGAGCTCTTGTAGATAATCACTTTGTGCTACAGGGCCCTTTTTCTAATCACTTTAAATGCACTTTTAATGAGCGATGAATATTTACACCAGCATCTTAACACCAGTGCTCCTTTAAAAACATGTTTGCTCATAATGCAGCATTATTAAACCGTCTCTCCCTTTATTGCCGGCCTGCATGCGGCTCCGGAAAGGCTGTTATTGGGTCAGCGGGCTCGCAGCAGACGGATCTGCACATTAGGACGCATTGAGCTGGAAAAGGTCAGGGCTCTGTTTGTTTACCGCAACTGTCCTGCTCTCAAGTTCGTCACTAATTGTTTTAATGTATATATTGTTTTTTTTTTTTTTTTTTTTTTTTAATTTTGGCTGCCCGGTTGTTAGGTTGGGAATGTACCGAGCGAATCGGCGCTCAGCCGATTCAGCAGCAGCTTTGGAGCCAGCGGTCAGACTCTGGGACAGCATGTGACCTACTTCATCAGGCTCTCAGGGAGGCGTGACAGATCCAACACCACACGGCTGGACAGCGAGGAGGAGAGGAAGAAGGAGGATGAGGAAGAGGAGGTGAGATGGGCCGAAGGGGGCTCAGCCAATCCCGCCACCCCGCCGCTCCATCTGCCTGCCACATCCTTCTCCTCTGCATATCCTCCGGAGAGCAGAAACAGCAAGCCATGCAGAAACAAATGTTAAGATAAATCACTTCGATCTCAGCTGCTCTTCTCTCACATGCTCTCCCCGGTGACATTTGGGTTTCAAGTGTCCAGTCAGGCTATTACGTCTTCTTCTTCTTCTTCAAATAGTGAAATAAAACCCGTCTGCTCTGGAGAAAAAGGGAGCATCCCTCTCCTCCGTTTTACGCAGCGCTTGCTCTGGCACAGAACAACGCCGCTGAGGGTTTATGGGCCGGCCTGTGCTGCTCGAACAACGGGAGCAGTCCGTGCTAATGTCTCATTTGGATAATGAGGTGTGATCTTGGCAGGATCTGAGACGCAGGCAACCCCCGCGCCAGCAGCCGAAGACGTGGGGGCGAGGAAGTCGCTTCATCATCCTAAAGATGCGAAAGCCTGCAGGTTTGTAGATGTCAAAGCAAAAAGTTCAAGGGTGATGAAAAACACGCAGGAGGAGGTGGAGGTGTGTGGATGTGTGTGGGGGGTCCTCAAATGTCTGCTGACATAGCTCAGCTTCAAATGAGAGTGTAATAGTACACAAGACACACATGTGGCCTTTGGGTCCATGAATAATGCAGGCGGCGATGTGAGACGCCGACGCCGCAATATGGTATAGAACCCAGATTGAGACGGATGACAGGGAAAGACAAACAAATTTCACATTGCAAAGGGAACCCTGTGCAAAGCCGACATCATAATGTCTCTCATCTCTGTTTGGGAATAGAAAGAGACAAATGGCTGAACAGAGAAGCAGCGTTGTTAGATGTCAGTAATATACGGTGCGATACTTGTTTCACTCAAGGATCTTCTTGCCGACGTCTTTACAGCAGAGAGACGGATGTAACGTCACTTTGAGACTAGCAACTCAGACCGCAGTAAAATCTACGCAGACCTGCAGTGAAGGGTCTAACAGGTCTGCCTACCTCAAACTCCAAGTTGGGATTTTATGGGATAAGTCAACACAGAGTGTGAAAGTAATTCGAATTACAAATAAAACATGTAACACAAGGTGCTGGGTATGTGCAGGCTTCAGCGGGTCGAATTTAAGACTTTTTAAGACCTTTTTAATGCTAGCCTGAATGAAATTTAAGACTTAAAAACCATAAACAGAGGACTCCTGCTGACTCGTACGGGCTGGCAGCAGAAGTTAGCCACTGGAAAAAATGAACAACGTCCAAACCAAAAGGTGAGACATTTACCCACAACAGCTGCAAAAAATACCAGCTAGCACAAGTATATTAGCAGCACAGGCAGATGTCTGTGTGTGAATCAAACTTTTACCGCAAAGTCCCACAACCAAAACCAAACCGTCAAATCGTCACAATGACATTTAAGACCTTTAATTTGCATATTTAAGCCCAACTTACATTTCTTAAAACAAACTACAGACATCCTTTTGCATTCTTAAGGATGAACATACAGTGTCAACTTGTGGGAAAATCCTGACTGGACTTTCTATGGTTTTCTTACAACAGCTGTGATGTAACTCCTTTGCAAAAGGTTTGCAAAGGAGTTACAGCAACCAGCCCGGCTAACCCTACTTTCATTTAAGCCTTGGATCGGTGCAACTCCTCCAAGTATTTCAATTTAAAATATCCATAAAATACGTCAAATGTAGCAAATCAAATGGAATTGATAAGCGAAAGGCTAAAGTGAGGAGATTCTTTTACAGTGAGACGTTTTCTTCCACAGAAACTCTCGAATATAAGTTTTATGTCATCCAAAATGAGATTATTCTTAGTGGAAGTTGCGCTCTGCTACTAGAGTGGAGTTTAAACATCTTGAAGAATCGATGCAGAAGTGCCCTCAAGTCGTTCCGGGGCTTGCAGTCGCAAGTTAGATTTCAGTGATTCTGCAGCCAGTATGATACAGTCTTTATCTGATGGACCAGATCTGATCAGATTTTATCAGTCAAATCCCTAAAATTAACCTTCAAAGCGACAGCGTGAATATTCCCTGGAGGATTTATGACAGGTGCTTTTTTAGCGTCGTCATTTTCTCCTGTTGTTGCTTCATCACACCATTTCTGGATGTGATATTTACGCTGAGACAAGACATTTTGAGCATTCGGATACAGTTGCTGCTCTACAGACGTACCATTTGTTTCCATCAGAGATTTTAGTGTGTTTTTTTTTTTTTTTTTTGCTGTTGTTGGTTTTAGTCAGTTTCACCCCCTCTTATCATCTCTGTGTTTTATCCCCTTAATATCAGTGAAATGTAGGAATTAGAGGATGGAGAAAGCGACAGCCAGCGAGCAGCGGAGGTTGACACAGGCTGTTACGTAAAGTCTTGTAAACAGCCTTCTGCCCTCTTTTCCACCTCTGCTCCGCTCCCAGATGCTGTTTGCCTCGGAGCTTATTTCTGCCTTCCATCTTTCGCTAAATTCAAAAACATCGGATTCACTGAAGCGTCTCGCGCCATCACGTGTTTTATTTGCTTATATTTCCACAGAACGCTTCCCAACTTATTTGGTTTATTTTCACCACGTCGGAGGTTTTATTTCAGTTTTTTTCTTTCCGCCTCCCCCACCATTTTCTCTGGTAACTTGATTTTCCCCCAACAGAAGCTGACTGTTGCTTGTTCAGGCAGGCGTGAACAGAAGTTGGCAACGATAGTCCTGTGTTTTCCGAGGCGTCCGTCCTCCTGCTTTCTCTCTAAACTTAAGAGAGCGCTCCATCCAGTCTAACCCGTGTGGTGAGGCCCTGCAGCACAACTGACAAAAAAGGAGAAGTACAGCTGATCCCTGAGTGGGGGGTGATCTCTGAAAGGTTCACGAACATATTTCCCCCCCGACAGATCCGACATCCTTCCAGCTGATCCTGAATAAATGCACCGTCTTCGATGGTTTTCTCACACAAACCCTCTCTTATGTGTGAGAGCATAAATCTCAAACTTTGTAAACAAATACATCCAAGAATATGGAAAGCAAAAACTTTCCCACATTTCAATTTACTGTTAACTGCCAAGGATGAAGAAAAAAAACAAACCACACATCTGCTTTCTCAGAGGCGATAATGACATAATTGTAAGGCCGTCCTGACAAAACGGCCATTCATCAACGCCGCTTTATGAGCTGGGAAGAAATTTAAGGTGGCGACATTGATTTGTTTCAAACACAAAAACAGAGCACGGTGGTGGAAGGCTGATTATCCTAATGAAAGACTGATTTAGCTCTTGTGAGCTGAAGGACGATCTCTGAGGTTTAACCGCTTCACTCAGCCCCTCTTCCTGCGGCTTCCTCTGACTGCTTGACTGGCATTCCTATTAGACGCTTTGAAAAGCTGCCGAGAGTGATTGGTCAAAAAAAACAACCTCCATAGTGGCGCTGGTTTAATTGTCTTTACTTTTCAGTGCAGCCTCTGATGCCTGTTGGTAATTAGCTGATTAATCATTTCTGACGACTCGTCAACTTTATCTCTGGAGATTTCTGAGCTGCATGTAAATGAGGCGGGAAGCATCACATGGCGCCTCCTCTTCCGCCTTTCCCTCCCTGAGAGCGAGGACAGATTAAAAACCGAGAAGTGCTTCATTAGATCCTGACACCATATCTGCAGAACACGTGTCGCCGTGGAAAGCCGCCGTCACCCGCGCGACTTACTATTGTCGCCGCCATCCGAGCTGCGAGCGCTATCCCAAAGCTAATTGAAACAAGGCGCGCCGCGGCCCCGCTGATATCTGCAGCACCGCAGCACCTGCAAATCCGTCAGTAAAAGAAGCTTGATTAAAATGCGCTTTCCTTTAAGAGCTCCATCAGCGCTGCATCCCACAGTGAGAAAATAGCTTTTTTTTCCTCCCATACAAACAAATTGTCAAGGACATTTTATCTCCCTGACACAGGTGGCGGGGGCTGGCTAACCGACAGGTGCGCTGCACATTACCCTGTCAATCTAAAAAATTTACTTCAAAATGAAAACAAAACAAAACAAAAAAACCACGCATGTCCCAGCAAAAAGTCGAGCTGGAAGGGATTTTTGAATCTTGATTGCTCGGGCTTCACTTTTGTCGTTACTTTGTTAAAGTTGACTGGAGGCTAAAGAGACCATCTGGCTGAGTTATTGATTCTCAAACAACTCCTTCGAGAGCCTCTACATCTCAGAAACATTAAAATTAGACTTTAACAAGAAGAAAAATGCGTGTTTTATATTTTCCAACCCTCCAGTTCCTTGAATTATTGAACACAGGCATCGAGGTTGTTGCCTCGTCACCTTCCGACGCTGCAAAGGACACCGAGGTGGCAAGACCTGGACCTCAGTCTGTGCAGACTCCAACACCAGTCGTCAACCTACAGGTTAATGAGTCATCAGCATATTTGTTCAGCTCCAATTGTACAGCACATGTCAAGTCGGCACAAGTCCTTTCTAATTTCAGTAAAAAGTCTTTTGTTAAACCTGAATTTCGCCTGAAACAGATCTTCATTCATTCGGTTTCTTCAAACGGATTTGTGGTTAATTCAAATTAACCACAAAGGCACAAGAATGAAACCTGCAGTCATATTTGATAGATAGAATAATGCTAAGACGAGTTTTACTAAAAATAACAACATTTAGCCCTTTCATGCAGGAATTCTGATCCTTAATTTTTATTTGCTAAGGGCATAAAAAAGGTAGGGAAAAAAATGGCCAATTTTATTTTTTTTTAAGTGATCATTTGTAATTTTCTCTAAATACAAAGTTGTTATTTAAAAAAATACATTAGTAGTATTGTTCTTTAGGGGTTATCTGATTGGATTTAACAGTAGTTTAATGATGCATTAGTGTACACTTCAGTGGTCTGTGTGCATTTATAACATAAAAATCCACAAAAAGTACAAGAAAATGGCTTTTAGACAGCTGTCCACTGTCGTGACCACAATGCATGAAAGGGTTAAGCAGGTATTGGCCAAATTTTAATTAAGCTTATATTTTTGTGTTAAAATCAGCTTAATTAAAAGTCAGGACAAATATTAGAAACAACTCTACTTCAATTAATGAGATTCATGTGTGAAAATATTGTTGTAATGAGTTAAAACTGTTTTTAAATTAAATATTGTGCAAGAATAATTTTATAAACAAATATAGTCAGAGCTTCTTGGAGTTAAGTTTAGAAAAATATACAGAAAAGATTGTGCTGTTTTCATTTCCATAATGCTTTTTATATAAAAAATGAAGGTAAAAACAACTTATGGTCCCACCTATGTTTTTTTCAGTCTGCACATTGACAGGAATATAAATATTGTTTATCTATTTATGTGATTTTTCATTTCTTTGTTTTATTTTCCATTTGTTTTTTCAGCAATGTGTGGTTTTGACTTTTGGATGGAAAGGTTAAAAATGACTAAAACAAATATCTGTTCTTTTCTCATCTGGAATTTCATGTGTTCATTAGTGACAAGCATTTAAAAAAAAAATCATCATAATTAACAAATAAATGTTTGAAAACGTCAGCCTGTGTAATAAATCGATTTAATATGCTTCCCTTTGTGAACGGATCTACTGGAATAAATGAACTTTGATAAAATATTCAAATCCATTAAATACGACCGTATGAAGGGATTTATTCTGGACCAACATAAAGACAAAACTGCACTGCCCCAGTCAGTTTGAATCAAAAGCGCCGAACTATACCGCTTCAGATCATCCAAAGCCATTTTTGAGCTGCTCTGCAATTTGACGGGGCGCCACGCTGGAGCTGAGCCTCTGAACTGTGCATTAGGAGGAGAGGCTGGCTGTTCTCGCTTTAACTTGACAGGGTTACTATGGGAACCGGCAACGTGCTTTTAAGGCTTGTAAGGCACCCTTTGGGAAATTCAGTGCTCCTGGCCATGTAACAGTATAGAACAACACTTGGAGCTTGTTTCCAGCCAGCTTATTACTTCAGAGGGTACAAAAAGACGACCAGGTGCTGTGTGATGTTTAATATTCAGGACAGGTCTTGCAGTGAATGTAATTCCAGATATCAAGGATGGAGCTTTTTCATTTTTTAGTGGAAATAAAAGCAGCCTTCAGACTGTCAGACTGAAAATATGACATGCTGAAACATATATTAAGATCATGTTTTCTCATATGTCAAAGGATGCATACAATTGCAGATTCAATTGTAAAGGCCACACCTCTTTTTGGGCTACTTCCAAAAAGAGGTGTGGCTTAGATTAAAGTCATGTCCCTGAATGCATGGCTGTTCTAATCTTGTGAATGTCAAGTTGAGTAAAAATGATTATAAGAGCGTTTTATTTGCTAATTTACGAACTTCCTGTAGCTAAAGTTTGCATATCATTGGGTCTGCAGCACATCCATCCGTTTTGGCTCCTGTCTCTTTAAAAGCCATACCATTTGGGTGCAGCCTGATTCTGACAGAGTGCATTTGTTGCTCAGGATTTGTTTGACAACAAGTCAAACAAGCCTCAGGCAACAATTATGCAAATCTTCCACTGATTTTATAAAGTTAAGGAGGACAAGCCTCAACAAGTAGCTCTGAAGAAATGTCTTTTGTTGTTTTGTACTTTGAAGAAACCTAAAGGTTGCAGGAAAGGGATCCTAATGCGTCGTTTTATGGTTTCTAATTATGTGCAAAGCACTGCCTGAGATTATTCATCACAGAAAGCTGCTACTGTTGTATCCTCCTGCTAAGAATAAGGAGTGATTTCACAGATTCATTATTCCTTTTGTTTCACCTGCTGCTTAAGAAATCTGCAAGCCTCTTAACAGTTGCAAACATAAAATATGTCCTTTCTTAAACTAGACAAACTGAAACCGAGCACACTCCAATCATGTACTCACGCATTGTTCACTTTGCTCACACAATAAAAATTATGCAGACAAATGTGGAGAATAAACAAAGACTAGTGGGAAAGCAGCATTGCAGTTGGTTAATTTAAGCGATCAATGAAAAAAGGAGAAATGGAAAATTACTTTGGTGCATTTGCTTTGTGCAGTTCTTTATGCTAAACACCCGATGCAAGCTGGTCCACAGTGATTTAGAGTTTCTAAAGGTTCTTTAAGAGCTTCTGAGATATATATTATCACACTCTGCAAACAATGGCGCCACATCCGGTAAAAAAGTGTTTTGTTTTTATTTCTGAGCCTTATTGCTGCAAGTAGCACATGGAAGGAGAGGATGCAGAAGCAAATGACACTGCAAGGAACAGCTGTTCATTTCACACCAAGCACAGCAATTCCACAGACACGAGTTAACATGCAAAGCAATGCAAGTTAGAACACGCCAGATTCCCTGAAACCAAGCAGCTTAAAGAGAGAGAGAGAGAAAAGTCCTTCCAGTCCAACCAGACCAAAACTGAAACAGTCCCCCAGCGCCACGCACACAGCTGCTACCAATCAGAGGAAGATCCCCTCATCTTTAGGATGTATAGTGAGATCTGGTTTGTAATGGATAGCAGAGGCCTTGTCGGTCTTCTCAGGGTTAGAACCATGAGATACCGCAGAGTCTGTGTGCCTGCAATTATGTGGAAGGGTAGAAAACTGAATCAGTTTTGCTCAGCATTTTGTTTCCCCCCCAGAAGAGACAAAAGAAGCAGAAGAGGCACAAGCAGTTTGAGCAAGTTATGATCAATACAGTGCCCTCACCTAAAAAAAAAAAACCCAATTTCTTGTGGGTTATTCTGGGTGCTGAGAATAGACCTGTGTTAGTTTGCTCCCACACGTGTTTGGATGTGTGATGGGAGTTGTTCTAACAAGCTGTGTGGATACTCAGACACCGAGACGCACAGATGATTTGTGACAATCAACTGGTCTGTTCATGTGTGCAGCTGCAATGCCTTGCAGAAATATTCCTGCGTCTTGATGTTTTTTTTTTTTTTTTTCGCCCGTTTTGTCACCACAGACCACAATGTATTTTGAGGGGATTTCTTTTAATAGATCAACACAAAGTGGTGCACAATTAAATAAAACCTGGTTTTCATTTACCGTTGCGCAAACAAAAATCTGTTAAGTGTGGCTTGCGTTAGTTTTTACTCCTTTCAACCCTAATATTCCCCGATTAGATTTAGATCAAGACTTTGAGTGGGCCATTTTCAGACATCAATATGCTTTCATGAATAGTTCTGTCAGTTGTTCCGCTGTAACATTAACCTCTATCCCAGAGTCTGCAACAGCTTTTCTGTCTTTGTCTCCACCGTTCTTCACATCCCTTCTGAGCAAGGCGCCAACGTTTTTCTTGATGTGGCCTGTTCACAGTTATTGGCAGTGCTCGCTTTCTGATACAAATAAGAGTTTTTGCATGTGGACCAAAAAGTTTAACTCTGTTCTCAACCTCACCAGATAACCTTCTTCCACCAGACTTCAAACAGAACTCAATGGCTTTGAATGTTTGAGATCAGTGGAGAAAGTGGTTAATTAACAAACTATTGTTCTAATAATGGTAGCATTGGTATTCCAAAACCCTAAAAGCTGCATTTTAGCATTAAATTAATACAATTAAGGAGGTGGGGTGTACTGGATTGGGGTCAAGCAGTCCCTATTTCCGGCCCTCACCTTTATGTGAAAAAATGTAATAAGGCCCTTAAGTTACAGTCACTTGATTCAAAGTTTTATCACATAAAATGATTTTTAATTGTACAGTACGGGCAGTTTTTGAGGGGGCAGACCTGAAAGAAGCAGGATCATTTATTAAAAAAATAAACTTTACTCTAAAGACTCTGCTTTTTGAATATTTTTGTTGTGTAGCATGAAGAAAATGTGAGCAAAAAGCCCAAATTTATTTGAGGAATTGGCATTGTTAGCTCAGTAACAGATGGTTGTTTGTAATGATATATTTACTTCATTTGAGCTTGAAACCTCTGGTTTAGGAGTATCAGAATAAAAAAAAGAGTGAATAAAAACGTTCATTTTGAAAACATACAAGAGGTGTGAATACTTTTGTAAGGCACTGCGCTGTTGTCTGATGGGTACTGTACTGATCAAGCCATGCCAGAATTACCGAATGGGGGAGAGCGCGGAAACGGGAGCCGTGTTTTCGCCTACCGGTGATGTTGACGTCCACGACTCCGGTGCGCATCCCGATGCCGTTGATCGCCACGCAGACGTAGGTTCCGGCCAGGTCGTAGGTCACGGGCCCCTTGAAGAACAGGGTGTTGTTTTTGATCTCCACGTTGGTGGGTAGCGAGCCGTTCAGACTGTCGGAAAGAATAAAGTAAAAAAAAGTTTTTAAAAAAAGGCAATGATGCAGACCACATAAAAAGACGGAATTACTCCAAACCACAAAAAAAACAGAGAGAAAAATAAAAAACCTCTGCAAGACATAAGAAAAATCTGGAGCGGTGCACAACCCTGCATGTGGGGGTGAGATAAATACCAGGAATATTTGACAGCACTGTATTTCAGATGTCATCCATCAAGTCCTAACAAAATTATGAGGACAGGGAATCCCACCCGGTCCTAACAGGTAAGATATAGCTGATGCTGGAGGAGAGGCTGTTTCGGCATGAGGAATACAAAACAGACAGGAAAAGAAAAGGGGAGACTGCTTTCTCAACTGCAGCCCAGCTCACATGGCTGAACTTAAAACTCAAGGGAGCTGTCAGAAGAGGCAGCTGATCAAGCGATAAATACAGACTCTACAAAATGCCGGGCTTTTATTGAAGACTGCCCATTTCTCCTGCCTAAAGGTGTTTGCCTTTATGGTTCACTATCTCTGCTGCGCTCAGACTCGCCCGTGTCCTTTTGATCAGGCCAGCCCACTTTAAGGTCACAGATCATGAACGCGGGAACCCGTCCACTCTATTATCCGGGCCGACTTTTCACAGCGCCCGCAGGCTCAAAAGAGGTTTCCACTTTCAGGACAATTAGCCGTTTCCCGTCGCCTTCCACCCGATCGGCTTCATCGGCTGCCCTGAATGGACTCGGCTTAAGAAGAGTTACAATTGCGATAGCGCTGAATAGTTCTCCAGCCTGACTGTGGTGACAATGAGGACGCCGGCTGAAAAGATATTCTGTCATCGCTCCCGGGTCACGGGGAAAGAGAGAGGCTCTGAGAGGCGCTGCTGTGCGAGGACATTAAAAACAATATGGCGCTCCATTTACTGAAGTGAGAGAAGAACAGGATGAGATTACAGAGAGAAAACAAAATTAGGCCTCATGCTAACAATGGTCACCAATCAGGCACTTGAGCTGTGCTTTCAACAAGGCTCTTAAATGACAGGGGCGGGGAGTGTAATTAACATATCGCTACAGGAAATATGACAAGATCCAGATCTGGAGGGTTTAAAATGAAATCAAAAACGAGTTCCTTCACCTATTTCATGCTGAAAACTTTATATTCGTTCTTACACTCACAACTGTAATGTTCTCTGTTTATTATTTTACCTTTTTAAAAGGTAAATATTAAAGTTTACTAGACATATATGTATATTTTTTTATAGTTTTTCTGGATGGATGCATGGATGGGAGGGACAGATAGATGTATCAACCAATAAAAATAGTTGGTTGGATGGATGGATGGATGGATGCAGAAACCTTCACTGCTTCACTGTAAGCAAACAAAAGTTTTATTTTCCAGGACAGATGGATGAATGAACCAATGAAAACTGTTCAATGGCTGGAGAGAGGGATGGAAAGATGGATGGATGGACAGATTGATGGACCAGTGGTTGAATGGATGAAGAGACGGACGTATGTATGGATGGATGGATAAATAAGACCGGGAATAAAACCGGAATACTATAAATACAAAGTTCAGACTTTCGGACCTTCGTGGCTCAAATGTATTTCTGAGCACAAAGCAATAGAAAAAGCTGAGCTTGAGTAGATTTTCCATTGGTCACCTGAGCGAGGCAATTGCAGCGAGACGGCAAACAACCCTCAATACAGCATGTCACGATTCAATAATCAGTTAACTTGTGAACCTCCATCAAATGCTGAGTTCTGCAAAGCTCAATTGATTTGCTGTAGAAATGAAAGGCTTGCAAACTGCGATTCACCACTGGTTCTGCCACGACCAGCAATGCCTGCATGAGTGAATGCATGCGTGTGTATGCGTGTGTGTGTCTGAGTGTGTGGGCATGAATGGAGCCTGAGGGGCTGCAAAATAAAAGACTAACAAACAGCTTGAGAGCGATACGGATTCTTTGATGACTGGCTGGGCTCCTCATGTATGCAGTGTCTGTGTACAGATGTCGGTGTGAGGAGGCTGCAGCAACCTCACATCTCTGTCAGTATAAACTGCATCATTATTTTAGGAGGAAAAACTGAGGGAAAATATACTCTGTAATTAAAGGTAGAACTCCTTTACATGGAGCTTCGCCTCGTTCACTCAAAGCATTTGGGCTCCTATCAGTAGAAATGTCACAGTATACCTAGCTAACGACATGAAACGACACACCGGGTCCTTCAAAACAAAACGACAAAAGATTTTGGCACTATTTGTGCGAAAACGAAACCTAATGAAGTCCAGTTGTTTCAGATTTTACACTAGAGAGGAAGAAGCTTTAAAGGGGAAGCTACGCTTAGCTACGTTAGCAGCCAAGAGTAACATCTTAACAATGCATATTTTTATGTCATCTTTTATTGTTCTCCTGAAACAGTGGAGGCTTTTTAATCAATAATTTAGCTGGATTTTGCTGATAAACAGTCCTAATAAGCTAAATCTACCAACACAAGGCAACTCAAGAGCTACTTCCTTTCTTACTCCAAAATAAAAGTCTCAAACAAAGCTGTCCATCTCTAATTACAAAAGAACAAATCCTAAGAACTCATCTTTATCCCCTTGAGTCCTGAGTTTCAAATCTCCACCAGGATATGTTTGCTTATTTTAATTGTATGACGTTCTTTAAATGTCCAGTGAGTAAATATATATTGCCCACTTATCAACAACAACTGGAGCTTTCAATATCTAGAAGTTATTTTCACAATTTACTATTTATCTATAAAGAGTTCCCATCTTATTAATTTCACTCCTTGTTCCGGTGGGAGTGAAATTACCGTAATAACCTGCTATTGGATGGAAAGCGCAGTTGGATTCTTTCAGAAAGCGCAAAGTGTCGTGGAGTTACGGTACTGCAAATTTGACTGTGTCAAGCTGACGCGTTCGGTCTAGACAGGCTAAATTGTGTATGAAAACATCCTAATGATTTTTATTCAAAACAAAAAAATGCAGAAGTTACACAAAACTCTGCTGACGGCTGACTGGAAGCTGGATCTCTAGCTCTGGAAACATTTTTTGTCCTCCTCTGGATTAAATAAATTGTGGTCAAATTCAAAACAACATCCAAAATTTCAATATAGAGATGGAAAATATAGAGCACTCAACGTCGCTTTGAATGCTGAATTAGGATTTCTGTGTTCCAACAAAGCAAATCTTAAAAAACGCTAAGAAGTATATATTTTAAATCTGACACGTCCATTAAATATTTGGAAGCAAATGGAGTGACGATAGTGGCATTTGGGTTGCAGTGCTGCTCGTGGTTGTAATTAAGGGGAAGAAGCTGTCCTAAAGAGGCCAACTGTGGGGATATCCAAAAAGCAAACGCATAAAGTTCTTCATCTGAGATTCTGCAAAATATCAAGGAAAAGCTATAAAAAGCACGTATTAATAAGCCAAGTTGAGTCTTGCCAGATTGATCTGCCAAACCTACAGCCACGAGTTCGAAGCAAAATAATCTCAAATGTCTTTATGGCCAGGAGGAAAGCCAGCGGCCTCAAAATACTGTTTAGAAAGAACCCAAAAGAGGACAGAAATAATTGAGGTATTCATTGGAACTGATAACAATCTGAGGATCTCATGGCATCTGTTGAGAGAAAAGTTTAATCTAACTCAATATCAATATAGCCTGTGAATAAGTTAAAAAGGTTTAAGGGGGTAAAAAAAAACCCCAACAACCTCTATAGATGCATTGGTGGGTCACCGAATTCTTCATTCACTTATAACTGCCTAAACAAAGGGATCTTAAAAGCTTTGTGGTCTCCATGAAAGCAGAACTGGCTGTACTTTTTCAAACAAACTGAGGTTTGAATATCCCTTTAAAAGGCTATTAAGTATCTGTGAATTTCAGCCACTGCTACTGGAGACTGAAGAAATTAACAAACAGTTGTCTTATTGTGGCCTTTAATCAACATGACTAATAGAATCTCATTTTCAGAGCAGAGATAAGAAAGCCAGCTAATTAGAGTCGAGTTTGAAGTAATCACACTGTGAAATGCATTAATAACAAAATACAGATTTCTTGATTCACGCAGGGCTTTGTCTTTGAGAAACTGAAAATGCCTTTAAGGATGCGATGGGGTTTTCTTGTCTGCTGGAAAATAGGTTTTTAATGAAAGGGGAAGGGGGGGGGGGGGGGGGGGGAAAAAAAATTTCAAAGTCTGAAATCTTAATCACACAAGTAAGTTAGTTGTAAATGATAATGATGAACTCCGGAGCCTCATTTTCTCATCTTCTGCCCACTTAGAAAACTAAAGGATGTCCTAAAAGAAAACATTTTCAAAACAAACGATAAAGTTCAAACAGAACAGATCTTTCTGCCAGAGAGCCATTATTCTCAGCTGCAAGAGCCGTGTGTATTTTAAGGTTCGGAAAAAGAAACTACGGAGGAAAAATCTCTGCAGATGGTAAAAATAACAACTGCAACTGGGACAGTAATGAACGGAAGTCAAATATACAACTGGAAGTCTGGCAAAAACGTGAGTATTTGTACCAGTGGTAATTAGAATTGGCTACACCTTCCTGTTGGAAGTGTTTATGATGCTGTCCTGCTCCATCATTCCCTCACAGCCTGGCGCTGACCTCCACAGCCGAGCCCAGGGGAACCTTCACAACAGATTTGGCTTCTCGTTTTCTGTGCGGCAATGGCCGTCCTCTCCGATCTGTCAGCCCTGTGCCCTCGTCTTTCCAGATCACATCTCCTCCTCCTCCTCCTCCTCCTCCTCCTGTCCCCTTCCCATCTCCCTTTGCTTCAGATAAATGAAAAAAATACACTATCTTGCGTCCTTATTTTGTGTGTACATCTGGGTTTCTTTGAAAGACATATGAATGCGCAACAAGAAAAAGGAGAAAGGGGCGATCTGTATGTCTTATTAAACTCTCATTGTTGCTGGAGGAAGATACAACGAGGCCACAATGGTCTATTAATTCACCTCCGATCCAGAAATGTTGCTCTCAACCTCACCCTCATGAAGCAATTAAAGGAAAAATTGCAACGTTCATTTCTCGGTTTCGACACGTAATGTGGGAATATAAAAATCTAAGCAAATTCATTTTAAAATCCAGCTCAAATTAGTTTTATTTTTAATGTTACGTATTGATTGGCTTAATTAACACAAGCTACAGCAAAGACATCATTCATTTACGATTTCAGTGCTTCCTTTCCTTTTGTAAGATGGAAACAACAAATTTAATGATTCGCAAAATCATTGAAGTTGCAATTGCCTCATCTTCATAAAGCAATTAAAGGAAACGTTGCAACATTGATCTCGCCGTTTCGAAACGTAATGTGGGAATGTAAAAATCTAAATGCATTAATTTTAAAATCCAACTCAAAGTTGTGTTTTTTTTTTTGCTGTTACATATTGATTAGCTTGATGAACACAAGCCCCAGCAAAGCTTTTTTAGTATGGAGACAACTTCAGCGTCACTTTACCATAAAAAACACAAATTTAAACATGTAAGCTCCAAACCCAGACTGATATTTGCAAAAATATAATTTAGCTTTTTGCAGGAACTGAATGCTTTTTTTTCCAGTCTTCCACAAGCTTTGGGAAGACGTCTGGCAGGAGATCTGGCCACTTTTCTTGGCAGAATTGGGTAGAGCTCATTTAAATCACTTTGGTTTCCTGGCACAGGCAGGGCTTTTATATCATATCCATAAACTGAAACTGTTGTTTGTCTGTGATTATAACACAACTTGCTGCAACAAGTCGTGTTCACTTTCACGAGCCAAAGATTAAAGATTTTTTTTTAAACTGTTAATTATTTACTCAACTCTTGGGGATGATAAATCATAACATCAGTACTGATTTTTTTGCATCAGCATCCTCTCAGTTCATCCTGATGTTAGTTAATGTTTTGTTTCTGCTTCTTCAGGTTTACAAGCTTTTCCATTCAGTTGAAATGTTCCTGGTCCTTTTGACCAACTTACATCTAAAAGTGACAATTTGGGTCAGAAAAGTCAAACTTGTTTGTTGTTCTGATAGAAAATGATGATCAAAAATCTTTTTTTATAATGGGAAAACAGGTAACATTTAGCCCTGAAAATATACTTCAGTGCAAAATATAAGTTAAAATGTGTGCAATCAATTTTTATTTAAAAATAACTGATGTATTATTATTATTATTAGTATTTCAGATTTAAAAGTATTGATGGTCCAAAATCAACATCTATTCTCACCCAGTCATTCCCAAGATGAGAATATCTAAATTTACCTGCATTGTTTACATTCCTTTCGGATTATGTTTCCTACTTATCAGTTCTGGAATCTCATTCTGAGTGGTTATTCTGAATTTCACCCTTCAACTTCGCTCTGATCGTCACCGAATCAGAAACACTGATCTCAGGTGGTGTGATGGTTTAATCTACGATGTCTCAGCTTCAGTAGTCGAGGATGAGGCGCTGCCTCCATACCCTGCTGAGAACACAACAGCGCTAACAATCACGCTCTCTCACCTGCATGCTGGCCCAAAGACTTAAAAGCAAAACAGCAAACACAAAGCATAAAGTGTGCACCGTTTGCATTTATCTCTCAGTATCTGTGACCGGCAGGTAGATAGGGGGCTGTGTTGCCGCTGTAATAGGCCCATTGTACTCTGCCTGGGGTTTTATCTTCATTATACGTTTTACAAGAAAACACGAGGCTGCTGCTTCTATCTTGGATGATTGGTTTCTTGTGTATAAAAATGTTGGGAAAGTGCGTTTTCGCTCAGCATTCCCACTCTGCGAAATGACCCTCCTGTGCCTCAGCAACACCTCGACAACAAGATTTAGTTTCCCCTCACAAATCTAAGGAGAGAGAAACAGCACGCCGTCACGCTACATCTTGTTTTCAGAGCCTTTAAGGGCTTCTGTGACGGGTTTAAGTCACACTCACAGTTTCCACTGGTAGATCGTCACAGGGGGGTTGGCGTCGGCCCTGCAGGTCAGCTGGACATTCTGACGGTTCAGGTACCAGTTTCCATCAAAGCCTTCGATCTTCACCTCGGGTTCATCTGCAAGGAAGGCACAGTGATGTCAGCGCAACCCCTCCAAAACATGGCAGCTAAACTTATTATCTGCGTTGCAACCCTGCTGAATCACAGTAAAACTTCAGAAGCAAACAACTTCATGCCTCACTTGTTTATGGCTCCAACCAAATGATACGCGGTGTTAAAAGACACCTAGCCTCTTATTTTTTTGTTTTTCCATTGTCTGGTACTTAATCAGACAATGGATTTTAAGTTAATTAGGATCATTCAAATAATATTTATCTGCTTAATGTGAGATTAGTGAAAGAGAAACTGGATTGTTGTGTGAGGTTACACAATTGATTTCCTGACATTGCTGTTGTTTCCTCTTGATTCTTTCCATGATGTCACACAAGAACGCAATGTTGCCTTTAAATACACCCACAGGTGTGTTTCCAATTAACTGCAACGGTAATCTTAGGTGAATTAATCAGAAGCACACAAAACCACAAGATCAACTGTGCCTAAAGGCAAAGTAACCCTTTTATATAGAAATGTTTGATTCTGACATGCTGCTTACCAGAAGCAGGAAAAGCTCAGCCTGAATTGATTAGGCGTCTTTTTACACAGCGCATGTGAATGACTGAAATAAAACAGTGTCAAGTTTGCAAAAAGAATGAAATCTTCCAATCATAACAGCAGAGAAGTTCAGGAAACTGTCAGCGTCAGACTAATAACAAGCCTGGTGTTTCAGTCCAGACTCTTCCCTGCATGAATGTTTAATCTTCTAGTTTTGACTCGAAATATGAAGCCTTTCAGCTTGTTTGCTGTGTACTTCAGAAGCTGCAATGACATAAACTTATAGTTGGAAGAAAAACAGAAAACTTGAACAGCAGGTTTCTTACATTGCACGTTGAGCACCACGCTGTCTGTGATCCTCTCGCCCCGGTACGTCACGATGCAGGTGAGCTTCTGTTTGTGCGTCTCGCGGCTCGGGACCACCACGTAGCTGCTCCGTACCGTCACCGTGCCGTTCGGGTTGCGAGTCTCCTGCAAGGTGGCTTCCCCCTTCAGCAATGTGCTCCACTTGATCGTGCTTGGAGGCTTCCCGTTGGCCGAAGTGCAGGTTGCGACGGTCATGTTGCGCTTCTTACCCCTGGCCACGATCGTCGGGCTCGTTAGGGTCATCCGAGTCATTGGTCGGGCTGAATAAATGAAACAAATAACATGTTGACAAATAAGAACTATATTCAGCATAGTAACAAGGACTGAGAAAAGACTGCATGTTTAATACCACTTAGAATGCAAATATTATAAGTTTAAATCATAATATCATAAAATCAACTGAATTTCTATTTGACTAGCTGTTAGCCTTTGGCCTCAACCTTTTTTTTTTCCATTTAAAAAATACCAAGGATAAAAGACTTTGGACTGAAAATAATTGTAATGAAATACAATTAAAAAGAAAACTACTTTCCTGAAAAGGAAAGGTGTACAGTATATTCTGTTAGCAGTAGTTATGCTAACCTCTCATGATTAGCAGAGTTAATTGACTAGGTAAAATCGTTAGCATTTTAAGGTAAAGACGCCATCTCAACCTATTCTGTCTTCATAGACAATAACTATTCTGTAGCTTACAGAGTGATATTTTCCTGTCATACAAATGCAGTGGACCCATTATTGGTTCAGTATTCACAATTTAACTTTTTTTCCCATAGACCGTAACCTTAAGTTTGTTTGCAAAAAACCTGCTTCTTTGTGGAAATATTAATATATTCTAAATAAATGCAGCTTGGGAAGCTGAAACAGCTACACGCAATTCTACTTGACAGGTTGTTGGCTGGCATTTGTTGTTTGATCTATTACAATAAGTAGTTCTAAGCATTTTAAGAGGAGGTCTCAATTATTTGCTGATTTTAGCTATTCACAGGCAGCTGTGACCCTCGCAAATACCAGGAGTCCGCTAGCAGTAAAGAAACGTTCATGGCAGCAAGGCTACGGGAAAATTAGTTTTAATTTGGGTAATCATAGTACTTAACGAGGAATAACAATAGGGTTAGCATTAGCACATCTACGCGTCACATAGCTGTAAATGAGAAGCTGGACGCAGGACTCTGATCAGTGGATCTTTATTAAACAAAGTCAGCGAGGAAGAAGAGTGAGTAGTTCATCTACAATCAAGTACGAAGGAGATGAAACTAAAGGGCTGGGATGAAAATAGTGTTAAATCCAGCCTCTTTCCCTCCTCAAAGGCAAAGGAGTTGTCAAAGCTAGATTTGCCTACCCAAATGCACAGTCATCCAATTTCAGTCCTTTGTGGGTTGCCAATTAGCAATCTACTTTCGGCACATCAAAAGGCAGGCTTGAGTTTAAGCGAATGCATAACTGAAAGCGAGCAACGAAGAAGCCCCTTTGAACACTGATGGTTGGTTATCTGCCTGGAGATTCCTGACGTTTATGACGCTGCCTGACGAAAAGTCCTGGGGAGGCAGACCGGCAGAAAATGTGAACTAAGAGCTGACAAGAAGTTCTCAGGCAACAGGGACTACTCAAGTCAAGTGTTTTTTTTTCTTCTTTTTCACTGGGATTCAATAGAAAATACACCAGCACTTAATTACTAATTAACAGTCTAATCTGAGTTAGCCAGCAGCCTTTTCAAAACTGCTTCTTTTCAAGATAAACTACATCTCAAGCGCTGCTTTTTCCCTGCTGGATCGGACAGTTCAAACCAAATTACACTCTCTGAAGTGGCCTTATTGATTCCTGTCTCACCTTTCATTTTAGTGACTATTCGCTGCTGCGGTTTCCTGTTTTATAATCTGGTTTCGGTGTTAATGTGCCATCACATTAGAGGTGTGATTTTCATAACAAGTACAGTTTGTTCTGCAGAGGAATGAGGGCCTTGGAGACCGATTGGGTCATAGGTAGCTGGAAATTTGTTTCAAATGCTGTGGTCTTCACTGTAAATAAAGTTACAGCACGCCTCAACTTTTCCACATTTTGTCTTGTTGCAACAAGAATTGTCGATGTATTCTCTTGAGATCTTATGAGATAAACCAACCCAAAGTAGTTCACATCAGACAAATACTGTTAATATTCTCTAATACACCTCAAAATGGTTCACAATAAAGCCCTATTTACTGTGTAATTAAACTATAACCTGTATTTAATATTTAGGGGACTTCTGTAGACAATTGGTTCCCTGTATATATACTCTTTTGAATGAAAAAAAAAAAAAATAAAATCACAATTTCTTCACAATTATGTACCACATTGACATATAATTGACATAAATTCTCATGAAATTTCATTAGCATGTTCCCATTAACAGTTTTTTATGCACTTTATGAAATATTGAATTCGAAACTGTTGATGGAAACAGCAAAATAATAATAATGAAAAAACTCCTTGAGGTGGTTTTTGCCGTTCCCAAGATTGAGCTAATGTTCACAAAGCGAAATGGAGGCACGTTTGCCAAATAAGTTGCGACGCAGCGAACTTTCCCGTCCGCTGGTGGTGGGTCTGTGGCTTACCAGAGGCACAAAACTCAGAGAAATTTCAAAGTCCAAACCTCCAGAACAAAGGCGAGAGCTCTCTCCAGTTTTCTGAGATGTGTGATTCGTGCAAGGTTGCAAACTCTGCGTCGCATTTATTACTGCAATGTGAAACACAATGCGAAGAAATTAAGCTCTGGTTGACTCCCTCTAAACCAGTAGATAGAAACACGCCACATTCACATTTTCTTTGCGACATTTCAGAAGTTTGCTTAAAATTTGTGGAAACAGTTAATGGTGGTTATTTCACAAAATGTGAGAAAGTTCAATGGTTCAATATTTCTGAGATGCCAAAACAGTGGAAGATCTTACGATACTCTGAAATATAAGCAGACTTCCTGTAAGACAAGAGATTTTTGGGAAGGAAATCTCTGGACTTGGCTTTTAGATTGTCACTATTATCTGATTCAGAGAAATGTGTTCAGTTTCTGTCGTAAGTGAAACAGAAACCTCATTTGTTTCAGATCACCTCAGATAAGTTAAAAAAAAAACAACATTTGTAGAAGAACCTTGTTAACTGATGTTGAGATGTTTAACCTGTTTCATTTCCTGGATTAAAACGTCTCTGATCCAGAGTAACAGTTGCACAATTATGTTCCGGTAAATCTGCATTTGCTCAACAACTTGTCAAAGCTTGTAGTAGCAGTTTGAATGCATTTCCTTTTTCCACATTTATTCCATCAGATTCAAGGAGTTAGCTTTTTTTGTGATGATTTTCTTGTCTAAATTTGAGAGATTAACGCTGGAAGAGATCACTGAACTCTCAGCAAATTAAGAAAATGGGTCATTTAACCAAAGCAAACAGTCATAGAAAACATCGACATCAATAAGCGACCTCAAGCAAGGAAAGTACAAACAGCAGGTCCCCTCTGAACTAACTTTAACTAAGGGGCAAAGAATTAGCAATATTCTTTGCTTATTCACCTTATCGTTGTGGATTATTGATGTCTCTAAAACACTTTCCTTGAGCAAAAAAAAAAAAATGCTCTCGACCCTTAATAAAGAAACCTATCATTGAACACACAACACTTTATTTATTTTAATTCGGCGACTATTTCTATAGAAGTTAATATCAGATGAGGCCTTGGCTGAAGAAAAAGAACCAACTGAAACAAAAGCAGTTGGATTCAATTCAAGATCAAGCCGACTGCTGATCGGGCTCTTAACGCCTCCTTACCAAACACGGTGAGGTTGACCATGTTCTCCCTGTTGCCCGCCGGGAACGTGGTGTACTCGCAGATGTAGGCCGCCTCGTCGGACAGCTGCAGGTTGGAGAACACGATGGTGGTGTCCTCCATCTGGTGGCGCTGGAGAGCGGCCGCCTGCTTGAAGCCCACCCGCTCCTTGAAGGGCGGCAGGATGGACACGCCCAGGGTCGGGTTGGCGGTGGCGACGTTCTGCTTGGTGCCGTTGGACAGCTTCTGCCAGGTGACCTGGGAGATCTTCACCGGCGGGTTGCTATTGACGAAGATGCAGCGCAGTTCCACTTGTGTGCCCACAAAGCCAGACTTACTGGAGTCCATCTGTACACTCTGTCCATATACAGCTGTACAAAGAGAGAGGAAGAGAGAGAGGAGGGGAAAAAAAAAATTAATTACGATTAACAAGAGTCCAAGGCCGAGCACCAGCTCTTCAGTCAATAGCAAGTACATGCACTGAAAGTCAAAGAGTCAATTCAGCTTCCTGGAAACTAGGTCCACAGTCACAGTCCACCTCGTGGATTCAACCACACACTCCTCTGTGCCGGATATATCTATTCCCTATACCTGTATGAAAAAAGTTGGGAACATGCTATTATCATAACGGGCACATCCATACAGCCTCGTCTTTGTCTCCGAGGCTCCTGTTTCTGATGAGATGGGCGGGTCGAGCAAGAACCAATGCATCGCTAATGAACAAGTACAAGGGCAGAGAGTTGGAGCCAAGTCATCGAGCGCCGCGCTCCCCTCCATGCCGCCCAGCAACCCACCGGGTAGCCCATTGTAATTTTAATTACTTTTTACACACAAATACCTCAATGATTGCCTGGAGCTCCTATTAAAAGACACAATGTGGAGTCCGTGCAAAACAATGAGAAGGCACGCATTAGCTATAATAAAAACTCGACAATCACACACCTCTTCCTTTCTGGGTATGCCCGTAGGGAGGTTGGGAGCAAAAAGGAAAACAATCAGTTAGCGAGGATGGATGATTAACCTCATCTGTTCTTCGGAGTTTACTGCATGCGGTGCCCTCTGTGCTTGTTGGGACGCTTGTTTTTAAAAAGTGTGCAGGAATAGAAATGCGATGGCGCAGGCTTTTATTACAGCAGAAGTGTTTTGGGGAATTAAATTGTTAATTTGAGTATATTTATTAAGTGGAGGGTGGGGAAAAACTAATTGAATAATTGTTATTCTTCAAAGCTACACTTGTTTTGGCACCTGCAATAAATATAACTGAAGCCTTTATAAGCTTACGCTCAGTGGTTCTGTTTAAATGCTTCAGGACACAGAGGTTAATTTCTCCTGGCAAACCCCAAAATATGAAAGACATGAAAGCCTAACATTCAAGTAAGGCGAACGCAGTTTGATCTTTGAAAGCGAGGAAATACAAGAACATATCTACGCATATCCTAAAATAAACAAAAATGGATGAAAACTTAAGTTTCGAGTTATCAGGATGATAAGAGGGAAAATCTCCAAACCTCACTGTTAGGAAACTGTAGGTTTTTCTTTTAAAGAAAGGTGATTTATTTAATGCATCAGGGTGTTGTGTTTGCTCAACAAATACTAAACCGAATTTTCTTAAAGCTGCTCTTACACTGCTTTTTATGTTTGCGGTAATTAAATTATTACCATCAGAATTTAACATGCAAAAATGAGCAACCCTTCATCAGTGCAGAAGGAGCATCAGCATAGCATAACATCGAGATAAATGTCATCATCTGGTTATTGCTGTAATATTTGCAAAGCATATAAGTTTCATAGGTTTTCTTGGATATTGTAAAAAATCTCCTGCAGTCCAGTTTAGCGGAAAATTCAACTACATACACTGAAAGATTTAGACGTGTTACAAAAATGATGCGTGTTAAAACAGTGCAGTGATATGTAATTACAGATAGGTCAGATCATTTCCAAAACCGTTCTTATTATCCACGAGGATTTGACTAGAAATGAAGTAATAAGCTGACTCAATGCGATTAGTAAGAGAATCACAAGGTTTTTGTTGGCATCAAATAACTTTATTCAACAAAGTCTGGACAGGACGAAGGAAGAGAGAGAAGGGTTGAGGACTGTAGCGTCTGCACATGGTGCAACGCCGCTACGATTTTTGTACCGGTTATTATAAATGGAAACCTAATATCTTAAGATTTCGGTCATTAATAAGAAAAAGAAGCTATTTAGAGAATTCAACTTTGTCTCAGCAATTTTATACTATTTTAAACCCCATTCAAATGAATTCCTCTGCTGTTTCTGCTCTAGATCTTTTTAAATCTGGACTCTGTCGTGAGTGGAATCAGAACAGATGTGCCATTCGAGGGCCTTTTCCTCTTGTTGCCTTCAACGCATCTTTGTTTTCCCAGGCTCTGATTTACGTCCCTTTCCAGGTGAGCTCTGGTGATGTCCCATTTCCTCATCCGACAGCCCCCGGCCGAGCTTGTATTTACAACCATCCGCAGCTATAATTATCTCCTATGGATAGACAAGGACCCACAGGAAGAAAGGCTGGGATTTTCTCTGTTAATCACCATGGCCTCATAAAGCCACGAGTCGTGAACCGAGAGAAAATATGTCTCGAGCGAGCGACAGAGCCGAGGCCTGAACACACAGGCCGCAAACAGAGTGGCTCTTTAACAGGGAGCAACGGCGCCGCAGTGATGGATAATCGCTACCTTCTGTTTCCACAGGGTTTGGGGAGTTTAGACTTATATAAAAGAGATCCATTGCTCTCAAATAATATTCGGTTTTGTCAATCTGAGAAGAACATAAAGGAAAGTGGAGAAAACTATCTCGAGCAGACGCAGCAGTTGTTATGTTAAGATTTCGACTTGTAAAAACCGCAGGTAGTCAGCCGAAGGACATCGGGGCACAATGCAGCCGCGACGCAGAGGAAATGATGCAGACTCTGGGTGGAAAACTATTAAGATAAACAGAGTTGTTGGGGGTTTTTACCGTCTTTCACAGTGGGTGTATAACCCTCATGGTGATTTGAGCGCTGGAGAGCAGCGCATTATGAGAGAGAGGCAATTTCAATCTATTGTTATATGCTTTCAGTCAAACCCTGCCTTTGCAGCCGACTTCAAATCATATAAAACAAACTGACAACCTTTTGAAGTTGCTGAGCACACATCATCTTTCATTTCCGTCTGAACACATCAGGAAAGGGCTTCTGATGACAGATTGATTCACTAATACAGTTTGACAGAAAGGACTGGCAACCTTGTCATGTGTACCTTAAGAACCACCTGTGTCCTCGTACGGCCCAAGGCAATGCTTTACTCCCATTTGATCACGGCTTAGATTACCAGTTACGGCAACTATAGTGTGATATTTTCCGAAACAGCAAACACAATTTACTTTTGGGCGACACTAGTTAAAGTTTAATCTTAACTTGGAGCGAAGCGGGGGAGCTGTAAAAACCCATAAATGTGTGCCTGGTCTTATCTAAGCCGCTTCGCCGAGAAAACAATAACGCCACACGAAACGTGCAGCTCCTCCCTCCTCGTTCTGCCAGTACTTCTTTTGGGTCTGATGCCACCATCTTACATTGCTGTAAAAAAAATGTTTTTGACACTATTGCATATTTTAGATAAAACGCACATAAGGCAAGAAATATTCAAATATTTCAAACACCCAATGTGCCTTAATGAGCATGAATACATACAGTGGAGACAGTCTTCGCGCTACAGCAGAAGCTAACATCTACAGCCTTCCTTATCCCTGCCTTTTCTTTGGGTACAGCCAACTAAGCTTGTCGCAATAAGTAATAAATTAATTAATTGCATAAAAAATGAAAACGAGCTCGATAATTTCCATTTGCATGATTGTTTGTTTTTCTCATGTCTTTCTTTCTTCCAAACACTAGAAGACAAAAAGCTTCAGTTTGGTGCTCTGGACTCAACTTTGCCCCTTTTGTGAGGGACAGTTTTGTTTACAAAGACTTCAGCGTCGATTTTATTTGTCACTTTGTTTACTTACATTGGATGTTTATAATGTCTCCCAGCTCCAGTGTTAAATGTTTGTTATCAATGCAAGTTGATGCTTCACTTGAAAATGGTCTCAAAACAAATATTTTATTGTTTATCACAATAATTTCTGCAAACTTCCAGCAAAATGTGTAATTGTGGCAGTCTCACAGCCAATCAGTGACAAGGAAAATGAACGGCTGCTCAGCCAATAGCGCATCAGATAGTATTGAGGTATTACAGGTTCTCAGCTGCAAATAATTGCGAATATTTTCAAAATCCTACACAAAAAATAAAAGAATGGAAACTAGTGGAGGTCAGTTTGCTATATTCACACAGTTAAAAGTTTTATTTTTTTAGTATAATAAATAAAATCCTCTTCTGGATACTAGTTTGCATTAATTTAGGCTTTTTTTTCCACCAGTATTAAAATATTTCTGATTGATTCTGATTCCACAAATGTGGCCAAAACAGGAGGTCTCTGCAAAGGGGCAAATAAAAATGAGGTCATACAAATGGAAACCAAACAAAAGAGAACAAATGGAACCAGCCACACAGTCCAAAACCCTTTAATCCAAGTTTAGGGACACCCAATGAGACCGTGCTTTCAGAACCATGTCCTCGTCGGCCAATAACTTGGTAGAACTGTAATTATAGACTGCACGACGCCATTTCAAAACCATAAAAGAGCACATACAAACCATGCAAGAGGTATTAATGTGATAGATTTCAGGAGGCTTGTAGGAACCAGTGGTGCAGAAAGGGAGGTGGAGCACACCAAGAGGGAGCTAGGCAAAGTAGCAGAGATGCAAAACTGCAGAAAGGGAGAGTGGAACAAAGAGAAAGGTGGAGCTTTAGGGAGATTTGTAGGTGCGCTGCGGGTCTGAGCCTGGATGGCATTATCATTTGTGGAGCTGGAGCTTTGTTCTTGCACTGACAAGAGGGTGACTGGGGGGACAGTCATGCTCTAATACACCTGAGGCAACTCTCTGTCTGGCTAAAGAGTTGCCAGACAGAGAGCTAGTGAGGCAAATAGAGAGAAAAGGAAGGCTCTTTCTGAAAAGAAAAGCAACAGGACAAACAAATGGAGGTAAAAATATGGCGGAAATTGAAAAAAAAAAAAGACTTGATTCACACCAGGTGAGCTGACTTGGATCAGAGGGGACATTAGGGGGCACTATTAAAACAGCTGTTGTACCGTCTGGCCCTGCACTGATAGCAACAGACTCCAAAGGCCTCGGCACAGAGCTGTGCACAAAACGGTTGAACTGTAATAAAGCCTGGCTTGTCAGGCACAGAGGAAAGCATGTGCTTTGTGTTGTTTGCATATGGCACTTTGGGACCTAACAGCTTTCAGCTTTCTTACGGCATGTGGACAGCGTCCAGGAAAATACAGAGCAGCAACGCGGCTTTTGCCTGGAACTGGTCCCGATCACTAAAACCGCAAACGCTTGATTGTACTGAAATTAGCCACTTTCAGATATTTTATGACACTGCTGGGAAAAGAAAGATGAATAATAAAACAACATTGATTTCTCAGTGTAACAAATCAAAATGAGAGTGCAATCACATTAACATTTCATATCTGCATTTTGTTTCTACTGCTGTGAAAACAAAAACACGAAACTCGTTTATCACAGATATTTCCGTCTGTGCTGTCACCAATCATAGCAGCGTAAAACTCTAAACTGGAAACCGAAATCTGAGGAAGCCTCCTTCCCACAAACTAAAACCAGTTTGGGATCTCATAGAACAACTCATAAGTACCCCAGTAAGGGTGGGTTACAATACAATATTAAGGTAAATTGGAGTATATCGGAGTATGGTTTTGAATGCTGCCTGCTGCATATTTATTGACAGTCATGCAAAGATACATTTTAAAATGTTTTTTTTTCCACCTTTGCCGGTTTGGAAAACCGTTCCCTATAAGCTGGTTGCGCTTTTCTCCCTACCAATTACTGCATCAGTCCCAACTAAAATAACTCGGAACCATTTCCTGATGGTATATTTCATTTGTTTGAGTCACATTATAACTCATAATTACATTTCAGTATGAGTCACTATGAGTAGAATAAAAAATGCCATGAAATTGTTGGTTGTCAAAACAAATTAGAAGTACGTTTCTCTCATCATCTGAAAAGCAGTTTTGCGACTCAAAATAAAAAAAACATCCACCAGCAAGAGGTTATTGAGAGTTGTGGTCATCATCTTACATATATATTTTATATTCTTTATGGGTATAAGTTCTGTGTACCTGTGGTACAACAGTGAAGCTAATCTTTAAATGAACGATTTAGCTTTTTTTTTTTTTTTTTTTTTGCCAACCTTGAAATGTTTAGCGCTCTTAGCTTCTCCCTAATATTTCCAGATTAATTCAAAAGCGCTAACTTACTTGTTGATTCTGTTTGGAAGGTGAAATTAGCTCCAAAGTCAGAAAGATTTCCCTATGAATGCCTTCCAACAGGAGGAAGGGGAAGGTTAAACAAGAAGCCATCAGCAGTGTATTCATTTTAAAGCCCCGCTGCACATGTTGGCACTTTAAAAGGCAGTGAGGCGTCAAGAGGCATCTCCAGGAAACTTCGAAACCTCGAGAATGCGTAAAGTTATGGCAGTAAACCGCATTTTGTTTAGCCATTAATGTCTTTTTCTCAACAGTTTCAGGGGGAGGAGACGGAAACGTGTTTCGCTTTTCAGTGGATGGAGCACTAAGCTCCCACTTCCTGATACCAGGAACAGTTTCTGCGTCCTAATCTTCCACGCTGCAAAAAAAAAACAACAAAAAAAAAAAACATCTTGCCAAAGTGCAACTTTAAGGCATAATCCCCTCATCATCATCGTCTGTCAAGCTTTGGTTACTTCATTGTTACTTAAGTTGGGTGTTGAAAGATAAAACGTGGCCTGAGTCTGTGGGGATAATGACTGTTTAATGTAGTCACAGTTCCCACAGCGATGGCACAGGCCTCTGTTCCCCCCATTCATGACCACACATGAGATGCTTATGGTACAGGGTGGTAGGGGGGTCCAGATTCACTGTTTCAAACACAAAACCTCTCATTAGTTGCTTGTTTATACCCCTGATGGAACCATTTGAATCTCCTTTTGTTCTTGTTTGTTGCAGTAATTGAGAGCTCATCCTGTAGTATTGTATTTATGTAATACATAGCAATAAAAAATAATAAAAAAAGATTTTCATAACACTTTGTCCAATAAATTACTCTTCAGTGTAACTGAGGGTTATTTAATTGAAGTTTGAGCTTTTACTCTCCTCGCAGGAGCGCCCATATCCTGCTTTTAATGACGGTGGCTGCTCGTTTCTTCTTTCTTTTTTTGTGCGGAACATAATGTGGCAGAGAATTTGTTTTAATCTACACTCAGTTACTATTCGACGGCGCTTGAGCCAGGCCTCTTTGGGTAAATAACAGTGTACCTGCCAAAGCAGCTCTCTTTACCCTCTGTCTCTGAGCAAACATTCAAATGCAGCGGCAAGCGAAACCTCGCCGGAACAGATGGTTAGTAGACCTTCTCCTGATTTCCCACTATCTGGTTCAAATTCGAAATGCTCTTTTGTACAACACGCCCGTTCACTGCGGACAATGTAACATCTGCTCCGCTGCAAACATTAATGATTGTCTGGAATATTTATTACGTTAGGCAACCTCCCAATCTGGGAAGGCTCCATGAAAAGCGGCTGTGAATTTCATTGAGTTGATGGCAATGGCTTAATTTCACAGAGCGACAGAAATGTATGGGATTGAACAGTAGTACAGTGTTTTCTCTTCTTTTTTTTTATTTTTCTTGCTCTTTCCCACATGGGAACTATAAAATTACAACTTTCAGGTTGGCAGCGATTCTCACCCAATGTCACAGCATCTGCTGTTTCTGAGGCAACACGAGGTTCAGAGCACAAGTCCACACACATTTTGCCCCTGGAGCCAGTGTTCAGGTGTTTGAAATGTCAGGGGGATTGCATTAGTTTCCCTGCAAGAGAGCTTTTCATCTTAGTTCAGCAAGATAATGATTCATCCTCAAATGAAACACCTCCACTCAATACCCCCACTGTTCAGCTCCTGAGAACCAAATCGAGCTGACGAAGTGGAGTTCATTACGCCTTTTTTTTCATTTTGGGAACCTCTTATTTGCTTTTCTGAATTTAATACATGTTGTATTTACCAGTAAATAAAAAGAAAGTCACAATAATGAGCTGAGAGGACACACAATATCATGTTCACAAGAAACGACACGGAACCGATTTTTCAGTTTCATAAATAGAGTAAAAATTTCACTCATCATAAACTGTCCTGAAGGATCTCTAATGACTGAAACCCACAACAACAAAACTTAAAGCTGAATATTTTAAAAGTTAAAACATGAAATGTAATTCTATCCCCATCAATAGCCAGGACTGAAACCATCTCAGCACTGCAGCAGAAGCTGACATATGGAGTTATTCTTATCTCCACACTTAGGAGTTCAGCCAATCAACACAAAGCAAAACTGTCAGGTGTCCCTTGATTGGCTGCTTTACAAACACCAGCCAAGACATATATTCAAGTTTCCCAAGATGCTTTTTGCTTTCAAATGCTTTTAATATGTCCACGCATGGGCAAATTTATGAGAATACCAAACCGCAAATAGACAGGGAAGCCAAGAGATAAATCATTAAAGTTAAGGTTTTTTTTTAAGAGAATTGGAAATAGACTGAAAAAAGGCGAAGTTGGTTTGGTTTTATCAGGCGGTTTTGATATTTTACAAGTCAAATCGTCCAAACAGGATAAGAATTTGAATCAGTTGAGCTTCTCTGTAATATAGCCATTTCCTCAAAGGGAACATGCATCTAACTGACTCACTGGAATTATTAACCTTTTAATATTGTGATCTGGGGAACTGACATGTTTCACACCTCAAATTAATAACATAAAGTCCTTTTGAAATTTATGTCATTAATGCTTTTGTTATTCTAACCTAATAAAAAAAACACCCTACAAGGAATCCAGCATTTTTAGTTGTCTTTGAATGTGGCAATGACAAATAGAGTAGGGCAAAAAAATAAGGCTTTTGCCCTACAGAGAGAGAGAGAGAGAGAGGGAGGTAGGGAGGGAGAAATGCCTCATATTGAGTGTAAACACAGCATCAGCAGGCTCTGACCCTCCTCCATCGCCCTGCAGCTTAACTAAACAAGGCCACCATAGTTTCGGTTCTACGACACAAAATAAACAAGGCTGACGTTACCTGACCAAATGGAGAGATGACATCACCCGCTGATACCCGAGAGCAAGCAAATGTCAGTAAACAGAGATCTGGGTATGAGTGAAAGGCAGGGATAGTCCCCCACCTGGCCAATGAGTGACTGTAATCCTTACAGTTGTGTGTGTTTGTGTGAGCGTTTGTAGGACTGAAAATCAGAGGGAAAAAGCCAGAAACTGAACCAGGTGATGTGAGCTGAAGGAATAAACCGTCGGTGCAGCGTGAGAGCAATAACAGCCATGTAATAACACGCTTTATCAGAACGATCCAGAGCCAAAACACCAGGGAGCACTTACACAGATGAGACGATTAGTCAACAAAGCATCACGGCCGCGGAATGGGTTCAACGCACACGTTGATGTGCGCTGGTTATTTTTCAATAATGCAAAAGTTTCCCCGGGCTTTCAAACGGGGAGCATCTGCAGGATGTCTTAATAGCAAAGGGCCCGATCAATAAATAAAAGAAAAAAACGAGGGCCACAGGCGCTCATCGCGGTGATGCATTACGGCTCCAGACAGGACGGACCCTGTTGGCAGCAGGTGAAGGCGCGGAGTGGCGAGGAGTTAACGGGCGGGGTTACATAAATATGATGTAGAGGATTTTCAGGGGGAGTTAAGGAGGAGGAGTTAGCAGTGAGAGTGGCACATGGAGGGTCAGCTGTGGAGAGCAGATTACAGCACTCAGGATATTAAAGTAGAGGAGAGACGTTGCTGCAGGCAACAAACCTCCTGTGGATATTTCTGTATTAGCACAGGGTGACAAAGAGGCCATGTCCACATACGCTTTGGACACAGGTGAGAGAACGTCAGAATAATGCAGGTGCAAAATGTGCAGATAAAGGTGCGAGAGGCAAAAAAGATCATTCAGATCTTTGCCAGTCAGAATTACTCTTAAGGATAAACTTATTGTTGGAGAAAATACACTTTATTTTAGCACTTAAATAAAGTTGTCAGCCCCTCTGATGTGCTGCAGCTTTAACAATTATCTTGATTCTGTTGCCAACTTTCTCACAAATAGCTATACCTACACAGGAAATAGGAAGAAATCTCTTATTTTTTAGGCAAAAACATCCAATAATCTACAAAATAAACACTAGTTTTGCAATTAAAATTAATTGAAAAACTAATATTGTACATAAAACTAAATCAACTTTCTTCTGCCTTGTATTGCAGAAGAAAGTTAAAACATAAATTAAAGAAGAACTGAAATCATGTTAGCTTTGAAACATGTATTTACAACGGTATTAAAACCCATTTAACTTTACAATTTGTCACCTTATCCCAAAAACATTATATATAATAATTGTTAGGTCAGAGCAACAATTGTTATGTACTTACTTTGTGTTGTTTCATCCATAAAATTTGATTTAAATGCCTTAAAGTTTATGGTTGGAGTGCCACAAAATACAAAAACTTTGACTTCCACAAGGCACATTATTTCTGAAAAGCAGTTGCTGCTTCCTAAATCATGGCTGATTGTAACAGTTGTCGAGTTGGTTGCGTTAGTCGGCATCAGTGCCATTTTTAATATCCTGTTTTTTTACAAGTATGAACCATGTTATGTGAATAAGTACCGGACAATGAAGCGCAGAGGATTATCCATAGAAACGCTGGTGGGGTGCGGGTTGTATCGGAACGGGGGCTGGCTGCGTCTTGAGCCAGAACCACAGCAGTACCCCATACCTCCGCTAAGCACTCAGTAAATATGCCATGAAATGCATGTAAAGTCCTGCCAAAAAGTGCTGAGAAAGAGTCTGGCCCTGGACAATCATGCATGACAAATCCCTCTCTCACACCATCTGCTCCATTGTCCACAAGTAAAGATAAGTCTTGCATAGAGTACAAACACTGGATATTTCCATATGATTATGCCAAGCACTTGTGTTGGATACATAATAAAACATTAAGATTTCAAAAAAATCAAGCAGCTATTGAGCTGAAACTGGATGATCAGTCATTGGCTGTACATTTCACGACAGACACGGGTAATTGATGCAGAGTAAAAACCGCAAAAAATGAGTGTAAATCTGTAAACAGCATGCAAGGTGACCTTTACAAATACTCGGTGAGAGCACAGAGTATCGTTTTTGGTGTCTGACCCCTATCAACCTTTACTGGCAGAGTTTTTTTTTTTCTCTACAAAGGCCAGCGGATATCTCACAGGCATGCAGAATGGAGCGTGGAAGGCATTCTGGATAAATAGCTCTACTATAAGCATGGTGAAAAGCACTGCTGCATGACCGCTGCTTTATTAAACCATAGAAGAGACTAAACAATCAATATTTGATTAAAAAAAGTTCAGCTCTGAGGTATAGCCTCAATAGATTCCTTTGAATTAATGAAAGTTGCACATATCATACAGTTAAATTAATGCATAGAGGGAAAAGAAGCGCAGAAATGGCTTTCATCAAAGTGCATCTATAACTGTAGCTCTATTGGAAGGGGAATGCAGAGGCAAGAGTTATTTTTCTCCAGCAGGGCGCGGGGCATTCGAACAGCAGATCCATTAACATACAGGGGAGGGAATTCACACTCCAGCTGGAGTGGGCAGTGGGCTGAAGCCCCTGTCTGCTATCAATTAACAAGCACACTTAGTATGTGTCTGAGTCATGATCACCAGGGGCCGCAGAGAGCGCAGCACATTTCTGCAAAAGAAATACCACAAACGCTGCTCTTTAACCGTTTTTTAACAATACTTTAGACTTCACACAAACGACGCATCTGTCCTGGCGAAAACTAAATTATGTGCATCCCTACAAAGGATTAAATACAGACAAACACGATTAGGAATTTTGCCCTGAAGTCTCATCATTAAGGCATGGATTAGTATCCTGATGTCACCACTGGAGGAATGAATGTGTGTATTTGCTTAAGCTGATAATGTTAGATATGCTACCCTTACTTCCCCCCCTCAACATGTTATCTTATCTTGTTATGTAAATTATTTTTCACATTGGTAATGCATGTACATTTTAATAAGCGTTACCCGCAGTGGTTTAACTGTGACATTTGCTCTGCAGTCGCTAAAAGATTTTTTTTTTTTTCCACCATCATTATGCGATGAATTCTTTATACTTTTAACTCCAAAGAGGAGACCGAATCAAATAACTTACAGCGGATATAAAATGTCTGCAAGCCCTCTTGCTGGTTTTTGTTCGGTAAATAAATGGAATATAACATCGACCAATTCAGAACTTTTTCCCCCTTTAATATAATCTGTAATTTGTATGACTCAATTAAGGAACAAACTGAATATTTTAGGGAGAAAAAGATAAAAGAAAGTAATGCCTGAGCTGCAGAGAGCTTCCAGTAACGGGCTTTAATGGACGCCATGTGCGGTTGCCCAGGGCGG
Organism: Poeciliopsis turrubarensis; assembly: GCA_010277015.1. Classification (NCBI taxonomy): domain Eukaryota; kingdom Metazoa; phylum Chordata; class Actinopteri; order Cyprinodontiformes; family Poeciliidae; genus Poeciliopsis; species Poeciliopsis turrubarensis. The sequence continues at coordinate 2,035,002 of VMRN01000025.1, forward strand.
CATTAGAAAGGGGTGGCAGAAGGAAAGGCTTGACGAAAGAATCAGAGGGACTATCTAAAGGTATCAGTCAGGAGACAAACCCCCCCCAAACAACCAATAAAAAGTTGAAGGAGAGATGAAAAGAAACATTGTAAGGTAAGGAGGTTTAGCACATAATGCGGCTTTGGTCAAAGTGGAAAGAATTATAATCTTTGTCAACATTCAGCAACGGTGGGAAAAACACAATTTCGCAATTGCGGTATCTCCATTAAATAAGGAAAATGGTTGAAATCACACATAATTTTACTGACTTCATGAAATAAGTCAATAAAACATGCCACACATGATCCTCTACTTCCTGTTGTCTTCTTCTTTGTGGTTTGCGCAGTGGAAACAGCTGGTTGTTTATTATGTGACTAGTGTGATGCAAAGAAAAGCAAGATATAACATGGTGATGGGCTTCAACTTAAAAAGAGTGAGCGCTTTAATGCTGTTTTTATTTTCCCTGTAATATTCCGGTTTTAATTTATGTTCAATTGAACATTTTATAGGTCAAATTATTGTAAAAGAAAATGTTTCAGTCTATTCTTTTCATCATAAAACCCACGTATTTTGATGAGTGTGTAAACTTTTCGAATGAACTGTAAATAGACGCAAGATTTTACAGCAAATGCAAAATGGCGGCCTGGGAATACCACGAGCTTCAGAATAAATTCTGGACTCCTGTCTTTGTCACAGATACCCGTGCTTTTAATGTGTGTTTGGATCGTAAGCGTTTATGAAATCCAGCGGTTCTCGGCAGAACTCCGAGACCCGGGCTGAACCATTTCCGTAACCACGACCACAGCCCGTTCTTTCCAAGGGGAGCCAGGCTCCATGTTCCACATACATACAAGGGTTGGAATGCTCACCACATCTCAGGATTACGGTCATATTCTGCTGCATGTGCTTTCCAGCTGTGATCAAGTATTGTCTTTCCCACCAGCCTTTGAGCTTCATCCCATAAAACACATTCTCACAACTCTACATGCTTCCACGCTTTCTGTACATCAAACGTATACGTGACATCACGCAGCGCAACTCTCGTACTTTTTTAATGGCTGAAGTGCGCAAAACAACTGGCAATTAGAGAACAATCACGGAAGTAAAAGACTTAATAATAATGTTAGCAAGAAGAATTTTATGGAGGATTACTTTCAGGCTTCTGTAACTCCCTGTCGTCTTATTGTGACATTATTGATGGAAAGCTTTAAAAGAACGAATGGAATAACAGCACTGCACAGTTTGCAACTGGTCTTTCAGGAGGGAAGCAATTGGCATGGCGTCGTGAACCACAAAGCCACAGTGAAGTGGCGGGGGGGCTGGAAACCGAGTAGGGTGGTACGAGTCACTCCAGCCTCCATTAGTCCTTAGATGTCAAACAATGTATTTGGAAATGGAAAGCTGGAATAGAGAAGCAATCTAGTAAAAACACAAAAAGAAAGAAAATCCAGTCAATCCCAAAATATGGCTACAAAGACAAGCAGCTCGGATTAACTGTTTCGATTCAGGTTTGTTTTTTAAGCTTTATTCAAAAACTTCACACTGGGTGGTCTTGACGCAAAACAGAAGTTGGGAATAGGAATGTGGTGGTTACTGATGTCAACGTTTACGGAGGTTTTTTTAAAAAAAAAAAAAACACACCTCAGGTTTTCATCATGTCTCAGTTTCACTTCCCTTAAATGAGATACCAGAGAAAGTGCTGGGCTGACTGGAGTTTTATCTGGCTGGATGGAGCGCAGCAGTGCTGCCCTTCCCCCACATGTTGCTCTGAATTTTGCAAGAGTGTCGACACCTATAGTCAAAAGTGTAAAAATGCTGGTCAGAATTGGAGCCACCTTTTTGATTTTTAATTAGACTTTTTTTTTTTTTTTTTTTTTACAAGAGCTAATTCAGCCACTGCTACAATTACAGTGGCTCACCGCAGAGAGCTTTTAAGTCTCTCTGCAAGGTGTCGGTTTGTTAAATCTCCAAGCTATTCCACTCAGACAACATTTTTTTGTTATCTCTTCATGAAAATAAGCTGCAAATTAAAAAAAACTGAAAAAACAAAAACAGTTATCTGCCCTTTAAATGAAAGTAATTTGAGAACAATGCACACTTTTTCGCTTAACTAAACAGCGTGAGACAATAAAACCATTCTGTTATCACACCCAGGGGATCATAAACATGACATGAAAAATAACATTTACTATTTTTCCTCCCTGTAAATGCAGTCCGTGCTTCTGAAAGTTCAAGAGTGACAATAAACACCTCCATTCACTACAGGCGCAGACGGAATTTATGTCCGATAATTGGGATTAGCAGCCTTTTACTAGACATCTGTGCATTAAAATGTGTAAATGAATACCAAATAGCACTGCAAGAAAACACTGGAGATAATTATGTGGCTCAATGCAATCTGACTGTGGTCAAATTGTAACTGTGTGACTGCTGTGTGACTACTCGTCTGACAGCTTGAGCTAATAGCTGCAATCAAACTAGCGCCGTAATTACCCTCCACGTAAAAAAAGATATTCTGTAGTCGAACCTCACAGATTAGACTTGAAACGCAGGAGAAGGCGCTGTGAAGTTAGCCGGCGAGAATGGAACAAATTATCACTCGTGGGGCTTTGACGAAACAAAGAAGGAAAAGTACGGCTGACAGACGCTGATAGCGTACGCCTATTGATCAGCGGCAAGAAGAAGTAAGCAGGCAGTCGTGGGGAGATTCAGCAGCTCATTCAGGCCTTTTATAGTGGTGGACACATTTATTGGCTATCCTTGTAAAGATGGGTAGAAAGTCTTTAAAATAAACCCATTCAATCTTTAATTGTAGTCGCAATAGCTCACAGTGACAGTTTTAGTAAAATTTGACCTTTAATTTGAGTTTTTTTTATTCAGTGATGGAGACTTTTTCTATTGAATCACATGGAGCACAACCGTTTGGATCACTAGTAAATGATAAATATGATGGGGAGGGAGTGGCATCTCGGAGTCAAGGTAGGGTTGGTTCACTTTCAGCTGGCATGGTTTGCTTTCTCAATGCATTTCAGTCTGGTTGCGCTGCACCAAGAACCTCTGAAGGAAACTACACGAAAACCACTGAAGAAGAAATGAGCGCAACAAAAATGGACGCGTTACAGATTTTAGCGATTATGGAATTTCCCTTTTGGTTTTGGCAAAAGACCAGGAGCCAGTTCTCCCACTGGTGCGAGACATGCATGGTTGTTTTGGTTGAATTTACCCAGAATGCCCTGCAATATGGCGTAGTCTGCTTTTGGAACAGTCTTGTTCACAGAGGGATTTGAACCAGAGTTTACTTCATTCGAACGGAGAGCTCGCTTTTTTTGGTCCATATCAGAGTTTGATTACGCATTCACACCTCCCCAAACGAACTGGACTTTCTCTGTAACCAAACTAAAGTTACCATAACAACTATAAGATACTACTTTTAATGAAATCAGACACACATTTTCAGTGTTTTGTTTGCTAAACACTACTGGGACTTGTACCTCTGTTCAATCTATATCTAATATGTGGGTTCTCATTGGGTTATCCAACAGGATAGTGATTCAAGAGTATAATCAAATCAACACATTTAGCGAATAGTGTGAGCGCATCGAGAGTGATGGCAATATAATGAAAAGAACAAGGATCTTTAAAATATTAAATCAAAATAAATAAGTGGTTAATATGGACAGTGTAGAGAGGAATTGTCTGTTTGCTCTTGTCTTAAGAAGACAGAATACCGTCCTAGTGTACAAACCCCTTTTAGCAGAGATAGCCACATTTGTGTGATTTTGAAAAATGTGCTTACTGCAACAAAAGTTGAATTTACTTTAAAGTTTCTGTGCAGACTGCCTAAGTGACAGTTTTAAGTCAGAGGCAGAGTCATACAGCCACCAGCAACTTACAATGCTTGATACCTAAACATTTCTAAAGTGCTGACCGTTGCTGAATCTCCCTAGACGACAGCATCGTACAGCAGCCCAGCTGTATACGATGCACACTTTACACACTGTTGTTTTTTTTTTTTCTTCCCTTCCTGCTTCGGGAGTATTGTTTAAAGCTCTTAGCCTCAAGTTGCCCTCCCTCGATGTGTATAGACTGTGGCCTGCTCATTGTTTGACAGGATTGACAAGCTCCCTGGCAGAGCTGATTAAAAGCTTTAAGGTCAGAGAAGTGGGACAGATATCGAGCGAACACCTGTCTCCTCGCTGTGAGCCAGACCCCTGTTGGGTGTGTCCTCCACTGGCATTGGATCAATGGCTCCATTAAGACTCAACCTGGACGACTCCTTTTATTCTCACCCTGGACAGCGCTGCTTTGGCTTGCAAATACCTCATAGGTAACTCTACTTTCTTTCGCCTGCCTTTCGATTACATCACATGAGGAAATTGTTGCTTCTGCTGGCGCCAAAACAGCTGACGCTATTGGTGCCAGTAAGTTTGTGTATTCAAACTGATATTTAAATACAAGAAAAAAAATCTTTAAATTCCAAACTTTGCATACGTTTCTTTAGTATTTGGTGGAGTTTCCTGTATCATTTGACTGTGTTGTCCTCAATTCACTTTAATTTACTTGTAAAAGTTACATTTTATTAAATCCCGTTTTGCTGATGTGTTGAGATGTTTCCTGAATATTTACAGAAAATTCTTGCCTTATGACGACTCCATGTGTTTCACACAATCCCTGCAGCAACAAAACAGCAACACAACAACTCTGTACATCAGAGATTAAATGGTGAATCCATGTAATGATGCTCATTATCAACAAACCCTTTAATTTTCGTTTCAGCAAATCACACGATACGTCCCAAAGGGGCATTTGGAAACTGCAATCTGCCTTTTAATTTTGTCTCTTGGCCGTTGACTTCCTCCAAGCTGGGTGGCCTTTCAGTCCATGTTTCACTGTGGACAACAAAACTGTCTGACCAGTTTCATCAAGCATCTTCACATCTTGTTTTGAGGTTGATTTAAAAATGATCATTTTCACTTTGCCGATTATTTGTTTTTGGAAGGGAATTTTCTTTACAAAATAAAATTAATGATCAGTGATATTTATGGTTTGGATTGTGTGTGGTTTTTGTTGAATTTTTATTTAATTTTTGGGGCTGTGATGTTTTAAAATGTCTTCCAGTTCCCGTGTGGAGTCTTCAAAATAAAAGTTCATCAGTCTTTGAGAGGGAAAACTTCCTTTGCTATTCTAATATCAATATATTAGTTGAAAAAGGTTTCAAAGTGACAATGATATTATTTATCTGAACTTTTGAGATGTTTTACCATCCATGAAAATTTGTTACGTCAAACTCAAATGTATGTAAATCTTTTGACAATCCAAATGGGCCTGAAACAGGAAATATTTAGTCTAATTTAATGTCTGACAGTGAGAAAAAAAACAAAATATCCTTAAATCCCTATTTGTTATAGCTTCAGACCAAATTTCATCCACTTTCTGTTAAAAATAACTGCGGAAGAGGCTGCCCACTGAAGATTTGCCAAAGGATTACAGATCATTAAAGGGATGTTTGAAGTTCACTTGAAGCCTCTCCGAACATGTTATCCGAATCACAAAATGAATAGTGTCTCAGCCACATTTTTTAATCTCTGAAATAAGAGTGTCTGAAGCAGCACAGAGGGCGCAGGCTGGCTGCGGAGTCAGAATCCAGAAATGGACATTTCATTTTACTTTGGCCCGAATTTGGAGATTAGTAAGTGCAGATACCTTCTCCTGTGATGCCTGACCAATTTCTTCCCTGCTGCTTCTCACTCTCAGGTTCGCAGAGGAGAAATACTGTATCTCACAGTAATCTAAAAAAAAAGAAACCTAATGCACAGCTGCAGGTCATTGGTCGGCTGACTTTTACCAAAAAGATAACTCGAACTACGTGTCACACACTCTGCTGTCCGTGCTTGACTTTCTGAAACCGATCGCTCCTCCCCAATTCAGTCACCTGCATGATTTCCTTGATCAGAGTCAGTGAGCACAGCGGCAATCTACGCTTCGTTGTTATCAGAGCAATGTGGTTTATGTCTTCTTCACATTTCCCCTGAGAAAACAAAATCACAGACTAAACTGACTTAAAAAAGAGACACAGTGTCAAACAAAGGCTGTTGGAGTGAGACAAGCTCATTTCCATGTTTGCTATCAAACCTGTTCTTACAGTTTTATGTCATAATTTCATTGTTCATTAAAAAGACTGATAAGGAACCGTCAGTGTGTTTAATTAAAACAGATAAAACAGAAATCCTTCAGTGATTGACTATAAAGGCACCTTTTGTCTCGGTGAATAGCAGCCAGTAACCATACGCGCTGTGCTGCTGAGCTGCTGAGCTGCTGAGCTGCTGAGCTGCTGGAGCATGCATGCTTTTCCTCTAAGTGTTATATGTCACATCTAGATCTTTAATGAAGTTGTGGAGACACTGAGAGGTGAGAGAAGCATGTCAAGCTACTGTGAAAGTGACTTTGCCAGAGGAAGGCGTGCGGGTGAAGTGCTTGGTCACATCTCCATTTGCAGCTGCTCTTTGACCGCTGTTGGGATATGGAATATGTTTGCCAAAAGGAGCTGGAAGGAAGAAGAGCTGGGACGTACCAAAAGCTAAACTGGGGGGAAGCATGCACATCTTCGTACATGGAATAAAGTTGTGGCTTTGGGACAAAGACTCTGAGTGAGCTGATTTCTTCTTTTTGTTGTTGTTTTTCAGTTTAACGGCATTCAGACAAAACTGCAAGCAAAGTTCTTTGCAAGAAAAGCCTAAAAAGAATTTCAAATGCATCTTAAAACTGGTTAAGAGGTTTTAAAGTGACCATGATATTAAAGAATAGCCATTCCCCTTTATTTCATAAGCAGCACATATTTACTAAAATCCATATTCCATCTTGTAGCTCATCTACTGCAGCAAACACTTTCAGTCACTAGGATTGTGAATGTTTTTTTTTTTTTTTTTTCCTTTCAGCCATGCTGCATTAGATAGTGAACATCTGTTGCTGGGAAATGATAGCTTGGCTGAAAATTTCCCATCCGCGCTGTGCCCTTCACAGATTGCAAGTGTTCCCTCTACTCCTACACTAACAGATTCATACACTCAAAGGGCCGGTCGGAAATGTTTGAGCACAAATGAGCCCAGCGCGGGTGTCTGGACGACTGACAAGGCAGCGTTTGTGCACTCGTGGTGTTGTGTTGTGAATAGATGCTGGAATGGGATTCGACACATGTAGCGACACAAGTCACAACGAAACCCGGAGTAACATAAAGGCCAGTCAGCTGTGGCAGGTGTGTCCCTAGTGAGCTTGACCGTGCATTTAATCTTGTTTTAAGTTATTTATAATTGTCGAGTGCATAGTGCATCAGCTGCCAGGCATATCAGAGCGGCAATTACATTGAGTATTCTTTTTTAGAATGACGGATATTCGCTCACCTAGAGACAGGTTGTGCTGAATTTAAGGGTGTTTTCAAACTTTTCAGTCCGGTAGACTCAGTTTGATTGGGGACCAAAACTGCAACATTTTGTCCCGTTTTCAGTCGGTGTGGTTCTCTTTCTCGCTACTCCGTGCCAAACAAACCAAACCCTTTGAAACACCTGTTCCCCTTCTCGCCTGAGGTGGCGCTGCACCAAGAACTACTGAAGGAAACAACACAAAAACATTTGAAGAAGACATGAGTGCAACTTCCCTCTTTAAGAAACGTAAACAAAAATGGAGTACCATCAGATGTAAGATTTCTCTTTTGTCTTCAGTACGACCCATTTTTCCCAGAGTCCTGTGTTTATTTTTGGTTGTATTTACCCAGAATGCCGTGCGCTGGACTCTTCTTCCTGCTTTTTGAGTGGTCTCCAGTCCATTTGCCATTTATAAATGCATTCAAACAGCATCAGAGTTCAGTTCAACCGAACAGAGACCGGCTTTCTGTTGTAGGGGGACCAGAGTTCGCTTTTGTGGCACCTGTCAGAGTTCGATAGATCAGTCACATTTCTCCAAACGAGAAATGTTTGGAGAAATTCCAGACAAACGAACTACAGTTTGGCTAAAGCGGACTAAACAGAGCTGGTGTGGATGCGGAACATGTGCTTCTCAAGGTGGTCGAAGCTTGGGATTTTGTTTTCTTAACTTTGCTTTAAATGTCTGTACATATCCCACATTTCAACAAAGACTCACCACGTAGAGAACCTTTATCTAGAGAGATCAGATGATCCGTCCTATTTTCTTTTTTTTCTTTCTGCAGTCGGGTCCCTTGATGTCACCAGTTGAGATTATAAAAGCTGCAGTAAAAAACAACCTGTGTTTGCACTGCCAGCCAGCAGTGCCAAAGCCTGACTAGTGTTTGTGATTGAAAACAGGATTTATACGGGATCTATAAAACGGCAGATGTGTGGTCCATGGGGATGTGTTCACGAACGTGAAGTCACGGGACGACATGGCAGGAAAATAAACGGCTCAACAAGCTCATGCACCTCCTGCTTCAACATCCCAGCCGTGTCGGAGCTTAGATTTTTATCATTCTCCCACAAACTAAGAAAAACAGATGCAATACTGTGCAACATAAACACAATGATTACAATGTTTTAGTTGTTTAGACTGGTCTGTGAAAAACCACCTCCTGCTTCTCAACTTAAGCTGTTCTCCCTGGATAAACAAACACTTGGTGCTACTGTATCTCCACTTTTTTCTTTCCCCTGGACCCGGGCCAGCACTTTGGCAGTCAAAAAAGAAGGAACTGATTATAAATGAACCACAAACTGCAGACCAGCACTGCAAACGCTCTGGAGGAGAGGAGGAGAACTGGAGGACGTGAAAACATCCAGGAGTTTTGAAGAATCTTTCCAAACGGTGATTCAAAGTGTGATACTGGACTGTATCCATAGAAAAAAAAAAAAAAGAAAGTCACTGTAATACTGCAGTGAAAAACTGACAAAAGAAATGCTGAGCTCCAAACAGACACAGTGTGATGAAGGTGTGAATGTCAGCTTCTGTTTACACCTGGAATTACTTAATAAGGTGAGCTCATCTCCAGCAGGAAGCTTTCAGTAAAGGTGTTAGTACAAGAAGTCCTCCTTCCTCTGGTTGCGTGCCGGCAGAGAAACCCCCAAAGACCCAAACAAACTCTGTCCAGATACGCCAGTATCAGTCAGAACCCGGCTTGCCTGGATCTGTCTCTTTGTTAGTGAATCACCCGAGATGCGTGTTAATGGCCTGAGTGGGCGACTGAAGATTGTTGGGGTTTGTTAAATTATAGAGAACACGCCGCCTTGAATGGGTTTTCAAAGCCCTTGAACTTTTGTATGTGTTAGACCAACAAAGTAGTGCAGAACTGTGAAGAGGAACGGAAATAATACATAATTCTCAATTTTTTTTGAAGATTGTGGCATTTAAATGCCTCTCCCTGCTCAAAACCCCCACCCAAAAAAAAAAAAACAGTGAAACCTGATTCTGCATGTCTCTGTTGTTGTGGACTAACTCTTCACTAATCCTCACTTTCTTCTTCTACTACTCTCCAATTTGCAATATTTGCTTTTATTTCAGTTAGTTTTCAGATCTTTACCAGGCAATAAACGTCAATCCATGTGGCCAAATATTTTCCTTTGAAAATATCAAACATCATTAAGAACCAAACATCACAGCAAAGCCTTCTGTTGTGATTTTGCATACAACAAAATCATATTGCGATGATGGTTTTGATTAGGCTTATCGCGATAAGAAATAAATCAATCAATTGCATGATAAATTAAAATGAGGTCAATAATTTCTACTTCCATGATTTATCTTTTTTTTCTCTCTCTCTGAACTAAAAACTGGATGAGAAACTTTTCAGTTTGGTGCTTTGGTCTAGACTGATTTTATTTACAGACACTTCATAATTCATTTTATTTGGTGTTTCCGCTTTTTTTTTTTGGATATTTAAAATATCTTTGAGAATATGTTCTTGAATTTTTATGCTGTTATTACCATTCCATCAGTTGACAAAGCGTTCAAAATAATATTATTATTTATCACAATAACTTTTGGGACAATTTATTGTCCAACAAAATGTGTTATCATGGTTTAATCTATGACAAATATGAAATATAGACAATATTCACATCAGCTCTTCAGACAGATCACCGTCTGTAGGAAAAAAAAAAAAAAGAGCCCAGATTGATGAAGGCTTGTCTTGTGCTGAAATATCTCTGCACAGACGGGGCCCTTGCTTCTTTTATCTATTCCAGCCTGGCTGCACCGTTTCCTCACGTGCAAAACAGCGACACAGCCGACCCTTCATACATAATAGATGGATCCGTGTCCATGGAGCCGCACATGCTTGAGGCAAAGGAGTTTTTTTGTTTTTTTTCCTCAATATTTTCACGGGCTTGAATGTTTTAGGATAATCAGTTCCCTTCCCGTTTATGTTGTTCCTAATCATGCTAATATGAAGGATGGGGATGAAAGCATTTTGCACGGTCCAATATGTGAAGTTGAATAATAAATAATGCAAAGTCTGACTGGTTTTAATTGCATCTCTTCTTTGATTTTTCTATTGGCGGTAATTGTTAGAAAGAGAAAGAAAGCGACAGCTAGGAGAAGATTTGTCCGTTGAACAGAAGGAGCAGGGGAAACATTTCACCATCAAATTTATAAATCATGACCCACTCTGAATTAACCGCACTTTGTTAAACTATCACCTTCTTGCAGCTAATCAGACAAGATTAAGCAACAAACTGCCATACAGCAGATGAATATGAATTTAAATGTATGTTTTTTTTTTTTCTTCATTCCAGCGATGATCAAAGACTTTCATTTGCAGAGAGGTGGGAACATCACTGATGTGCAGCAATTAATAAAGTATTGTCTTCCTTTTCCCCAAACAGTGAGCAATTATCATGCTTATGGTAATTTTGCTTATAGTTTTGTAATGCAATCCACTTTCTGAATACAAATGTGTCTCCCTTTTAATCCTGTTGTTGTGGAGACAGGGAACAAAAACAGGAATGAAAAAACCCTGTTAAATATTAATATAGCCATTTTCTGGCTACAAGCAGATCTCGCTTGGCTGCACTAAAATGAAACTTGTTGTGACCTAGTTAACGGAGAGCCCCGTGACAAGGCCGCGCCCGTCCTCTATCCGTTAGACCAGCCAAGCAGAAAGAGCCACATCCAGCAGAGGGATGCGCTCGGATCCTTATTGACCGTTTGTTAGAGGGATCCGAGGGCGGCTGGGTCTGTGTCCGACTCCTCGGCTGATTAGGCGGATGAAGGACAAAACCGCGGCTGCTCCTTCGCCGCTTTGTTAACGTTCAGCCACTCCCCTGCAGGACGAGCAGGCCCGTACAGGCTGAGGTGACGCTCCTTCCCTTCCCGCAGCTCAGCTGGCTCGACTGTGCTTGGCTGGTGAACTGTGACGAGACACAACTCCAAGGTTGTTAGTACTGTCTTGGTTTTTTTTTTATCCTTGTTATAATAAACCGCAGAAACCAATCAGACTGGAAGTGTGAGACAATACTGAACTCTGCTGATGGCTCTCGACTTTCAGCTGCGCTCCGTGATTCGCTCCAGTGAGCACCTGAAGGATCCTCTCTGTCTCCCTGTCAGGATGTAAGAGTTGCAGCTCGCGCCGCCAGCTGCTTGTGTGTCAATTCAAGAAGAGCACAAACAACGTCATATACTTGCCCAGACAAGATTTACCATGCACACCTTAAAATGAGTCAGAACTGTGATTGCAGACAACAAAGCACTCAAACTCTAGGGAACTCGTTCCACAAATCAATCCAAACAAGGGGGTTCAGGCCGATCCGTGTGCGGAAGGAGATTGCTTTTCTGTTAGACTTATTATTCAGATCACTTCTATGGGCCATTTCACTCCAAACTAGACCATTTGCAGGTCTCAAAACGCACTACAGAGCTTTCTGCTGGTAGTTTGGTGATAATTCTCCCCTCTAAACTGAGACATTTTAAAAGGCGGTCCTTTGTGTTGCGAAGGTTGTTGGTTTGTCCTGCTTTTTCAACTCGTTACACGAAGAGCTGCATGCCGCCTTACATAAAGAGCTCCTTCAGGTTTTCTGAAATAGAGCCCCACAGTGATTCTAAATGCTCACACCGCCCGAGTCTACAAAGGCAACCATGAGAAAATTGTACATTTATGCAGAAAGGTTGACAAAATCCCCGGAAGGAGAAGCCGTCACAGCCTCAGCAATTTGAGAGCAGCTTTAAATAGAGATAAATTCCCACACTATGAATTCGTCTTCGTGTTACAGCATGAACAACAGATTTCTCTTGATGCTAAAAAGTTCTTCTCAACCTGCCGTTTTAAAAACCAAAAACCAGAAACAACAACAAAAAAACCCCACTTCCTTTGTTGATGAGAAATAACACCTAATAGCTGCAAACAAGATACAATCATATGGCACCGAAACTGTTGCTATGCAGATTCACGTCACCGTCTGAGTATCAGATTTCCTCACTGGTTTCACAGAAAATATTCAGGCTTTGCAGGAAATATTCACACGTTCAAGTTTGTCACACTTTACTTAATCAAATTAAGTGAGATAAGCAGGAAGCAGGTGTTGCCGTAAAAGGTGTTAGACAGGATAAATCACAGCCATAAATTAAAAAAGAAATGATGTCCAAACATAAATATTATTGTCTGCTGAAGCTGCTTGATGCATCATCCATCTCAAACTGGTCTTTTGCACCCACTGAATAAGTGCTGGATTTCTTTAAAGTTCATTAAATTTATTTTTTGGCTCTTTTGTTGGGAGATTATTTATTAAACTGAGCATGTCTGTCTGTCAGGGGATTAGTAGTCAGTCAGTCTGCACTGCTTCTTGGACTGGCAAAATAAACCAATTAGAGAAAGAGCCACAAAGACAATTAGCAAAGGGGGTGGACTCCAGAGGACAATAACAATTGGACGGTCAGTAAATGTGTATGGTTCTGTTTTAAAAAGAAGCGATAGAAAAGCAGCACCCTTCTCATAATGCTGGCAATTCTAATTATGAAGACTTTTTCTCCTTCTCTTTGTCTTCCTCACTCTGCTTGGTGACACTTAAAACAAAATCTGGTTTTTTTTTTACCCCCAAAATTGGGACTTTTTTTAAAAAAAAGATAGAAAAAAAAAGTCAGAATTCTGGGTTTAAAGACCAAAATCCTATTTTTCAGTGACTCTAATGCTCTTCCATACAGAATCATCCTGATCTAATTGCGTTTTGTCACTTTTTAAATCATGCTCTGACCATAAATATAGTCAGGTTTAAAGGAGCATGTATTCAGGTAGCATGCATTGAGCTAGCAGGTTGCAAGGATGCACCAAGCTAATCTATTTCCAGCTAACATGTTCCAAGCTGGTATGTACCAAATTAACATATCTATGCAAAAAAAATGTATCTAGCAAAGATCCTTTTTTCTGTCATTTTCCTTTTAATGAGAGAAATAGTTTAGATTTTCTGTTACGTTTAAATTTTCACAAAACCTTTCTGCTTCTAAGTAAGTCATAGCTAAAGTTTTATTTGAAAGTGTCATTAGAAATTAACATACTGGCATAACTTTCATCAGCGCAAGAGCTGTGAAATGAATTGAAAATGACCTTAGTTAAGAAAGGTGCTAATATGATTCTGGCAGCTGAAAAGGAAAATCTGAGGAATCTCGACTTTCTAAAGCTTCCAAGTAACTCCCAAGACATTAACTTCTAACTCATAAAGCATGAAAGCCTTTCTTATTAAATGCTATACAGATGATTAGAATGCCAAAATTATTATTGCATTTTAATCAACGGAGGCCTTAACTGAGTTAGTGAGGCAGCGCTAAAAGATTCTCAAGTATGGGCTCCGACGCGGTTTTTACAAGTGAACTCTGGGAGATGCAGTGCGGTTCCGAGCTTGCTTTGGCTCGGTGGATGCCCCTAAAAGTAGAAGTGAGCCATCAATTATGTAAAGCTGCGGTGTTTGGAATTCATCCTGCATCTGAGGCAGCAATTTGACACAGACTGAGCTGACATTTTTATTTTAGTCGCAGTGACACTTAAAGTAATTAGACAAGTTTCTGACAAGCACTTGCCTGACACTTCAGTGCTTCCACATATTTCAACCTTTTTGGAGCAGCGAGCTGTAAACTGAGGTGCGCTCATTGTGGGTTTTTTTTTTCTTCTTCGCTCGCATAACTGTTGCACTTTGTCTTTGGTAGTAAAACAGAAAAGTCCTTGATGAAGCTACTGTCTGAAAAAAAAAAAAAAAAAACATGACATTTCTGAAGAAAAATTAACTTAGATTGCATAAAATACGTTCAGTATTTATCGTCTTTCATTTGTTAGTTAGAAAAATCTCAATGGAACAAAAAAAACGTTTAGATAAAACACAAACAAGATGAAATATCTAACAATAAGGGTCCCCTCTGCTTAGAATCCATTGACCCATTTGTCCTCCTCCTTACTCTAATGAATAAATACAACAGGGAAACGCATTTAAATTTTATTCTGCCAAAAAAATTCAATATGTACGACACAGTGAGAGCCAGAATAAAACAGCGCTTCAGCATTGTTGCATGCTAAGATGAGCGTTTGCGTGTGTGACCTTGCATTAAGACAACAATGTCCTTGACTGACATTGCTGAGACAATTGCCCTGAGACTTGCTGTACATGTCTACACTGGCTGTGGCCGTCCCTGCACCGGTCTCGTGCGGCAGATCATCTGCAATCTAAAACTGCTGAGTCAATTTTAGGATATTTTGCTAACCGATTCCTTGGTACAAAGTCTGTTCCAGGTCTGGTTTACTTTAATGCAACATGGTTTGAACCAGGACAGAAGGAATAAAAATTCAGCAATGCCTTTTGTTAAAAATACCAGAGTTACTCATAATATTTTTATTAAATTATCCATTTTCCATCCCCACCTTATCCCTGCAAAGTTACAGAGGGAAAGCAATATGTGGAGCATGCACCCTAGTCCAGGCTTTCCTTCACATTTTTACACCAGCCCCTCGTTCTACACTTTGCTTGTTACAGAGGGATTGCTTGCTGGAGGCACCAACTTTGCTGAAGTTTTAAATTTTACCCAAGCACTAACACTTAGCCGTGAGTTCTTCCATTGCTATTGCCAAATAAGGCAAACTAAAATTCTAAAAAAAGTACAGAAAATCGACGTTACAGTCACAACTTCTCCTGTTTGTTTGCTGAAAGGCTTGGTGGAAATTCTACCAGAGAAATCCAGTTAAATGGGAGAAAACCCAGGTGGATTAGCGAAGGGAGATGAGAATCACGTATAATTCTGTGGGAAGGCAACGGCCAGGCTTTGGTTGAAACAAATGTCGGGTACAAATTGAAGCAGGCTGTCATGGGATGTTTCACAACAAGCATGTATCAGTTATTTTAACTTAACTGATTTTTCTTATAATCTATTCTGAGTCTAAAGTAAATAAATGTGCTTCAGTCACGCCGATAATTAACAACTACCAGGATGTTGCTTGGAGTTTTCTTTGGGTGGATCATAATCTTTCATATTTTATGAAAGCCAGCTGGTTTAGAAATCAGCTTTTAGAAATTGACCCCAGCTTGTGATAATTGCAGTGCTATTTGCTTTGCTATTAGTAAGAAAAAAGGCTGACAATATGATTAGCATGAAGTCATTAATAGAAATTATTCACATTAAAGTAACTGCATTTACCTGCTGCTGCAGGAGACATTGAGTGAAATCTGATATAAACTTGTAGAACCCAAAATAGGCTCCTTCTATTCTTTCTATCCAGCTAAAACTGACTTGTGTGACAGAGCAAACCACGTATTGCTATTAAAGAAATGTCAGCAGCAGTTTTCAGAGTGTGCAAGGCCACCAACAGGAGACAAAAAGAACAACACAAACGATCGCTGAAAACCTCACGCGGCTCTTTCTAATTTTTAACGAAGGAAAATATATGTACGTTTTAATTTCCTCTCACCTCTTGGTGTTAGACTGAGGTGAATAAAGAGAAGGCATGATGACAGAGCGAAGGAGTTTAGTAGACAATGCAGAGGGAGAAAGAGAGAGAAAGAGACAGACAGAGACGCAAAAATAGACAAACAGTGGGACGAGAACGTAGAAAGACAGAGCCGAGCGCTCCCATTCCTCTGAGAATCACTAAATCAGACGGCGCTTCTATTTGCTTTTATGCGTTTAGCTAGGTACTGCGCTCTTCCCTGTGAATGTACAACGCCCACACTGTAAACAATAAAGTTCCAGATGAAGGAATTGCTGTGCAGCAGAGCGAATGTTTGAGGGGGAACTTTACAAAGACGTTTCAAAAAGACTTCGCAGACAGTTTACCAGGAGAAGCGGGAGTATGTGTTTTTATTTCAGTCAAGGAAGAACCGTGTTGTGTTCTGGTTTAATTTTAGTCTTGCCGTTGAAAGTGAGCCGGTAAAGCTACTGGAATCAATAGGAGGGATTAAAGAAAAAAAAAAACAGGCAAAAGAAGAGAGGAGAGCACAACAGGGCAAGTGCATTTTAGGACAGTGGAGCAGATTTCCCAAGGTAGTTTCTTAAGAGCACACTGAAGTCATGTTGCAATGCCTCCTGCGATTCATGACACCTAAAAGGTCAGTGAAGGGTAAATTTTTCATGAAGAAGAGACACAATCCTCACACATGCCCCTTCAGAAACCCGGGAACGCCGCCGCACTGCTATAGTAGCAAACATAAGCCTATAATGTGTGTTTTTGACTTTTGAGGGGATGAGGGAGGGGAGACGGCGAAAACGGGGCCGGGGAGCTTTAAGGAGCGGACGGAGAGAGGAGAAACAGCTGGGATGCCAGATCGAATGGGCGTGCGGGAGTGAGACGGCGTGTTTTTGCCTCGGCGCAACGATTGGGGGGAGAGTCAAGCGTGTAGTGCATGAAATTTTCATACGAGCATCAGTGCACAGCTTAGAACTGCATTATAGAACCAAAGCAGCAGAAAACATCCTGGAGGAGCAGCTGAATAAAACCGGAGCGTATTTATAGAGCCATGATGAGACCGCATTTGACTGATTTAATTATACTAATTAAAGGACAGTGAAGGACCATCATGCAAAATATATTAATTTGCATGCAATTACTTTGATATGTGCCACATTACGTTCAGATTAAAGTCTACATCCCAATGTTTTATCGCACATTTTAAGGATTAATAGACAATGGAGGAGAAAAATTAACACAAGCGCCAGCTTACCATGAAAGTTTTACCTCGGTGTTGCACCATATGCCATTTTATACTCAAATGTTGTGTAAACAGGTGTTGGAAGGTATCCATAGCAATCAGGGCCCAAATGTTCTCACAAAGCATCGAGTCATGGCAGAGAGGGCTGTTGATGGTAAACAAGGCCTGCGTCTACAGCTGTGCAGTGGTGGTCTGTGCACTGTTGGGGAGGAAGTTGATTTTGAATTTTCCTGATCTAAATAAGACAAAATATGTGCAAAATACAGGAACAAAATGTCCTGTGTGACACGGTTCCTGAACCGCCGAGGCTTGGACAAATAGTGAATCTATCTAATGGTATATTTTAACACTGCAAGGCCATAAGAAAAGGATAAATAGCTTGCTATAGACCATTTGTTGCATAATGACGTTCAACACATTTAAGTGGCTCCGTCTTTTCCGACATAAGCTGCTGGAAAAAAACAAATGGAAAATGGATGTGTTTGACATTTAACTGCTGAACCCTTTTCTATTTATACTAATGCAAACTCGCACTGGAACTTTCTACAAATGTCGAAAAAACACTTCCTATGCACTTTATCAGACTAGATTGTTCCCAATTGGACAATCGAGTCTGAATTGTGTACTTCCTTAAGTTCTTACTGTCTTTTTAAACTGCTTATCTCCCATTCACATGGAACAATCATTTTTGATGATTAAACCTGAGAACTTGGGATCAACAGACATAAGAAATTTATTGGTACTCCTTGTTAAGATGCGGAAAGCCTTCATAGCTTTCACTGGTGGAAAAACAGGATGTGATTTTGTTAAAAATATCTGCCCTTAATAACCCCTACCACCTAACATGACACAAAGCTTGGCAAAGGGTTGCATTTATCTTGCCAACAGGCACAAAAAGGACCACCAATTCTCCATAACAACCATTAAACATGCCATGCCAGTTGTTTTGAATGATCCAAAGAAAAACACATTTTTCTTATCACAAATGTTCCTTAATGGGTCAACCAGACAAGTGAAAATTTCAGTTCTTAAATCTAAATCTTATAGGTGGATTAGAGCTAAGAATGCAACATCGGTATCGGCCAATATTGGTCACATTATAACAGGTCTGTATCGGTTTCAGAAATAAAACTGGGCCGGCGCTAACAGCTGACATTCATTTTCATCTTATTGTCTTTGTTTCTGGACGGGGAGTGGAGCTGGTAGGCTATGTCTGGTTATATGATAGTGATGGCGATGCAACAAAGGATTGTGGGTAGTTTAACAGACGCGCAGACGCAAGTAAAACGTAACATTTGAGCAGATCAGTAGAAATCATGAGCTCAAACTTTGTAAATGAGTGTTTGGTGCAAAGCATCTGTTTCCTTCTCTTGAGCCAAATCTATTAAACACTTGTCAGAAAATGTGACCGTTTTTGACTACAAATGACAAAATGTACAAATCTAAGTATGAACTCTTCAAACCGGAGGTGAAATTTTACCTGGTATAAACAGAAAATGAAATCCAACAAACTTTTCCTGCTTGTTTTTCCCCCTAAAGCTCGTCTTTGTATGAGTTTTCCACAGAGAACAAGAGGCATCCGTTGGGTTCTCTGAGGGTTTTTTAGATTATAATGCAAGGCTGCGCAGTCATCGGCGGGTGAATGCTGCATTCTGCCTGATAAACGAGGACGCTTCATGTTAATACTTGGGTCATGTTCGGCGGCACACCTGCTTCCCAGCCTTGGCACCTGTTTCATAGAAGCAGCAAGCAGATGTGCCATTGAGAAGAAACAGAGCGCTTTAAGGTGGGTGTAAAAAGCATGAGCAAACAGCCCACAGTATTATGATTTTCAAAGCCATAAAGCAAACTCGCTGAGTCGTAGCAAGACTGTTTAATGACAGCAAAGACAAGGACATCTGTCCAGTTCTTATTTTATTTATGCTTTTATCTTTCACCGTTCATTAACTAACAAAAACCCTCTTTGATTGAGTCACTAAAGCTGGAACAAGAACTGTACGACTGGTGAGTAAGCTGGAATAAAAAAATGTGTGTTTCAATAAATAGAAATGTGTAACAAAGTTTATCAACAATGTAAAATAATGATGTATAAACGAGACAGTCTTAACAGCAGACATTTTCTAAGTAAGAGGTGTTGAACGTCAGTCCTGCAACTTTCACATGTGCTGCTGTTCACCTGGTTGAAATAACTCCACAGAGTACAGTCAAGTGCAACAGAGTCCTACTAATGACCCAATTATTTGATTCAGGTGTATTAAGGCCGAGACACATCTACAGGACACCAGCCCTCGAGGACTGGACTTTGACAGCCCTTTTTTTTTTTCTGTGAGGCAATTAAGTTAGAGGCCAGGTACATCCTGGACAGCTCTCCAATAGATTATTGGTCGAACACAACCACAAACACACATGCTTGTACCCAAGAACAATTAGAGGTTAGTTGACCTAACACACATGTTTCTGGACCCTGGAAGGAGCCAGAATGCCTGGAGCACAGGAAGGAAATACATAAAAATCACACTTTGCAGATGAAGACCAGGCAACATGATGGATCCCGGCATATTCCAGTAGTTTTATGTAGAATGTGTCTCCAAATTATTCCTGGAAAGTTTTTCATACAATAAATCTGAAATATTCAAGATAAAATACCACTTAATATTCAATTGGCTGGCGTTTGAAAAGCAGCCAATCTAAGAGCGCCATTTAATCTCCTCGGCGCTGATTGGCTGGAGATGTTAGTTTCTGTGATGGTCTCAATCATCCATATTTGATGTACGTTAAGGCATATTTGGTGTTTGAACTATTAAAGTAGGCAGGAGGCAGAGGAGCTTGATTTTTTTTCCCTCTCATGTTGCCACGTCCAATCCCGCATTTTCCAGATTAATATCTCACTTTTTCTCATCGTTTGACTTATATGTTTTTGTTTCCTCTTCATGGTGCAATTTTTCACTGCCACGATCAACACTTCATATTATACAGTATGTAAAAAAAAAACATTTTTCAATAAATATCTACATTTATTGTTATCTGGAGCATTAAGAACATGATGTGGACAATATGGCCATGTGGGTGGAATAAGAATGACTAAATAAAGCTATTTTAAATGATATATTCAAACTGGCTAGACGGTTAGCTCATAAAAACACAACATGAATAAACAGCATTGTCTTTAGACTCAATATAGCTGATGGATGCATAAACTCTGGTTAAATTAGATACCGTTAATGTTATTCCACTTTTTTAGCATCCATCACATTCTAAATCACTTCTTGTTATATCATATTCTTGTGAAACTTGTTAAATAAGAAAAAGCTATTTTCTCATGAGCAGTTTAAGCCTCGTCTTTGTGGCTACGTTCCATTATTTTTGCTTGCTTTGTTTTCTTTCACCTGGAAGGGCCGTAATGACTTTCAGAGGATTTACTACTCGGAGCAGCCGCTTTCTCATGACAGTGAATCAGAAAGAAGGATGCATCACTGCCCTCTCCATAATGCATCACTTTTGTGACAGACTTAACCATGGCAGGGTCCACTTGTGCAAAGTCGGCCTCGGTAATCCTCAGATTTCACAGTGTCTAAATAACAGCGTCAACAACTTCTCCCACAAAACAAACAAATCCCTAATGGCAATAGACACTGTACAAATAACCCCCACCCCCAACCCAAAAATACACACACACACCAGTCCAAGCCACCTGTGGAAGACTTTAACGGCTTTTCTGGATTACGTCTCCCTTCCACAGACCGGTTAAACTGCTCAGGCCAGAGCTGATGTCAGCCATGGTGCTCTCTTCCTTTTTTTTCTTTTCCTTCTTTGGTTCAGTGCAGACATGTGGGCAACTTGGGTGTGGCCGCCCCTGCCACAGCTTACGCTCTGGCCGGAGTCACGTATAATTTCTACACATTTTCTAACCACGACACAGCCAATACGAGACTCCTGCAAACGCCGCAGGAGCAGCTGCCAGCTCAAGACGTCTCCGTCGCCGCTTGGTGCAAACAAGATTCAGGGTTTGACAGCCACTCAGGAGCTGCCTGTCCCTGTAGGGCGGTCAGAACCACACATGGAGACCCAACAACTGCACCAAGGTCAACCACAAATTTTCTAGGCCTTATTGACACCTATATTTTCTCACATTTTATCACTTTAGAATCCCTTTTCTGCCTTCCTGTTGTTCTCACCAGACCGACATAAAACAGCTGTAAGGTTGAAACTGATGAGAAGTGTACTAGTCACACACAATGGCTTATTGACCATAAGAGCAATATTAATATTGGTTCAAATTTTCATATTGTTGCATCCTTATCATAATGGCTAATAAATCGATAAATCGAACTAAAAACAGGGAAGCCAGTCATTAAAAGCAAAGGCTAGATTTTTTTAGAACTATTTAAAAATGTTACGTACTAAAAATAAGAATCTGTCAGTTGATCAGAAACAATTTTTGATTCAGAAACCAGTTTTCCTGTCTAAATTCTGTGAATGACGAGAATAGAAGACAGTGTAAACAAATAGATAACAATCCTTTAAGGTTCTATGTTGCATCTAATCAGTTTATATTGACACGAAAAAAGCGTTTGGGCATAAAAGTGTTTAACTTAAATCAACCGTTTTGGGTCATCTTACCTGTCAAGCTTTTTCTTATTAAAACAGTATGTTAAAATTATTCAAAGCAAACACGGCGATGGGCGAGTGGACTGCGAGTAAATGCACGAGACTCGCAAATAGGAGCGGCAAAGACCTGAAACTTCAATGTACTTTATAATAAAAGTTTGAGCATTTTGAATCAATTCAGAATTCCTAGGACTAGAAATTCCCGTTTTTTATAGAACTGATTTATTTTCTGCACCTCTTTGTGCTAGTATATCACGTAAATGCTACAATGCATTGAAGTTTGTAGCTTTCATGTGAAAAAGTGTCTAAAAAGTGCGTGAATACTTTAGCAACTCTCCATTTTGCAGAGTAAAGCTTCAGATGCGTGACAGTTCTCCAGAGTCCAACTATCTTCCCTGATTTTTCCAAGATGTCAAGTTATGTGTGAACTGTACATGTTGATGAATACCAAGAATGATTCATACACAGAAAAGTCACATGGCAACCGTCAAACAACAGTCCCATTCAGTGGGCTGAGCCCATGGTATTACATGCCCTTGTTTCAACAATGGCTAAGACACAGTTTGTCGTTGTAGGTGCAGGCAGGGACTTGTCCTGCCTGTCAGAGCTCAAACTTGAACTTCCTGGAGAAGAATGCGAGTGCGTGTACGGGTGCACGACTGCGCACTGAGGGCTGAAGAGAAGGCAGAGCTGTCATCTGATAAATGCATTTTATGATTATTTATTTAAAAACCCTGGTGACACTTTGGCAGCGCTGTGTTCGTGAGCAGGAAAGGGCAAACAAAGGGGAAAAATATGGCAGAACACCCGAGAGAGAGCAAGGAGGAACCGTTAAGATCTTTCTGCAGTGCAGATTTACTCGGATCTGTGACTTACAATCCCCTATAACTACCAGCATAAGTTGCAATTACAATAATCTCCCAATTTAAGCATGTGCTTTTGGGTGGTCTGTGATGGTTTGTGTGTCTAATTGGTTCACTGACAGGAAGCGGAGCGAGAAATGAACGTACTACATCTGAACTTGCTGTGTGCTGCCTTATGTTGCACCTCATTTTCT
This sequence comes from Poeciliopsis turrubarensis, assembly GCA_010277015.1. Taxonomy (NCBI): domain Eukaryota; kingdom Metazoa; phylum Chordata; class Actinopteri; order Cyprinodontiformes; family Poeciliidae; genus Poeciliopsis; species Poeciliopsis turrubarensis. The sequence goes on from VMRN01000025.1 coordinate 2,057,799, forward strand.
GCAAAGCCTTCCCATTGCACGTCTGCCTCTTTATGGACTCCAAATTTACTATTAGGGTGTTTAAGCATGTGCTCCAACACAGCTTCTACCTTTCACACAAATATGCACCCTTTTTTTGTAGGTTTTATGTCACTGAAAATTCACAAACAGGTAAAAAAAAAAAAACAATCTCTGCATACATATTGGCTGAAATGGTTTGAACAATTCTTTACATTCTTTTTCCTTCTTTTAAGCTTAACGTTTTAATAAAAAAAAAACCTGGAAAAATAGGTTTTTGAAGCAAAGATGTGTAATTAAAGCAGTTTCTGCAACATTAACTCATTCCGGATGTTAGAAAAAGCAAAGCACTCCAAAACTTAGAAGCTAGTCAGAGAACAACAATTAAGAAATGGTCTTGATTCAATAGTTAACCTATTTCAGTGGAGATAAACGCAGCATCCAACCAATTAGTTTATTTCTAGATTTCTCATGTGCATTTGTCTGCCTAATCCAAAATGACCATTAAAGACTATAAGCCTAATAAACCCAAGTGTAAAATGTATTTTAATTGAACAATCAAAAGCGGAAAAAAAAACCTTTAAACAAAAACAAAGCAACATTTTTAACATTTTTGCCATTTCCCCATATTCATGGCGGTTAGGGATAATGGCTGACTTCGGCAAATCTTTGAAAACACCTCCAAAAAAACACTCAGAGCTACGAGTTCAATCACCAAAAATACCTTGACATGCATTGATTTGCACAGAGGAACCTAATTAGTAGCATTGCATCAACGTACTTCAGCCTTCCAAGCAGGATTTTCTTCAGAATATTTTAGATATCCTCAACAAAATATGTCGGTGAAAAGCAGGAATTTTTATAAAAAATTTCAAGCTATACTTCACAAAAAAAAAGAAAAAGAAATCCAGAAATAGTCTGTGGTCAACCGTGCTACATTTCACAATACACAGGGAGTGCTGGTGAGCGCTATGCAGTGCTCCCTCCCGCTGTCTTACTGCCATTATGAATACCAATGGTTTTCCACTGACCTGCTAGGTTTACCAATGCATTGCGAGATTTTAACAAGCTGAAGGTTCAAAATGAAAGCGATTTTCCATCATATTTATCCAATGGTCACATTGAGATTTCCAAGAAAGTGTTGCCTCACATATTGCTATGCAATGCACGGTAAAAACATTGCACAGCATTGCCACAGCATGCACAGAGTAACTGTGCATGAAAAATGTCAATGGAATTATGATGGAATCTGACGGACACTAAACGAGAGCCATCGATCACTCTGAAGAATGCACAATATACACCAGAAACCTGCAATTAATTTAGTTTAGAGTAATAGTTCAGCACTTTCACCAGGGTGAAGTGGTAATGTGAATGCAGAACCTAGCAAAATACCTCTAAAAGTGATAAATCCCATCGAACATTTCTGCCTTCCTTACACGTCGTCTGAAGTATGACGCTGCCCTTTAACCAACATAAAAACACTTCGCTTTGGTATATTCGGGTCACATATTCAAACGTGACATTTAAATCAGCCATGGTTAATTCCTTTTGTCCCTTTTGAGCTGCTTTGCCTGAACACAAAAGGTCTCCTCCCCTCCGTTGTCACCAATCAGAACAGACCCAAAGTCTCCAGAAAGAATCAACCCCGCGTTCGCCGTCAACACAAATTAGTGAGTAATTACCCCAGAAATACCCATTCAGTATTGTTTCCCTCCCGAGTCTTTTCCCTGTGCCTCGCCATCTGCATTACTTCAATAATATTTATCTTGTTATCCCAAACCATCTCGCATTCCCACAATGCCCTGTCTCGATAAGTCCCGCAACCAGAAAGCACGGCTAATTTCCCAAACGTCCATTCCGGTTTATTGTCTCATATTCCATACCGCGCTGCTCCTCCTGTGGGCAAATGACCTCTTTTTTCTTTACCTCCCCTCGCCCCAACAATCCCATCGTAATGCTTTGCCAACACTTCTGAGCTCCATTAGCATCTGGCATTCCTCCGCTAATTGCATGAAACTAGGTCTGCAACCTCTTTTACACCCAATCAGTGGGGGGGCAGAAGGGTTCCCTCTCTTGATTATACGCCACAGAAGCCGGGTAAGAGCGTTGCCGCTGATTAGACGAGTAGCTGTTGTGGGCGTCGCGAGGTGGGCCTCCTGTCATGCCTCGCCGTGCCACTCTGTTTGACGTCACGGCGGGAAGAGGTTGGAGGGGCGGCTGGTGATGAGGCCAATTATTTTCACCTATCTGCTGCTCCCTGCCAACGGACATGTAATCTTAAACGCTCTCAGTGATCCCTGCGCAGGCTTCGGGCCCTTGGAGAATACGGTCTCCAAGATGAAGCTGTCACAGGAAACAGCTTGTGCTCAGCAGCAGGTGATTCGGCTGCGTCTCATCTGCCCCTTATTAGGCCTCCATGATGGTAATTCAGGCAAAGAAAGTTATTGCTTTCTGAAAGTGAACGTATGCTTCATTTTATGAAAAGGATTTCAATTAATTATCTCTCTAGTTGTTCAGAAACGTTTCTTCAAATGTGAATGAAACGCCAGGTAGCAGCGTATGAAAAAATGAACGAGGAAGTTAGGTGTCTGAGGAAGCAGGGTGAAATTTCAGCTCTGCACTAAAGAACAACGAGGCAGATGGAGGGATGAAGTTACACCAGGCGGATCAGATGATCTGGGTTCAGGCTGCACAGGCTGAAGCTGGGAAAATTTGGGAATTTGACTTAAATAACCTGGTTTGGGAAAATGCAGAGAAAGAAAATACTGTGGAAAACTGTTCCTACATTTTCAAACCATTCATTCCACTGGTTTTCCATTCATTAATTCATTCACCCATTTATTTCTTTTCGATCAATTCATCCTTCCTTCTGTCCATTTGGTTTTCCATTGATCTACTCACTTGTTCATCCGTCTGATCTTCTTTTACAACACATTCATTCCACAATATTTCGTTTTTTCATTTGTTAATCAATGCCTTTCACCTTCCATTAAATTCCTCTGTCCATCCATTCATGTTTTTATCCATCCATTCTGCTTTTTATCCATTTTTCAGTTCATTTAGTCTTCAATCCATCCATCCATCCATCCATCCATCCATCCATCCATCCATCCATCCATCCATCCATCCATCCATCCATCCATCCATC
>VMRN01000025.1:2060956-2129340 GCA_010277015.1 Poeciliopsis turrubarensis
ATCCATCCATCCATCCATCCATCCATCCATCCATCCATCCATCCATCTTCTGGAAAAGTATCTACATTTCACAAGAACAATGTGAAGGAACTCTGTTATGATTCACAAAAAGGAAAATGGGGAACAAAACAGCTGAATTAAATCCAAAAGAGAAAGCTACGTCCCTTTATTGATGAGCAACACTTTTTTCTGGTGGACTGGATAAGAACAGCCTTTCATGTTAGTTTCTCAACATTTTTATAGCAATATCACAGTATCCAGTTTTCAAGTGCATTAACCCCAAAGTTCACAAAGTTAGATAGAAGTGACTAATGATGAAGTAAATGTCAGACATTTGGTCTCCTAAAAGATAAAGTTGACACTCCGTTCCTGCTCTGAAGATACTGAGGCTTTTTTTTTTTCCTCCCAGAGATACCGGATGTCTTCGCTGCATACTAAAATCCATATCTTTAATGGCAAATGTGAAGGACCCTTTAGAGTAGAAATGGAGCTGACTTATACCCTGAGATGGTATCAAAATGCTGCTGTTAAAAAGGGCACCGCCGTGTTGTCAAAGAAGAAAAAGTCAGAGTAGTCTGACGTTCCACCAACGCACATGCAAGTCTGTCTTTTCAAGATACAGTTAAACCAATTCAAGTCTTGGAGAAAGGAATGTCTTGGTGTGTGGCAAGTTAAAACAACCTGTTTTGTGAATGCCAGCCAACGGATAGGAAGATATTTAGCGTTGGCTGTCATTTTATCTGTTCAAGATTCCAGTTCTTGGTTCTTTGATTCTATGAGTGGCACAAAGTAATTATTCTCAGACCAGATAAGATCGGTCAACAAGAAGCTGCATTTCCGGTAATGTTACCTTTTTTCTTAAATCAATTTTAGTAGGAAACAACAATATAATCAGAAACGACAAACACTAATCTGAAAAGGCTCTTTAGTTGACAGCTGTCAAGGAAATGAGTTTGTTTGCATGTGATTAACTGATTTTGTTTGTATTAAATCAACTAGAAGGAGATGAAAATCGGTCAATTATACTTTGATCAGCTCTGATAAGATACTTAGAAAGTTGACATCGTCTATATCTTTTTAGTTTAACTTGCATTTTTTCTTTTTTGTGTGTGAAATAATTCTTATGATAACTTAAAATGGGCAGATAAGACGTCAAACAAAATCATAAATTGGTATTGCTCAGTAAAAGCCTAATATATGCATTATTGAATCATAATAGTAGCAAAAAATATATTTTTAAATGTAACCTCGGTGCTTTACTCCTCAACTTGAGAAAGTTAACTTCTTCTATGGTTCGTAAACGTGGAAACATGCATCACTGGTGGAACATGGGCTCCCTGTGGCGGCGATCACAAAACTGCTAAAATGAAGACTAAGTGAATAATCCAAGGTAAAAATCAAAACGTATAAGTTTATCTAAAATGTCCAAAAATCATCCAAAGAACTAGATTACTAAATAAAGTACAGATGTATGCCATCTGTACTTTTACACAACAGCAGCCATTGTGGAGTTTGAGCCCAAGGTCGATGACCTTTTTTTCTGGAGTAGTTCTGTTTTTTTCCCCCTCAATAATTCAGAGTGAACATAAACCAGGTAATTAAACAAAGAAAATTTGTTATATCAACAAACAGAAAACCGCTGCATTGTTTACGAAACGACTGTCATTATGGAGAAACGTGAAAAGTCTGTATTTATTTGAACTTGTCATAAAATGTTTTTGAGGCCCTGTGGCTGTGGGGATAATGGAGGAGCTTTTAGAGTGTTTGGAAATGTTGAGAGGAATGTAGCAGAATCCCATTTAACTGTAGCTAAGAAATGCCTGTTGACAGAGGCGATTAGATTATCTATAATCATTCATTACGTTTGAGTAAGACTCAGGTTTTGGTTAAGCGTTATCTGCATGTTATTCACCACCTCCAGGTCACCATTTGTCTCTTTTTTCACCTTTTGACCAGACCTGTGTCCTTCTGGTGACATCGCTACGTCATATACTCCTGGTTTCAAACTCCGGTTGAGTTTTGCATCAGTGGCTGAGAGAATTTCTCAACAAATCACCAACTCTTAATACACATAAATTTGTCAAAAGTGATTTTCACATCTCCCCACTGACCCCTGTTCAGGAGACTGCAAGAAATACCAGACATCCATAAACACGCTGGCTCCATATTCTGTCACATTTGATAGTACCACTCTGCACGTCCTTTGCGCTTTGCTTTTATGTCTTTCGGTTGATGGATTCAGAGAGGCACATCCTCGCAGAGCTACCTCAGATCTATAAATACTCTGCATTTCAGTTTCACTCATTTCACTAGAGGCAAATAAAGGCAGTGTTTTTCGTCTCGCTAATGGATCCCGCACAAAGGGGCTGACTGGACATCAAAGTTGAGTCCAAAGTGCTTTGAAATTAACCCATTAATAAAATAGCTTGCAGGCCACATGTTTGTAAAACACTGGGAAAGTAAACGGATTCGCTTTTGATCAGTTTAAAGAATGTCTGATCATCAGAACCTAACAGAGGTTTCTGCTGGGTCCAAAAAGTAAACTTGCCAAACATCTTGGAGACTCTGCACAACATTTCAGCAACATGAAGGCTGGTGTTATGTGAACACTTTGGTTTTACTGGTATCATTGTTTCTGCAATTGAAAAACCAAGGATAACAAGCTTTTATCATTCTTCACAAACCACTTCATATTGGGAGGAGAATTCAAAAATCTTACTAACTTTCCCAAGACTCTTCCAGTTGCTAAAATAAGACGGTAAATTTAAGCTGTGCAATAATGGCATCTAAAACTGCAGTTTAATTCACATCAGGGAAGGTTTATTTATAAGTTTGTAGGTAAACCTTCAAGTTAGACTTTCACTGCTATTTGGAAAGCGCAAGCTCGTGCTAGATAAATTCAACACTCAAATCTCAACCAAATAGTTGGTTAGTCATTAATATTTGGTTGATGCATTTTCTCAATATTGGTTTTAATAGCTGTTATGATAGTATGAGGTTAATTTGACTAAAATAGCAACTTTTTAATATAGTCGGCTCTGCTTTTCAACCATTCTTCAGCAGAATGAAATTAAAGTTTCAGTTTAAACTCAAACACATCTTGGTTAAAATGTCCATATTTGACCCGCGAACAGGTCAGAACAAAAACCGAAGCTAGTTTCTTATTAGCTCTGCAAGTATCTGAGTGTGAAAACTGTAAAGTATAATCCTGTAAGCTTACAGTCTTCAGACGATACAGTGTACTGCACAAGCATGAACAGTACTGATACAAATAATAAAAAAAAAAAAAGCCCAGCTTTGACACACCTAAGCAAGAAAGACAACTTTGCAATGGCTGCGTAATCTGACTACAGCAAGGAGATGTGTCTTGGTATCGACACACCGACAACAGATGTGACTGCAGATATGAGACTACTTTATATTCAGCGTTTTAACAAAAGGGTGTAGAGGAGCAGTTTTCCTTCAGGGCATCAGAGAAAAATGAAAACAAGGTAAACTGAAACACTGTGATGAATAATGTAATCTTCTTACTCTTGAGGCATTTGACAAATGCTCTGATCGAGTGACTTGGAAAAAGGGACACACAATGGTTCAGTTTCGAGCTCAAGGACACTTCAGTAGTTGGGGCCAAAAGGCTGGTACATTCTAATAAAGCTGCGATCCTTAACTGTTTCTACAACAGAATGCTGGAATTTGTGTCATTTTGAAAATGATAACTCCAATGATAAGACAGAAAAAAAAAAAAAAAACACTGCATGTTAAATGAAAATTTTATTGCTTCCCACTGAGGTGAACCTGGAACTGGAAAAGTAACCCAAAGGGGCTTGAAGAGTCAAGATATAATCTACATTTCAGTTTGGGCCTTTAAGTCGAGTCAAGCCTCTTCTGTATGGAAAACAGCCCTGTCAGGACCTGTGTGGAGGGCCCCCTCTTTGTGTCACTGTCATTTAGCATCTGTGCTGGCCTGTCAAGCAGGATGCCACCCTCACACTGGCTGCTGGCCCCCGTATCAGACAGGATGCTGAACAAAGGCTCCGGGATGATAGATGGTGTTATACAACGACCCAGTGTTTTTGTCAGGGAGCGGGGGAGGCAATGGTGGTAGATGTGGGGGTTCGGGCCTGACATCTATTGATGGACATGATTCTGAAAAGGCGTCAGTGTGTCAGATGAAGCTATCACAGAGAGCAGCAGGGGGGCACGTGAAGCGGAATATCGCCGCATATGTGAGAGTGGCCGAGTTTAAAAGTAATTGTGACATTTTAAATTGAGTAACCGCTGCTTTTGCTCTTCTTAATTTCCATATTATGAAAGGGAATGAAGCCACAGTCGTAAAAGTTTATGTTTGCTGGAATCTAAGCCAACAATGGAGCATAAAGAATAGCTCGGCTTGCAAAAACAGGAGATTAAAGCTGGATGCACTGAGGAATACAAGGTTTTTCCCACAGAATGAAACAGATAACACCAACATCTGGCTTGAGTCGTCACCACTAAAGGACACTAAATCGCTTGATCGATTCATGACTAAAATCCACATTTAGTCCCCGGATCAAACGGCTCTGCAGCGGCACCGGGTATTTATTGGCTCCTGCTCTGATCAGCAGTGATAGAGGCATGACACATTGGTGCGCAACCCACGTTTAAAGACTGAGGCGGCCCACACGGAGGCTTTGAACCTGACAGGAGTGGTGGCGAAAAAAAAAGTAACACCAACAAATCCGTTTGACTTGTCTCAGCAGCAGATAGAAGCCCTGCTCTGAAGCCTGGGCTCCTGCTGTCACCGGATAAACTATTTTTTCCTCCCTCAAAGTTGTACGAAACAGAAATTTTTTGGTCAACACCTGTCATGTGGTCACAGCCTGTATGACAGTTGTATGCAATCCCCTACAGATGTAGTCTGCAGGCTTGTCCCTGGGAGCGCGGATGCCCATCATTGTTGATGCCGGCACATGCATCTACCGACAGCAGGAAAGGAGTTAAATCACTCGCTTGCTCAAGTCTACACTTGCTTAAAGAAAACCTCACAAGTTATTCAAAGTAAAAGCGTGCACTGCAATGTGATAGAGGGTACACAGTGATCAGCTACACCGCTTTGCAAAAGCAAACTTTGGATGATGATAGTGGGATTTTAAATGATAGACAAACACAAAGTAGTGTAGAACTGAAAAATTGTACGTGATTTTCCACATTTCGCTTTTACAAGTAAAGTCTGGTATTCATTTGTACCTTCTAAATCAATGAGTATGTAGACGCCCCTCACGTTTGTGAGGGGGATCATTTGTGAGGTGAAGCATTTACAGCTGTTTTGAGGTGTGTCACTGTCAACTTTACAGGCGAAAGTTTATCTACATTCTTCTGCAACAAATTTGAAACTCTATCTGGGTGATTTACCACATTAATACACTTAGATCGACACTCCACCCCCCAATCAGATCTAAATGTTTTTTGTTGTTTTCCCCCCACTTCCCTATAAAGAATAGATTTATGAACAGAATGTTCCACCTGAGTTGTCGAGCGCAGCAGCTCCTCCAGAGTTCGGACAGCTTTATTTATGCCAAGATGCAATCACATTTATTAATTAGGCAACTTATTTTTGCGCTGGATTTTCTCTAGCGTTTATTTAGCTGTCACTGTTTAGTTTTTTTTAGACAGTCGAAGCTGCAGTAGGTAACTTTTGTAAAAATGTTTTTAACACATTTGTTGAAATTACCACTGTGTCCACTAAGTGGTTTGACGGCGCTAAGACCCACCTCTTGGCTCTGATTGGCTGTTTCTAACTAGAAGTGGTGCCTTTCTGCAGCTGGCTATAGGACCACAGGGAGAAGCCAGAGGACCTGGAGGTTTCATCGATTATCTGTCTCATCTTTTACTGTCACAACATAATAACAGCTTTAGCAAATATGTAAAAAAATATTTTTATAAAAGTGACCTACTGCAGCTCTTATTATTTTTCCTTTGACCTTATATTTACGCACCTCCTCATGTTTGCCTGTCACAGCCAAGTGAAAAAGATAAAATGGTTCCAATATTTTTGAAAAGACACGAAACTAAACCAGACACATATTCAGATTCTCTAAATCTATCCCAGTAATGAACGCATTTAGCACAACATTGTGCTCAGACACAAAGGATAGTTTCATATCTGGATAAACCGCTCTGAATCCCCTGCTGTTTGGATGAGACAACAGCCCTCAACACAAACTCATCAGAGCCGTCCACGCTGTGCCACGCCCTCCGCTGAAATGTTGTCATCTTTTGCCTCCCCCTCCCCTTTTGTTCCAGCTATAAAATATTGTGTCTTCTCAGTGAGCTCTGATACCCTGAGGGTTCATGCGTGAGTCATGGCCACTGGCTAGGCTGATACACAATGACAGACCGGGCCTTGGGCAGACAGAACAAATGCCATCACGTTACAGTCAGCTTGCAGCACTGCAGCAAAAAGACACAGCCGTTAACTATCTCAGGGATGCATTCAGGAGAGGGACCTTCAGCACACAAATGCACATGAAGCAAGAGAAATGAAATACTGAACAATTTCACTGAAGCGATACCAGGTTAAATATTTCTGATGATCATTTGGAACAATGAAAGGCCATGGGACTGTGATGATGTTTTTAAAAGGTTTAAAATGAGCTGTGTGTGCCAAATGTTGTTTCTGTTTGATCCCTGGAAACCCCCCCAAAAAAACAACAAAAAAAAAAAACAATTCCCTTTTGGTTGCAGACAAAGGCGATATGCTGCCAAGAGCTGATATAAAAGGAAATCTGACTGGCATTTTGATGTACATCTCTAGCCTTGCTCTGTCAAAGGCAGTACTGTCTGAGTTACAACGGGAACAGAACGAATCAGCACAAGAGAAAAAATAAGCACTCACCGCTTTAAACAAAATAAGTTGAGAACCCTTGTGAGTTTTTAAACATTCTCAGAACAATTGTGTGAACTGAAGTTGGTACACAATGTGAAATGAAGTTAAATACAGCATGTAAAAAAAAAAAAAAAAAAAGTCACCAGAAACAAGTTTTGACACGATGTAATAACACAGATGGAGCATATCTGAAACAAACTCAAGGTGTTCTGAGATTCCTCTTTGGCTGCGCTGTTATTCTGTTGCTGTCATCTTGCTGAAGTTAGCCCTCGGAGACAGCCAGCAGGATTCGGTGACTGCTTTAGTCAAAACAAAAGGAAAACTGTTTGAGCTATGTCATGACCACTTTGCCATTTCCTTCCATAAATAAAAATCTTCACGTCATCTGAGACCTCAGAACTTTCAACAGCCTTGTTTATTTCACTTTTTTTCTTTCCATTTTAGAAGGAGGGAGATATACGGTGCCTTGCAAAAGCAGTTGTACTTCTTGAACTTTTGTTTATTTTGCCACGATGCAATGACAAACCTCACTGTATTTCACTCGAGTTTTGGGTGACAGACAAGCATAAAGTAGAGCACAATTGTGAAGTAGAACTAAAATCTTATGGTTTTATTTTTTTTTCTTCTTACCACTGAAAATCGTAAAAGTGTGGCAATCGTTTGTTTTCAACCACCTTTACTCCAACCAATGTCTTGCAGATGCCACTGAGCCAGTGAATGGTGTCCATTGTGAGGTTTTTGAAAACATTCGTCAACAAACATCGTCATGAAGACCAAGGAACTCAGCAGGGAAGTCAGGGAGAAAGCTGTGAACAAACTGAAAGGGAGGGTTTGGTAATAAATACACAATATCCCCAGCTTTTGAAAACTCAGTGAGCAATCCTTTATTTAAAATAGAAATTGTATTGCACAACTCCAACCCACAAAAGGAGATGGCAGTCAACTTAAACTGAAAGGCCGGGCAAGCAGAGCATTAATCAGAGAAATAACCACACCTGATCGTCAGGTGTCAGTTTGAAAACTGTAACATGTGTTGCATTTTCTGTTGGTGCAAATCACTTTCACACTGAACTGTATCAAACGAACCAAACCCTTACAAAACCCGTTTACCCAGTTGTCCATGGTGGCGCTGCACCAAGAACCACTGAAGGAAACGACACAAAACTTTCTGAAGAAGTCACTGAGCGCAACTTCCTTCTTCACAAAATGTACACAAAGGTGGAGTCAGATAGTAGCAGAGTTAGGATTTCTCTTTGGTAAAAGACTACAAACTATTTATCCTGCTAGTACTACACTTCTAGACTCACTTGTATGTTTTGGTTGCATTTACCCAGAATTCCCTGCTGTGTTGTCGTCCACTTCCTAGTTTTGGAGCGGTCTCCGTTCCACTTGGCATTCATATATGAATCGAACGGCTGCAAAATTCACGCCAACCGGACCAAGACAAAGGTTTTAGGCGGAGCAGAGTTTGTTTTTTCGGTCTGCGTTAGAGTTTGATTGCACATTCACACTTCCCCAAATGAACCAGACTTTCCAGCCAAACTAACTGGAGTTTGATTAAAGCGGACTAAACAGGGATGGTGCGAATATTGAAGTCCCTGGACTCCAACGTTGACTTTGGAGGACCTACAGAGAGCCAACAGCTCAGATGGGAAAATCTGTTGGCAGTACAACTATTAGCCATGCAATCCACAAAATTGGCCTCTACAGAGAAATCTAACTTTGTGAGTTTGCCACAGGTCAATTAGGGGGATAGTCTTAATGCAAGGCTGTACTGAAACTCATTAAAGGCTGCTGAATACTTAAGTCTGGGATGGAGGTTCACCTTAGAGCAGAGTGATGACCTTAAAGTGTTCAAAGAGACAATGGAATAAAAGTAATGTTTTAGAACTAAATCAACGTAATAATCTATATCAATACTTAAAATTTGATGATATTAAAAACTCTTTCTACAATTGGGATGACCTTGAGCTATTTTACATAATAAGAAAAAATGTCTGTCTATATTTCAGGTGTGGATCATTAGAGGTAAGATGCTCCAAAAGGCCTACAGCCATATTGACTCTGAAAAGTTATAATTTTCAATTTGCTGCTTTGCTTCCATCCATAACAAATCCCAATAAAATACATTGAGGAAACATGCGATTTGGAAACATGCGTGCACTTTCCACCTGAAACAGATTCCATCAGACTCTTGAATAGATCTACCTGCTGTGAAAAACCTGGGTCAAAGAGCAGCAACTAAAGTGAGGCAAAGTGAACTTTCGGGTGACACACCTGGCAACAGAGGCAGACTTCTCGATGAGACTGATTAACCTTGTGAACTGTTAGCTTTGTTTTCTCTGGGCAACATCTGCTCCTGAGGAACAGCAAGGCTGCTGGAGTTAATGTACCCGGGAAGGAAGCAGGTCAGTGGCAGGTTCTGAAAGTTTAGAGGGGGTCTAGCAGACTCTCATAGCGGTAACACAGAAGGCGGCTCGTCTTCGATCACCCTTGCCTGTGCCGACTCGAAAAAGACAGTGAGGCGTTTGTGCAAACGTGTCAACCGCAAGGCTGCAGCTTGTAAATAAGACATTAACCTCTGTGTTTACAAAGGAGCCATGTGTTTTTCTTGTTGCAAAGTGCTTTTCCCCGGGACTGCCGTAACACGCAGCTTTCTCCGAGGCAAGAGTGGGGGTGGAAAGGCGAAGACTAATAAAGCATCCCGGTTCCTTTCCAGGGATACAAATATTAAATCTTCCCCTTTTCAAAGGAGGAGTCCATTTTCATTTCTCAACTTGCTCCTTTTCTTCTCTGATGGACTTGAGCGGATATGAGAAGAAAAATTTCGGTCTGGCGTATTTGTGCCAAAGAAATCAATCAATTAGCTATAAGCGCTGGGATAAGTCAGTCTCTCATTATGTGCAGGGAAGCTTCACACTGATGCAGCACAGTGCACTTACTCGTGCAGACAATGGGGTCAGCACGTGACCCCCCCCCCCCCCCCCAGAGCTGGCGACAAACGCATCCCTTCTGCAGAGGCTCTGGGCAAATTGTTGAGGACCATCTGACTGAATCTTTCAACGCGCCGTCGTCCTGACACATTGTGTTAGACAAACAGAGTGCTTCTTGTAGCTAAAAATATTTCTGCACATGCAAGATGCTCCAGAGAACTGGAAATTACAGTACTAACTCACAGATGTGTGCGCATACGTTTGTGTATGTGTCGGAGGCGCATTAGCATGAAAGAGCAGCCTGCACAATCTCCATTGTAATGCATGAGTTGTGGTCATGCTGCCTGGGCTCATTCACTCTCTTTGACATATTCATTTCCTCCAATATTTAAAACATATAATAGAAAGGAAGGGAGCATAAACAGCTTTTAACTAACAAATCACAGAGTGTGTGCCTGCAGAAAGGTTACACGTTTCTAATGGGATTCTTTTTAGTCATCTTTGTGGGTTTTTCCCCTGCTAACCCTTTGATTTATAAGCACATCAGTTGGCTCTTCAGTTTTGAAGCCTTGTTGATTCATATGAGGCTGACAGCTCTTGACAGTCTCCATAAATATTAATCATATATTTAAGGTGGAAGCCAGTGCGCTGAATAATCTGGAAGACGAAACAAGCCAAGAATATTAATTAACTAAATCTAATGAATCCTCTAAATTAACTAGCTAAAAAAGTCTTCCTTGCCGCCTATGGCTGCATTTCCAAGAAAAAAAAAGGAAAAAAAGAAAAACACAATGATGTTCATTTTCAACTTCAGGAATTGTACAAAGGCAAAGCATAAGAATTAATTAAGAGTGAAGGATTTAAATTTTTAATTATACCTTAATTTAACCAGAGAAATCAGACGGGAACCGAATTTGATTTACAATAAAACTTGGCAAGCTGAGAAGCAGTCGACAGATTCAGCCCCGAAACTTGTGGGATCACGTTTTAGGCTCAGCAAAGACAGAGAAATAGTCGACAATTGTGTGGATTAAAATAAACTTGCATCATCATGAAACAGCAAAGCCAGTAATCCTCTCATTATTCATAAAAGTCTACTTTCACATCCACCACATAAAATTCAATACCGTCTCTACATGATGAGCCAAACAAATGAGTCCACACATGAAGCACAAAGGGCTCATTCATGCCTGGGAGATCCTGTTCTCTATCCCTTAAAAAACACCCTCAATTCAAAGTATGACACAGCCTCTAATGGTAGTTTTCATTGATCCTCTACTAAGATTTTGACAGATTTGTAAGATCACAGCTTTGTTTGAGGTGTGTGGGAAAGCCAAGCATCAAAGGTGCATAAAAAAAAGATCCTTTCAATCGTGGATTAAATTTATATTACATGTATTTTTAAGATAGATTATTTTTTTTCATGTATTTTTCAGCTGAATGGACAGTTTGAAATATTGAATGAAAGCTTTATGAGTAACAAGTAGAATGTTAGAGGTTTGAGGGAACCATTGGATGTTTTGCTTCACGTTAGATTCGAACAGGAAGATCATTGGCACTTCTTCTGACCTCCATTTCCGTGTAAATAAGTACAGTCTTCTCTGCCAAATGCATTCTGACAGGATTTAAAAAAAAAAAAATCATTCTTGTGTACAGCACTGCCAGATGTCTTTCTTTTTATTATTTGAACTGAAGGTGATGCTTCATAATTAGCTTTGCCTAAAGCTTTGTGTGGTGTTGGCCCTTCAAAAACACCTAGTAACTGCTCACCCTCCAAACACCAGACATCCATCGCCATATTATTTTTATGCAGCCTGGGAGATTACGTTTATTTTATCCCATAAAACCCTCAGCTTCAATGCTTTTTGACTATTCACCTTTTTTTTTTTTATGAATGTTAGAGATTCTCTGGGTTCATAGTACATAAAACACACTTTTGCTGAAGGGATTAGTGCTTAGACTGTCCCATTTACTAGATCTGCCAACAATACTTCCAAACAAATGGCTGACTATGAGGTTTCTCTAAGAGCACAGTGTTTAATCAGCTGTTAATACAATGATGTGCCTTTGTTCTAAAATAGAACCACTTCCTGTTAGTGTTTAAAGATCCAGTTATACTGAGGACATCTTGCCACTTCTATTAACTGTAGTGATTATGTTTGAACTTCTGGTCCATTGAGGATGCCAAAATCCATTTAAACTTTTTCTGAAACAAAGAAAATGTCTTCCAGCTGACAGTGCATGCAAATAAAATTGTGACTTTTTTGTTTTAAAAATTGAGAATGCAGAGAACTTCAAGGTCAGCAATTTCTGCATGCACTGCTGCAAATCATTCGGTTGCGCAAAGGTTTTAAGGTCAACAACTCAACCAAATAATTTGCACGCACATGCTTTTAGTGCGATTGTAACTTTAGTGAATGTTTTGTTGTTTTTACCTTGCATGGGAATGCTCTTACTCTTCACTTGTGAGTGAAAACGCATCAGGAGACGTAGTAGGGTTCACTACTCGGATGTCGGCTAGTCAATTATCTTGTACAATCAAACACAGCACATCACTGACGTGCGTCTGCCTGGACTAACAACAAAGTCCTAATCTACTTAGTAAGTAGCTGTATTCTCAGAAGGTGGCAACTCCCTGCCTCAGGGATTCTCTGAGCTCAAAGCGTGAAAAACGGTTGTGGATGTCAAAATTCCCCTGACACTCATTCACTGATGATCAATTTCCTATTCTCCATCTCTGGCCTGCCCTCGTACATCAGTATCAAGCAGACACAAGTAAATACAGTATGTGGCTTAATGCGTTTTCCTCTCCGGGGATTTTGCAGACCAAAGTGGCTTCGGGAGGGTAAATAAATAAATATTCCATTGAGTGGTTGAGTTGATTGCCTTTCTGCTGAATAGTGAACAACCCTTCCTTCTACTGCTGTCCAAGAGAAACATTTACTTTTGTTGCGCCGGTTGAAAGCACCCTTAACCAACACTGATTCTGACAAGACTCTGCAGGTGATGATGTCAAAACCAGCAATTACACAAACAGTTTTTTCATTAATTGCTAACTTAGTGTTTACCATTTTTGCTTACATGAATACAACAGTGTTTTAGGGATTTTCTTGGGTTATCTGTATACAGAGATAGACTATTGGTTAGCCTTGTAAAACTACCACTTTGCTTGATTATGTGAATCTAAGTACCTGTTTGAGAGGGCTGTTGCTAAGAAAGTTAGCCAATCAGTGTTTGGTTGAAAAGAAGGCTTTAAAATGAAATGAAATGAAACAAAACATCCAGCTTACAAGACATGATAATGGGTTCCCGAGAATTAGATGAGATTTTAGCAATACTTAGCAACGGCCCTTACATATTGCTCAGATGTTTTTTGCAGGAAATATTCAAAGTGGAATCTTCAGCGCTTATGTAACCAAGTGAGGCAAATAATAAGTCTTAATCTGCTTTAAAATAAGAGTCTCAGAGGTGCTTGGACACACCTCTGAGACTGAGCTCAGTAATAGCGTACTCAGCTTACACCAATAGTCTAAACTTACATTAAATGAAGTCACATGCCAATAATAACGTGAAAGCACTTGCATGCAAAACAGACGTCACTTTGACAAGAAATATTACCAAAATATTGGCAGACCTCATGGTGCAAAATTAGGTCTGCATCTCTGAGTTTTACATCCCTTGCTGTGTTACTGAAGTTAAAATTGGTCCATGTGTAATAACCTCTCCAGAATAAATACTACTTCATTTTATGAGGTTTCTCAAAGTTGAATTTAAGATTTGTTTTTAGACCATGAATGATTTATCTGAACGAACTTACCTTGATCACTTACGCTTTACTGACATAGGCGTGTTAAAACACTTGTTTGGCGAAGTTTTGTCTTTCCAGTTCTGACATGTGACTGCAGTGATTAACACCGAGGTTACATAACTTCTACACCTTCTAACATTAAAACTTCATCTTGGTATGTTTAAATCAAATGTCAAATTCCTCATATGAAAGCCAAAGCTTGTTTATTACAGGCTTTCTCAAGACGAAGACGGTGATAGTGGATAATTAACAAGTACACTCTGATTTTAATTTCCCAAAGCCACAACGGGTCTCAGCAGCACGACTATTTCAGGGACATTTAAGACTCCACAGAAAATCTGATTTATCTATGAAGTATCACAAGATCGTTCTGGCTTTACCACATGTCATTGGTTCCAATCCCTACCTTGTTAGTTTACAGTAAGTAAGTGTTACTGCTGGAGACCACTGTGTTTTGGGGATATCTGTGTTGGATATCTGCCTGGATGAAGAGTGGAGCCATCTGCCAACTCTTCATCTTAGCCCACTAGTTGTAGCCTTTGCAACTTCTAATAAATTGTTAAATTTAGCTAAAAAATACTGCACATTTATTAATTTCACATAAATCTCTCAAAGTTCTTCAAGCGATGATAATCTTGAGCTCCAAAGGAACAGATCAACATTGCATTTCCATGATAGAATCTGACTGAAGGACAGTTCAGTCCCTGAGCCCATATTTATCAAACCATATTTGTGTTGTCCCTTTGGCAGTGACAGCAGAGACCCAGAAAATACCCTTCAAACCATCTTGAGGTGAAAATGTTGGCTAAACCGCCTGGATGAAAGTAAACTTGGTAGCCATTTTATTGCAAAGCATCATATGATTTGATTAATCTCTGCAAGCATATAATCCAGTGCACCATCCGAAGTGTGCAGGCCTCTTCACCCCACCTCTGCACAGCAGATGCTGGCTAAGCTGTGATCGGACCAAGGGCGCCGTGGCTAACACAACACACCCGGCTCCCAACATCACGACCTTGACTGAAGTGCAAGCTGACAGACGGCTCTCGCCATTTTTTTTTTTTTTTTCAAAGTACCAAAAGGGGCTCGGCCCAATTACAGGTATTGGGTACATTGTCTTGTTAACTTCAGCTCTGACTGTACATTCAGGCAGCTCAGAGATCAAGTGCTCACTGGAGTCTAAATTGACAGGACTACCTTTTCCGCTGTCACTGCCTCCTGTATTACTCCATCACCGGTGGGTGATGGAGGAACATAAAACGCTGTCGGAGACATCTATGCAGATGTTGACGGCATCAAAGTCAGCGTATTCTGACAACCTGACTTCTGTTAGGCAGTCTAGTAAAAGAAACACACTATAAGCATGGAAACACACAGAAAAGGTGGACACCTGCCATCATAGTTTAGTCTGACTTCCATGACAGGTTCACTATATTAGCAGTTCATTCATCACACAAAAATAGCAGCCTTCTCCAGTTTCTTAGCTATTCAGTATGAAGCTGAGGTAAGCTCTCCAACCAATGTCCCAGATGATATACTGTCATGAACTTTTCGGAAAAAGGTTTATACTTAACTAAAGTACCATTCAAATGTGCTTTCTGGGTAACTTTTTACAACTGAAATCTACAAACAACAAATTTACCTTATTACTCATTAATATGTGAAGTTGAAGCCATCTTAGCACTAGTGGAGAAGCTAACATTTATGTTCTTTCTCATGTCAAGTCTTTGGATTACAGCCAATCAACAGCAAGTAAAGTGAATGCCGCTCCAATGGCGTGAGCAGCGGCATTGTTTTTCAGTTTCTCAAGCTGCATTTTCTTTCTTTATATGAAAAAAAATATTAAATAAATACCTGAATAGGCAAATTTTCCACAAATAATTTGGAGTTAAAGTTCCACTGAGAAATCTGCAAACACTGGTCCATGACGGCCAGTTGTCCAGTGTACCTCTGGTTTGACACTGAAGCTAATGAAGACATTGTTGGCCCACAACATTAACAATAGAAACTCAGTGTTTTCTTTCAGCGGTAGATCACTGGTACTTCAACATGTAAAACTCCAAGACAAACCGATTCTAAATGATTTCTGAATCATTCTGAACCAAATACATAGCTAAAATGTATTTGGAACAAGATGAGACAAAATCAACAGTTTTGTCTCGTCTTGTGAGCTTAATGTACGGTGCGAGGTATAACATGTTATATTGGATTAAGCGAGAACATACTCATTGCTTTTCTGTATTAAATAAAAAGCAGGCACATCTTTTTCATTCATAAACATTGTAAATTTATATTCTGTTAATCTCAACTTTGGAATCAATGGTATTTCTTTGTTGTCAGAACAGAAGGAAAGTGAAATACAAACCTCTAATTAGAACATTTAAATTGATCAGCAGCCAAAACATTTCCTGAATGAGTGCCATTAAGCTCCACTATTTCTCTTAATGTATCACAAGCGATTGGAATAGCTATTAATTTGCAAGTCTTAATGTTGGCACTTCTGTGACACAGGCAGGACAGGAGTTGCATCGATCCAAACTCCACCAGATTACTAATAAGGTATTGACCTATAAATGGCACTTCAGAAATGACAGCTACCAATATTGACCTTTAAAAGAGGAGTAAATATAAAAAGTGTTTCCCAAACCCCAGCGCTGCTCGTGTGCCAAGAGGTCAATACCCAGACTCCATTAGAGACATTTAAGAAAAACATTCTCCCGGAGTAAAATAGCACATTTAGCTATTTGCTGAAATAATCACGCAAAACAGAAATGGAATATCTGGCTGCCTCAACAACACACAATAAAGGCTTGATGAAAGTGTGGTGACCTAACTGTGCAGTCCAAGGCAATGAAATACGCCTGAGTGTTAATTGGAAACCTAGCTTCCCCACTCAGGCGTGTCATTGAAAAGGAAATAGGCATGAGCAGCAAAATATACAAAGGCATTCGAAAGGATAAAGGAACACAGCTCAGCGTGATTGGAGCAGGCAGATGAGATGACGCTAAATATATATCTGGCAACACTGTAATCTTAACACAGACAAATAGCCTTTTGTCTAAAACTGTTCAGTTTGCAAAAACCAAAGGTGTAATTGGTTGCATTAAGGAAGCTGGGTTTTGTCCTTGAGAGTCGCAAAGAAGTTTCACATACATACAGACAATGAAATGATTGCTGACAATGAAATTTTTCAGTTTTTTGTTGCAGGAATTCGCAGCGTGCTCCCAGTGTTATTAAATTTCATTTCAGGCTACAATAAGGGATGGAATTTGGAAAATCTGTCAGGGCTCCTGGATTTAAAATTTCATAAAATAATGCTAATAAAAAAATATGCTTTCTGGATGTACTTCTGTGTGTGTTTCAGCTGCACTAGTGCAAAGTCAACACTATAGCTCCAGGACCCCTACAACTGTCCAACACCCTCCCCCCCTTCCCTGACCTCCATTTCCCTGTTGGTCAGTTCACAGCAAATCCGTAAAGCCTCCCAGCATCTCCATAGCGACAGGCCTCAGCCGAGCAGATGGCCTCAGTGTGCTGCGCGGCAATTAAAGAGGGAGTGACGAGCGGGGAAAAAGAAAGTGGGTCAGGATCGGGGGGGAGCAGGGCCGGCAACGCGGCGCTGCCTCGGCCTCGAGCCGGCGCGCGGTCGTGTGCATTTGTGCTCACAGTCCTGCGCGCGCACATGCCCACACACACGTGCGCTTATGCCTCAGTGCATCCTTTCCCGAGTCTTCCCAGCAAAAATAAACACACACACCCGACGGCAGTCACAAAGCATCAGCAGTGTGAGAATGAAAAGAGAGGATGGGGGAGACAGCAAAGTGCGGCGCACAACAAACTGACCTGGAATCCGGTCAGAAATACTTCCTCCAGAATTACACGAGCATAACAACAAACAGCCCAACGGGATTAACCCTTCAAATCTCCAGCACTGACATCGGTAATCATTCCCCTCATTTGCACGACCGTCTCTTGACCATCACCAACTCAAACAGGAGTTGTCTTCTGAAATCTCGCAAACAGGAGAGATGTAGCACAACTTTAGCAATTCAGTTTTATGCCAACCAATTTTACGAAAGTTTTCTTTCTGTTGGTGCCTGTAAGGCAAAGTCAGGCACTTTGACCTTTTCAACAAAGTTGAAGTCATTTACCTCCAAACCCATCAAACATTATGACAACTTTCTTGATTTTTGGTATATTTTAGCTACTAGCAATCAGGCATGTATAGGTGCTATTCGGCCTTTACCGGTCAGCAAAGGAATGCCAATGTTCTTAAAAGTTGTGTTTTCCACATTCATAATTTATGATAGAAATGACACAGTTTTCTTCAATAGCATAGGCTTGTGCTACCACTTGTTGCTGAGCATTTCAAGGTATCTCGGTGGTTACACTTTCGCCTCTTTTTTTTTTGTTTTTTTTTTTTCTTAAAAGACCAAATTGGCTGCACTTTGCCAGTCAGCTGGTGAAAACAACATGGGAAAGATTAGGAAAACTAAACAAACATAAACATCATTTTGATTAGTTGTTTACCGATTGCAGTTTCCTGACCGATCAGCAATCGTTTAAAAGCCTGACCTGTCGATTCCGATTTCGGCCGATACCGATTTTTTGGTCTGAAAGGTTGCTAAATACAGCGAGAAAGCCACGAAGTTGCCAGTAGTGACTATTGTTAACCACGCAAGTTGGGCAGGTCTGTCAGTCAGCACTCTCTCATGGCACAGAAAAAGGGGACGGTGGTTGATTTTCAAACGTTTGAAGCAAATCACCGATGAAGGAAATGTTTATTAAAATAAATGTACATAGATCTGTCTATTCTTATTTGTAAACGTAAAAGAAGTTCCAAAAAATGACTCCAGTCCAGAGGCCAATATTCTTCTAAATCCAGACGTAGTTGCCCCGTTACGTCTTGACTTCAACTAACTTGATTTAAAATGAAGCATAACACTCAGAATAAGGAATCCTTTAATTAATATGACAAGAAGATCTTCCCATTTCATTCCAAATTCACTTATTTAATGCATAATAGTATTCTCACAATTATTCAATGAGCCATTAATTTGCTTGAAGATAGATTTAATAGAGAACGTGGGGAGGTTTTAAAGAGTTCAGGGGCCTCCCGTGTGGAAACAAAAAAGACCTAATGAGCTGTAAAAAATTGAATGAACTTTTACTTGCATGAGTCTTTTCTTCCAGTGAGCAGGCCCCAAATGTGCCTAAACAGAACGTCAGCCAAAAACACTATTTCAAGTCAAAGCAGACTCACCCCTGGAACATAGCCTTATTCAAGAACAGCGTGACTGCTGTTCACTCCCATCCCCGCAAGGTCTGCATGTGAGTAAATCTTAGATCTCAATTTCTTTTTTTCTTTTCGTTTTTATATTTTGGCTGTTATTTTGCTCACCATTTCACTCCCATTCAAATTGGAAAGGACGATGCAATACTTAGGTCTATTCAGCAAAAAGATTGGAAACTCAACCCTGAGGGATATGAGTCTGCAGGCTGTAAAAGAGCAGGGACTTCATCAGTTTCTGACACATTTGCAATGCTTTTGTTCGTATTTCTGAGTTTCATCGTCCTGGCCAAAACGCTCCTGAGTCCTGGAAACAATTTAGAGCAGCATATCCAGTCTTCGGAGGTAAATATTTGTATGTTACCTATGTGAAGAGAGAAGAAAACTGGGGTAGAAAGACAGACTCCAGAAACGCCTGCCAGACCGTGAGCTAATGGGTGAGTGGGTGTTTGTCCATTTATTGCAGGGCAGAAAAACCTTAAGGGTAGCTGAAGGATGGGGCAGGGGGTGGTTTCTCTGCTCTTCCCAACTTTCTGCCTCTCTGGCCTGACATGACATTTGGCAAGTTGAATGGTTGAGCTTACAACTACAAAATGGCCCCTTGTGATTTCTTTACTGGTATCAAAGCTGATTGGTTCATTGTACTCACTAACCCCAAAGCCAAGAAAGCTGCTGCCAGAGTGGAGGCTCCCATGTGGAAACCCCTGGCAGAAGCTGTTGAGCTGGAAGACATAACGTGAATAGGAGACGTAGACTGAAATGGACGGGGGGGTCGGAGTAGGAATTTCATACGCATCCAGTCTGGATTTGAAATATTTAGCTTTAGGGAAAAGCAGCAAAGTGGCCAAGACAAAATGTCAATGCCAGCTGGTAATAAGATTGTGGTCAACTACAACCTATATCTGTCTCTGACCTTCAACAAAGATTTTATTATCCAATACCCAAACATGACTGTCTCCTCCCAAGAAAAACTCAGGGAGTTTCCTTGATGTGCAACCAGGAAGTGTGTGCATCCGAATGCAAAACCTGCTTGTCCAGATCTGCACAGAGACGTCCAACTGGATTTGAATAAGAGAGATTTGGAATGCAAGTCAAAGTCTTAAATTTATTGTAGTGCTCCTCAAACTTTTCCTGAACTGTCTTTGCTTTTAAGCATGGCAGATTTTGCTGCTCTAAGAGGCCATAGCAATGAAAGGATGTAGTGGGTCAGCATGTCAAATTAAAATCCTAACGAATTACTACCCACATAATTTAAAAGAAAACAACTTCTCACACATTTTCAGTGGTCATGATGCTATGCATAATCCCTGTCTCTTTAATATTTGGTGATAAACAGTGAATTTGTCGCCTCGTATAGACCGCTGAACTGACATTCTTTTGCTGGAGTAGAAAAGAATTTGTCCTTGCAAAAGATAAAATATAGCAAACATAACAATTTATCAGCTGCTTTGAAATATTAACATTTTACATGAAGCACTGACTACACTAACTCAAGGCTGCACCTGGGTCAGCATGTCGTCTGCTGGAACCGTCTGCTTTCCAGACTGCAAGTCTCTAAACACAATTTAGCATTAAACTGCAGCAGAACTGGTTGAATCTACTTTTACATGTAAGTGAGGATATTTTCTACTAAAGTTTGTGTTGCACAGTGCTTATTGCGCTTCTATTTTAAATATGAGAAATAAAAGAATGCTTTCTTTCACCTTGTTTTGCATAGTATGCTGGATGTGTGGTGCTTGGTGCACAAAAGCTGAAACATTAAAAAAAAAAGTTGAGTAGATGCAGGAAGATACTTTCAACTGAAGTCAGCAGGAGATTCACAAAGTTCTGATTGTGGCACTATTTTTAAAACCAAACTGGATCTATATGAAGGTTCAAATAATAATTAAATAACAAGCAAGCGAGAAAGCAGAAAAATCCTCAAACTTTGCCAAACAGGATGGGATTCTGACTTTTCATTTCTTTCTTAAAAGTCAGAGGTCATTCTAAGTACAAAACAACATTAAAAGAGGATATTAGACGCAGTTCAATGGAAGCCAAAGGCAATAGTAAATTATTCAAGCTTCACTGGGAAATTGAAACATCTTGTTCTGTGGACCAATGTGACAGCGTGTCAGACAGACTGGCGGGAGAATGACAAGGGTGACAAATCCACGGTGGAAGAAATTTTACCTGGATATGAGTTCTGGGTGCCAGTCTGCTGAATAACTCGCCGTATTAGGCAGAGAGTGTCACGGTCTACCACATTACCAAAGTGATGGGATAGGTTCTGCACCGCAGGCCACCTCCACACTCATCTCCATTTGTCTTAGAGCAAAGTTTGAGAACAAAAATACATAGAAAAGAAAAGATCTAAGTTTTCCAACGCGAGGTGCTTTTATAAATTTATACACCACTAACGGAGAAAACTAGGTCTCAGGTGGAAGAACAGGCTATGTATTGATATGTAAACAACTGAACTCTTATTTATATTGAGAAATTGTTTGTGAAGTTGATCCAAACAAGGAGCAGTGAGACACGCTGAGAGAAATATGAGCTGACCTGTTATCATTCATATTTTCCTAGTTTGCCTGCACAGGGCGGGGGCACTAAGGAGCTTTGCACCGAGCTGCAGCTCGCTGGAAGCTTAGCTATATGTCAGGGAGAATAAATAAACCTGTGTTTGTGTTTTATAAGAAACCCCCCTCCCCTCAGCCCCAACTCTTTCATTCAACCACTACCGCTGCTGAAGCACCCCCGTCACCCACTCCCGTTTACAACCACGCAGTTGCTTTGAAGCGCAGTCAGCTCCCGGAGAGATATCGGTGCGGAATATTAAATGAGCGAACACCATCGCTCATTAAAAAAGGAAACATTTCATGAAACAAACCCCCTTTTGTATCAAGTGCTATCCAAGCCAACACGCGGCGCACGCCATCCTCAAAGGCAGAGCGAGGAAACCGGAGAGAGGAGACGGGGGGAGAAGAAAGATAGAAGGTGGTAGGTGCACAACCAAGATTTGTAGAAAGTAAACGAGGGAAATGAAAGGATTTTTTATTTATTTTTTTTAAGGAGATAAGCTCTGAGACTTGGGAGAGCTTCAGTTATGTGGCACCATGATGGAAATTTCAGGAACACTTTAACTGGAAACATTTTTCGTAGCCGCAGACTAAAACGCTGCTAAATTTTAAAGCTTGAATTTTCCATTTAGAAATCTCCAGCAAGTTATGATAATTTTGAGCTCAACTTCAGATGAGATGTCCAGCGATGGAGTCTGAAGGCTTGCAATGACATTGATCAGAATGACATTTTTCAATATTTTTCCTCAAATTTTGGACATACATAGTGCAGTAAGGAGTTAACAAACAACCAGCTTCAACTTACAAATGTGAAACATGTGAAGAAGATCTACCAATCAGTTTTTTTCCAGGATTATATACATTTATGGTTTAATTTGACTGAAATTTTGAGTGACATTCCAGTTTGAATTTTTTTTCTAAGGACTTTGACATATAAAAAGAAACATGAAAATGTATGTGTCTGAAAAAAAAAAAAAATTAAAAATGTATTGGAGTGTAGATCATCAATCAAAAGCACCCAATGGAAAATTGGCCAATTTATGTAAACAAATTAATGTAAACTTCCTATTAATTAAGTTTGAAAAACTTGTAATTTGATTCACTGAAAGCCTCATTTCAAAAATGTGCAGTTCGTAAATAAAACTTCTTGTATATCCGTACAACGTATATTGTTACCGGATCACAAATATTTATTTCATTGTTCATGTTAGACTTGTGTAAACAAAAGCATGCATCACAGCAAATTCGGAGTGGAATGTAATGACAATATCTTATTGCATTTCATATCCACAGCAAAGAACAATTAAATACTCATCATTTCCATGTAAATTTCTACTCTGTAATCATTTAAACCAGAGCAATAAATAACACGTGTATACATTTTCCTGTCACACCGAGTTGGTCTTTGTTTGTTCCATTATGTTTACAGTTCACTTGCTCGTGTTTTATTTACTGTCATGTTAGATTAGTGAAGCTCTGACACAATGAGTGCATTGCAGTGGGCGCAGGGCAAGCTTACTTTCTGAAGCAACTGCTTCATGCAATGCAGGAAAGGTACAGATGTTTTATAATTTAATCTAATTATAATCCAAAGATGAACAAATTCATAAAAACTACTAAGTAATTCAGTTTATGTTATTCTACTTAAATCTAGTTATGTACAGTCTCTTTTCAATCTAATGGATATCTAGCAAAGAAATGAATGCGTTCCAATTCATTTTAGTCACTGACAAAGCACTGACTTTGTAAGGCTACATCTAGCTGATGAGATTGGATGCATCGCAACATTGTGACCTTGAGAAATAGAGATAAACTATAACTTTGAGAAGTCCAATTTTTCTATGCAGAAGTTAAATAAATCAAACTATTTTTCCAGAACATGTAATCAGTGGAGAATATTCAAGTCAAGGAATTATTTTGACCAATTTTTATGGTTTTTCTTCTACATTTTAACACCAGAAAGCATTTGAAAATATATTTTCGGTCTCTTTTCACAAATAGGATAATAGCTTTAAAAATTTTGAACTGAATTCTGAAACAAATCTGAGGAGAACTAAAGTTCAGAGCAGAAACGGTCCTCTGAAACAGGCGCTAACTTGTGTGCCTTACAGCTAACAGTTAGCTTGCACATTGCTTGAAATTCTTCATGTTTTGTCTTTTTGTCTTTTCATTACCAGGTACTCAATATGCTGCCACACAAACACCTTACAGGTTGCAAAATACTTTTTATGCTTACTCAGACGACTATGGAAAAACACTGGCGCATATGCTAAGTTTAGCATCATTAGCGCATGATTGGCATGCTGTGAGAATACTAGCCAATAACGTGCAAATTAGCATGGTGGTTCTTTCCCAATATGTATATTGTGTGTGATATTATAATATAATGAGTTTGCAATGCATTTTGCAGGATTATAACAAATCATATTTTGTTTTTCAGTGTTCCTTTATTTTTTAAATGTTTAATGCTTTAATTCTTTAATGCTAATGTAACCCAGTAAGTCACAAGACAGGCTGCTCTGTCATTTTGATATTAATGAAATGAAAGTTTCCCCTTTCATTTGGGAAAGGCGAAACGAGCTTGAAAGAAATGCATTTTAGTCTACCTTAGTTTATAAAGTAGCGGTAATGCAGCTTGTTTTAACAAGACTTGGCTCCTTATAGTGGTGGTGGTGCCAAAAATACATTCACACACTGAGAAAAAAAAAAACATTTAAATTCTGCTTGATGCTATAACATTGTGTAAAGCCTTTAGTTTTCCAGCTGTAATCCAATATACAATAATATCCTGCTGAAATACATTACAACAGATTGACTGTAAAATAACTCAGCTGCCAGTAATTTCCTGTTATTTCACCGTAGAATGATTTAATATCAAAAACCATAAAACAGAGGCAAAGAACAGGGTGGTTATTGTTCCCAGGAAGCATCTTGTATCTAATGTTTAATTTACAGCCTAAGCTGGTCTACTTTGTCAGCCAGCTGAGCTGATTTATCAGTTTGACTGAAGAGAGTTGAGGCAGAGCTGCAGGCCAGCTCTTGTCAACACACTGCAAAAGTCAGCATAAAATCTAACGGAGACAAACAATGGAAAAAGAAACAAAAAAATAAATAAACAACGGTAAAGCGACAACAACTGGTTCGTCTGGGTTTTAAAACGAACGAGTCGAGGGGGTGAAAGCTGCCAGAGAGACGGATGTGAAGAACCGATCACGCAGAGTTAACAGAACGTGCAATGTTTCCTGTCACGCTAATTACAAATGTAATGCCTTTGGCTCGGTTCAAAACAGGGCAGAGAGGACCGTACCGGATCCATTTCCCCCCCTCTATACTCAGACGCTGTGGGATGCCCTCACAATTCTTCCCTGTACCTCTTTGGTCCTTAATGGGGGCACATCAGCCCAGTTCGTCGCTATAAACTGACTTATTCAGGCTGTCACAGGGAAAGGTGGGAGCAGCAATTACTCGATCCCCAGTACTTTAAAGGCATACGGCTTCAGAGCGCAAGGCTGGGAATTATCCCCTCTCTCAATCCCTGATCAGCTCGTGACTAAATGTCCTAGTTGTAAACTCAGACAATGAGCAAAGAATGGTACACTCCTATGGCTTATTTCCCTTAAAGCAGCCAAGCAGAAAATACAAGGCGGCTGCATGGAAAAAGAAGGAAAAAAAAAACCCAAAATGATGCAGTGAAAGGCTGTGTTCTTCTCGCACGGCAGCTTGGAAAAATAAAGAGATTGATGCGGCTTTTCTGAAAAGGAAAAAAATGCTTTCAGTGGAAATGATCAAGTAGTAACTATAGTAACTGAGGAGAGGAACTGAACAAGTTAATGGTAACGTGCTAACTGTGACGAGCTCCCCAACACATAATATTTACATTCCCATCAGAGATCTGCATCCACTCAGGAATCACATTAAGTCTGATCCATTACAAGACGTCAAACTATCTGACTGATGGGAAGAAAGAGACAAAGCGAGAACAGTTAGTCGATCCATTTCCAGTTCTCAAGAGCAGAACAAGAATTTAACCATTTAATCTCCTGACAAGGATCAGCTAAATAAGGAAGAGACTCGATCAGAAAGGCTCTGGGCTATATTTGAGCCCTTTCATTGATTTTCTTTGCTGATGCTGGGATTTGAATTGAAACACAGGAGAAATTCTAAGGATTTAGGGTGTAGAATTGCAGCTGTAACTTGCTGATAGATGTGTTGTTCCTTCCTGATCTGACATGATGGCTGTCTGAGGTGATGGAAAGAGAGCAGGAGAGGACATCGGCCAGACCGAAAGCCAAAAACAAATGCCGGATTTGATACCGAACTCTATGTAGTGACTAAAAGGTTTGGTAATCTTAGAAGGCCAGCGTCCGGGAGAAACTTTACTGCTGATACTCGTTGAAACTTCCCCAGCACCCTAAAATAGCTACACCCAGTGTTAAGCAATCGGATTCGTGCCACTTCGTTGTTGGACATAGAAACAACGGCCAGCTAAATAAACCTCAAAAGAGCTTTAAAATACCAGTTTTTTTTGTAAGGAACACCATGGTGAGTCATTAAAACACATTAAATAGGACATAAATTCTCTGGGGGGACAAAACAAGTCGTTTCCAGGGAGTACTTAAACAACAAAATATGAGCTATAGTCTGGTTGCATTTGTGCACACACAACTCTCACAATAACAAACTTTGCTGGACAATAAATTGTCCCAGAAATTATTATGATGACCATTTTCAACTAATATTATGATCCAGGTTAGACAGGGAAACAGGAAATATTCCCAGTTTGGACTCTTGCGGGGAAAAAAGTGAAAACTAACAACTTCTTAATGGGTGTCAAATGTTTACAGCATTTTCAAAATGACGGATTTTCACTTTAACGATTGTTGTCCAAATGGAAATGATCCAGCTAATCTTTATTCATGAAGCAATTAAGTGACTTATTGCTTATTGTGACAGGTCTACACACACCCTTAAACCAAAACAAGTGTCCAATTGAAGCATACAGTGGTAAGAGTTAACTAAAATCGCACACATTAATATTTTATCACACTTTCTCCAACTGTCCCAGATTTTGATGACATTTATGCCAACAGGCCCCATTTTAGGAGATCTGCATCCTACATTTATCTGTATGATTTAGTTGTAGAATAGCTGATCCATCTCAAAATGTGAATGTATTTATTCTGGTGAAGCTTTTTGCTTCTTTTATGGCATGCTGTACTCATAATGATGCTGAAAAATAACATCTTTCTTCAGCTTCAGCTTTTTAGACAACGCCTGAACGTTTGGGGTATAAACTGACTTTCTAGTTCAATCAACTGAGCCCAAAGCATAATGCTGCCACCACCATCTTTCACTGTGGACATAGTATTTCTTTGGGAAAGTTGAAAAAAGGGAAAATTCTTGGTTTACATTCAAAGTGTTGGATGATTTTTATCTATTGTTTTAATAACCCCAGACCCTGATAATGCCACTACTGTATTTCACTGATTATGATATCAAACACATATTTCAAACATTTTTGAAATGTGTGTTTTTCCTAAGCCAACTTTTACAGGAGAGAAAAATCATTTCGTTCAGTCTTCCACAAGCAAGGAATGCTCCATTTTGTGATAACCTTTCCATTATTTAGGCCTCGTGCTTCTCGCCATGCTTTATTCATCTACTTTGTGATACGCAGTCTTCATGCGGAGACCACAGGGGTAAGCGATGATGAGAATCATAAACTTGAAAAGAAAAGAAAAGAGGTCCCTCTTTGATCAACTAATTCAGTCTATAGAATAAAACTTAAAAGAGAGGAAACACAGCTCCTGTAATTAATGAACAGCCACTCTATGTCTACGATCACAACAGACAGAATAAAGGAAATCAGAGCTTTACAGAGACACTTCATGCAGTGTTCTGAGGGGGATTTGCCAAAGAGCTGACAGTAGAACCACAATGAGCTAAATGCTGTGCGAGATGAAGTTTGAGTGGCCAAGTGCCTCCATTAGCTCCAACAGCAAAAGCAAAGCTTAATCTTCTGTCAGCTTCCCTCCAGCTCGTCTCCCAGGACTCACAGCACTCTCACCCATCCATCACCTCAGCGGGGACCAACGGGAGTCTCCCCAAAGGGCTGGGGATCAAAGCAATTTGCATTCAAACTAAAAGCCATCAAGGTCTAACAATCCACAGAGAGACACTTTATTTTATGATATCATCCAAGAGGAAAACAAAAACGCCACGGCGAACCAATTAGAATTTCCTCTGCAAAGAGGATAAAACATAAACAAAGTGAAAACGCTAATTATAATGTGACCTAGGCCAGCAGTGCTCCCTCCGTGACATGCATGCAGGTGACAAATTAAAGGGGAACCCTGAGCACATGATTGGAGAAACAACCTCTGCAGATGGATGCACGCAGGTGTGACGCACGCTGCAATTACACAATTAACTTCCACTCATGCGAAGAAAAACACAAAAGGGGCCAAGTTTGTATCAAGTCAGAGAATAGAAATGTAACTGAAGCGTGAGGGTTGACATGGGAATTAAAGTTAAAAAGTCAACGGGAATGACTTTACTTTCTAAACCCAACTGAAGAGTTGAACTATGATGAAATCTGAGGGAAATACTGCAGCAAATAATGTTTAAAATATTAAAAACGTGTTAAAACCTCAAACTTCTGTGTCTGGCATTGAGGTCTTACATGATAGAAAATGAAGTGGCTCATAAATATGAAGTGATGGAACGACAGAGATCCACGGGTCAGGTTGGAGAACCTCAACCATTCTTACTGTAAAACATGCTACTAGCGGAGTCATGCCATGGGGATGTTAAATGAAAAATAACCTCTTGATGACAACAAAAGACCTGGCTCAACATCCCAAACCATACGGCCAAAGCTACAATGGAATGGTTTAGATCAAAGCTCATTCATGTGATCAAGTGGCCCAGTCAAAGTCTGGGGCTAAATTCAATTCAAAGTCTGTGGTATGGCTTGAAAATGTCTGTTTGCAGATGTTCGCCTTTCAGCCCGACTGAGGATGAATTATTTTTTCAAAGCAAAATGAGTAAAGATCTCAGTGTCTGCGTGTGCAAAGTTAATAAAGACATCCTGCAAAAGATCTGCGACAGAACTTTATTAAATACACTGCAGGTGGTGCAGGTGTAAGCAAATTGTGAACTAGTTCAAGGGGTATGAATACTATAGCATGGGAATTATATGAGAGAATAAAAGAGAGACGCTGTTTTGCTAGTTTTTCACAGGTGGGTAAACACACCAGCTGCCCGAAACGGTTAGTTAATAAATAACAGGGAAGGATAATAAATGTGGCAGGACTCGACATGAGGCTCTCATTTGGTGGCTCCAGATGAGGCGGTGCACATTTTGCTGGCAAATTTCAGGTCCAAGTTCTTTTAAGTGTTCATCTTTAAGCACTGATGAAACACTTTCCAAATCCTGACGGGAACGGCCTCCTTCCAAGCAAAAAGGCACGAGGTCTCCTTGAAGGCTTTGACGAAAAGCTACGGAAAACATGTTGGAGCTCTTTTTTTAATAGTGACCGTATCCCAAACCGACCAGGGGAGATTTAGTCAGATGTGTTGGACAGAACCTTCATCAAAGAAAAAAAATAATAAGGGAATGACTTGTGTAGCAGAAGGACATATCTCTCCATGAGTGTTTCCAACACTTGGAGAACTAAACAAGCCCTACATTGGTTCAGCACTCATCATCAAACATCTCTTCTTTTCCCTATTCCAAAAAGAGCTTTTAACTGTCCTCAAAGTCCCTCTGCTCACAATCGATCCAACCAACTGTACTGTGTGACATTCCCAACACAAAAGTGCTTTATGCACTTCAAATGAGATTACAAAAAACAAACAGTTGCTGCACCACAGCATGTGACCATTTGTCACACGTCAAAGTTAAGTGCTGTGTGTCAGGCTTTCAACAACAAGCTCAGAAATCAAGCTGCCCAATTCTTCATCGCTTCCAACAACAGAGCAGTGGGTCGGCAAATCCAGCAGGAAACATCAGATGTTGACTTGCAGCTTTTATGGGACATCGCTCGGGAATCGAAACGAGCAAACAGTTTAGGGTTTAGTGACATGAAAATAAATGCAGATGTGTCGTGAAGCTTCCAGCTACACTTTCAGGAGGAACTCATTTGAGAGAGAGAGAGAGAGAGAGCAGGAAACATGTTGGACAAACTACAGCAGTCTGCAGCAAACTCAATGACAAACCGTTACAAAGCCACTTATAACACTGTCATGGTCAATGACTGATTTTTACCGATGTTGCACATATATCTTGCTACCCTTTCCAATCTTCTCTTTTACCCTTCCAGAAACAAATAGCAACAAGGTGAACGTAAATATTGTTTAATAAACATGCAAATCCAACTGATACCAACATGTTAAAAAAATCACTAATATCACCAATACGTATTTTTAGTGCTGATAGTAAAAATGCGCTACGTTTATTAGCTAACTTTTAGCTAGCTTTTTCAAATATTCATATCTCTACCACAAATTTTAATGTGTTTAATTGGCATTCCCTGTGATAGACCAACATAAATCAGTGCCGGATTTTGAATTAGACTGAAGTTTGTTAGAAAACTTCAGCAGCATTTTGAACACCAGATGGGTTAATGTTGACATTTTGAATGTCTCAAAAAGTCCTCGACTGAGTTGGCATTAATTATTAACTTTTATTTTTTTCTCTTTTTAACAAAATATGGTCAATTAAATGTAACAGAGTCTACATTCACATCCCCACACCATGTTACATAAGAGCGTCATCCTCTCATAGTGCTATTATAATAGGGAACAGTGCTGTTTCTATCACACTATACAAAATGATGACAACGTTATAACATCAAGCATCATGCCTGCCACCAACATGTTGCTTTGTTTTAAAGGGATTGGGACCAAAAACTTTTTACAGGCTGAAAAAGAGTTAAGATTTGAGTTAGAAGTTCACCACAAGCTAAATCATCCAGCCAGAGATAAAATGAATGGTTCAGATTAAAGCTTTTCCTGTGATGGAATGGCTCAGTCAAAGTCCAGACCTAAATCCAATAGAGGCTCTATTTATTTAACGATCCATCAGATCTGACTGAGCTTGACCTTTCTGGCAAAGAAGACTGTGGGGGGAATCAGTTTCCAGATGTTGAAAGCTGGTAGAGACATAACCCCAAAACCTTTCCAACTTCAGCCAGAGGGAATGTTGTCTCTACAAGGAACTGACTTAAGGAGGACAAATGGCACACTCTTTTCTAATTTATTTCTGTAAAATTATTTGAAAACCATACATTATTTGCATTCCAATTCACAGCTCTCCACCAGTTTCAGGCCCAGTGAATTAAAGTTTGTGGTTGAGAAAATGAGAAAAAGCTGATTTCCCAAATGTGGAGCCTTTCTAATATGAATAATATAAGTCGGAGAATACTTTTACACCACTCTTCATACTTATATCAATATAGGCTGGAATAGCAGCATGACCCTCCAAAGGAGCCAAGTCATAAAAAACAGACACCTGGTTGCTAACTCAATTCACATCCAATTAAATATCAGCCTGGAATCCTGGAGAGACCGAGCACTGATATAAGAATGCAGACCGGAGCTGCTGCTGTTATTCACAGATCTATTATATTCACTGTTCCTTCCCTTTGACAGTCTATTTGGCAGGCAGCTCTGAACATTTCTCTGTTTACGAATTTGGACCTGTTTTGTTTTCCACAAATGGCTATTACCATGACAAGCACAAATGCCTCCCAACCCGTGGATAACTGCAACAGGCTTCTCTGTGCTGCTATACATTCATTTGTCTGGACCTTTTCTCACTTGTTTGTGCTTTGGTTAAAAAAAAAAACGGGGGGAAGAGCCTTAAACATGCTGTATATCAATTAGGCCATCAAAGACAGGCGGGCATTTATGGTATCACCCTTTAACCCCAGGGTGAAAGACCGAATTCTTGTGTTTGCATGTCAAAAGAAACAGATCCCACTAACTCATGTAGCAAAAGGAATTAAAGTCTCTTCTCTCCACAAAGATGTCTGCAGACATTAATTATTTAGCTGCTTTGGCATCAAATAAAGAGAAGGATGCAAACATGAAGCGTATTTATACAGTGTCTTAATTATGCCTCAATACCAGCTTCTGCTTTACTTGAGTAGGAAATTTCCAGGATGCTTGAAGGGCACTTTTTGAGACATTTCCTGCACACTTGATTGAACAGCTTCAAACGATTTCCACCGCGATTCCCAAGAGACCCAGCTAATCCTGATCTTCTCCACAAGCAAAGGGATCATCTCAATATAAATCAGACAGCACGTTTGATCAAAGTATTCAATCAGACTTAAACACATGACCCCACAAGAAGCCTCGCCGCCAACAAGGTCAGAGTCTCGGTTGTTCTCAAGCTACAAAAAAGGGAGCTGAACGAGGTAAAATATCCCAAAAGGAAAAATTTATTAGACATACAACTGGATAATGGAAATTCTCACATCCGGTAAACACGTCGAAACAGCAGCCAGTCGGGGGGAAATCAACCCATCAGTGCCGATAAAAACAACATCTGATATTTCTTGACCACACTTGACCCTCTTCCCTTTCTTGCTTGAAATTGAGGCTCCAGACATGTAAACAAACCGGTAAAACTTTCGACTAAGCCTTAAATGCCCCCTTAAGCATAATGGATCGCAAACACGTACGCACATGTCTCCTCGTGGGCCTGTTTTGTTTTCCAATTAGAGCCTGTCAATACAACCTGAATAATGACACTCCTTCCAATGAGTCTGATGGGCCTATTAGGCATGTGTGGAAATAATCAGAGTCACTTTGTGCAGCGTTAATGTCAAGATGATCAATGTCAAAATATCACTTTAGTCATCCACTTATCAGCTATCGCCCCTTCAAATATACATAAATGCTCCACAACAAAGGCATCTGAGAGGGAGTTAAATATTAGTCATTAAAATCTTGTAAATGTGAATAAAGAATATGTAAAACAGTCCTCAGTAAATTGTCAAATTCAAACATGATGAATTTTATTTGGGTGAAAAAATCTGGCTAAATATTTCGATCAATTTAAGGAATATTTAGTTATATATTTATATATATTCTTATATAAATAAGTTATATAAAAATATAAAATCTCAGAAATGTTATTTTTGTTGGAGCAAGGGTTTAAGTTTGTATCCAAGTAATTTTTAGCTAGCTTAGTGACGGTGCTAATGCTAAACTCACACTGGCTAGCAAGCTAAGCTTCTTAATCCCCAGGGTGTTTTTAATATGTTTATATGAGCTGTATGAACTAACATATCAATTAAGTAAAAGTTAAGAAGTAAAAGATTTGTGGCTGGAAAGTATTTTGTGTTTGAGCAAGGATTTGAGTTTTTATTTATCTAGTTTAGCAACAGAGCTAAAGTTAAAGTCAAACTCCCTAGCTAGCTGAGCTTCCTAACTGTAAGGCAGTCATTGTTAATGAACAGCACATTTTGTTCAGACAAGAAGAAGAGATTTAAAGTTGTTGTAATTGCAAACTAATTTTTAACAACAGCGCGCCAGCCAGAAGAGCACATTTAGCCGAACATTAATTCAAATTTACATTGTTTGTGGAATATAACCGACTTCTCTGAACGTGGTTAGCAATTATATTCATATAATTTCTATTTTAATTAACATTTCCAGAAATGTTAATTAGAAAATCATTTGAAATGTATAGAATGTGCCTCAGCAAATTAACTTTGTTTTATCAGTGTTGCTTTCTCCAGAACTGGCATAAATCAGATAGGAAGACAAATGTCAACTGAATGTGAGTCATTCTTTTCCTGAAAACAGCGTTGCCACCCACCAATGGGGCTGGGTGAACATTTGCATTTGGATTCGGTATTATAACTACAACCTGTATTTTGGAACAGGTTTTGTGTTTCTTGTGGTCCCTAGAGAAAAGAAAATCCATTTGACAGACATGAGAAAACTTAAAGGCAAATGGAAATCATTGTTTGTCAGGAAAGTTGGAGTGGTTCATCTTCATCTGTAGCGTGAGTTTATTAAATACTGCATTTTTAAGGATTTCCCACTGTTTATTTATTTATGCTCTCCTATTTTTGTGTGCCATCTTTAAATCCCCTTCACTCACTCCTGGCTCTGCTTCTCTCATCCCTCTATGTGACAGCAGCGTCATAAAACTATTGAAACCTATTCTGTCTTTTGGCCTTTGACAGGTCACCTCAAGATTATTACTGCCCCCTATGTGACCCCCATTTAAAAACTTGGTGGATGCGCCCCTGCCCTTTAAAACCCAACATATCACAAATTAACCATAAAAAAACAAAAAACTAATTCTCACATCATTTGATCCAATTTTGATTGTTTGCGTTTAACTGCAGAATAGGAGGCAAGAATAACACGTTTCAATTATCATTCCACTGCAATGCATGTCGCCCAGTGGCCATTAAAATGAATTATTGGGAAACTTAAGGATGCCTTGGCCTGCATGACTCGCACATATCGCCATCTGCCTGCTGCCCTGGTAAGTTCATTATTTGGCAGCCCAATAAGTATTCTGCAGCCGTTTTTATTTTGAGGAGGGCTGGTTTCTGAGACAGAGAAAGACAAGAAATAAATAAATTTAAAAAAAGAAAAAAAAAAGAAAACACTTTCCAATTTTCACCTCGCTAGTTTAAACACCTTGTTGCCAAAACATGCAATCAAATCGATTCGCACCTCCAATCATCCTGCGCACACGCACACAGAGACTGGAGGTCATGGGGAAACAAGGCAGAAGATTCCCTGCTGGTGTCTGTGGATTACTGCGGCTTACCTTGGACCTGCAGCCACAACAGGAATGCCAACATCCCCGCGAACAGCTCCATGGCTCCTCAACTATCCCGGCGGGTTTCTTCTGATAACCTGAGCGCGGATGGACGGGACTCACTCGAGGCGACAAAGAACACGCATGCAACTTCTGCAAATCCCACTTCGGCCGCAGACTGGTCTACCTCTCCCTCACTGGGCTGCAGGAGACTTTCGCAAAACTACGTTTTCGGCGGCGCGACTCTCCGTGCCAAAGCATCAATTTCACGTCTGCGACGAATTCCCCCCCGCTGGGTTGGCTCTGGAGAGTTTGCTCTGGATGGGGTCCCCGGAATGAGATCCAAGCTGATACAGAGTTCCAGTTAAGAAAATATCAGGCGACGACAGAAAGCGCTGTTGAGTTTTCCTCAGAGGGACTCTTGTAGTTTAACCATCCAGCCTTTGTTGCTCCATCCACCGCTGCGGCTGTTCAACTCTCTCTCTCTCTCTTTCTCCCCCTCTCTCTCTGCTTCTCTCTCTCTCTCTCCGCCTTCCTGTATTGTGGATCAGAGGTAAAGTGGGCGGGAGGACCTCGATCGATGCTGCGTTGGGAAGTTTCCAACACTGGGAAGGTAACTCCAAGTATGTGGCCGTTGCTTACAAAAAATAATCACAACTTCCTCCAGAAAACTGACAGCGCAGCTAACGGATCACGCTTCCCAGTTTCAGTTCCGCAAGTTAGAAATTCCTCCGGTCTGCAGCAGCTTCAGCAGACTGGCAGAGAGAGCAGCGCGGCCACCCGGCCGATGAAGTTGCAGTGACTCTAGAGATCTCTATGCACGCTCTTCCGCACTTATCTCGGGATATTTTGGGGACGTGAAATGCAGCGTTGCTGGTCCCGCTTTGCGCAGCGCCCCGCAGATCTGCCACCACAATGTGTTGCCGACTATCGCTGACGCTTTGTTAGGGATCGGGTGACGTTGGTGCTGGGGAGGAGCCTGAACCGTCCTGCAAAATGTTACAGCGAGCAACGGAACCCTATAAAGAGAAATACTGAGTGGATGAATAGGAATTAATAACATTCCAAAGTGAAGGTGAAGATGTTAGCTGCTGTTGTTTTTGGGAAGGGGGGAAGAGAAAGGGAGGTTGTGGCAGACACCCAGGGCAGCACTTTCTAGGGGCGTCAGAAGCACCCAAAATGAATTTGATATTGTTTACTTGCATGCCCACTGGGGACCGAGTGTCCCTGTTTTGATTTCAAAACAGGGACACACTCTACTTCCCCAGGGACCACAGGGGAAGTAGAGAAAGGATCCAGGCTTGAAAACCATCAGTCACATAACATTTCATACCGACCAGGCCTTGATACCTGCCTTGGAAACGTCTCAGAACCCCCAACAACCACAGTTCCAGATTATTCTGTAATTTTACTATTGCACTCTTCCAATTTACATAGCTGTACTCTTAGGTAATATCAAACGAATCTAATCTAATAATATTAACAAGGACACTTTGTTTTCTGCGTTTCTTGTTTTATTTTCTGGCATATTTTATGAAATTGGCTGGCCTACACAGAGAAAAAAGCTAAATAAATTGAAATAGAATGGAATTAAATTTCAAGATAAGATATACAAATTAAATATGAAATTACAGAATTTAAATTCTTTTCATCTGAATAAATTAGTCAACTAAAGACTTGTACAGCAAGTGAAAAATGCACATGTAAAACAACTAAAATGGCAAAGTTTCGAAACAGAAAAGGGGTGATTGCGCAAACATTTTGTGAGAAAAAGAATATTCATTTTGGGAGGTTTGTGTAAAAAGAAAAATTGAAGTTACAGATATGATAGGATGAACTCATCAACAGTGTCTGTTTTTGACGTGGACATTATAAGTGAAATAATTGGAGCAATCAAAGTTAGAAAAGGGGGAAAAAGTGCAAAATAAATTTTTGAACTTTTCAGAATTCAAAATTCTGTTTTAATCCTTTTGTCTTGTCAGATTAGCACTATTATTGCTTAAAAAAAGAATTCAATTACACTATGTAATTAATTTATCTCCACTGATTATGGACTGTTTAAATCTAACGGGCTTTGGGGGTTAATGAACCCTTGCCCTGGGCAACATTTATGCAGAGACCACCACTGCTTATGAGGCTAAAATTGCTCAAACAAACATAGAGCCACGTCTCTTAGCTTGTGGTTTAGTTTTTCAGTTAAAAATAACAACAACAAAAAAAATGCAAATCAAAACCAAAGCTAAAAACGCTTGCTTTTGTATTTTACAATTCGGTGAGCTTCTCACAGTCTTTAAAGGAAACACAATTCAGATTGAAGGCTGTCCTTCTCACTTTCCCCCCCCCTGTTGAAATCTCACATAAAGCTTGTTTACCAATATTTTCTTAAAGCCTCTGCACCACCTCAGATTTCGCAAACTTCCCTTTCCGATGCAACAGAACATTCACATGACAGCTTCATGAATTATGACACCATTTACTGCGAATCAATTAAGTTATTGACAAAGTGTACATTTTTGTGTGAGCAGGGACGCACCACAGATCCCCTCAATGGCGCCTGCAGCAACCACAGCCAGAGTTCATGTGAACCACAAGCTGAATAAATAAGTCGGGGATGTGAGGAGGCTGAGTTATGATCCGATCCGTTACATATTCGAAGCGAAGTAAGAATTTTGTAAATTAAATGTAGAGGACGAGATGACTGCTCTTATAATGATTTTTCCTGCCAGAAAAATTAGTCATTATGAGTGTGTGTGCATGGGTGGAGATATATTTTACCTCTTGAGCCATCTGAGTAAATGTATGTCGCCCACATTTCCTTATTTTCCTCATATTCCTACTCAGGCATTTATCCTTTTCTCCTGACACATCCGGACAGGATCAAGCCGGTAAAGTTAGGAGGTAAATGGATGGCGGGATGAACGTGATAACACTTCCCTCTTGTGGACAGTGGTTCTTCTGATAATTACAAGTGGCTAGGGTTAACATGCTTAATGTTCAAGCAAGTTCCAAAAACATCCAGAAGACTTGAACTGTTTCACATTATGTTACGTCACAGCCACAAAGTTTTTATGTGACAGATTAGTAATTACACATTTTATTTATAACTGCCTTTCGAGGCTTTGAAGATTGCTTTACGTCAACAACATAGTATACTGTGGAAAAAAAGGATTAAAAAGTGCTGCAAACAGAACAACATATGAAATACAGAAGTGTTTGTGGTGTTTCCTGAAGATCCTTCTGCTGTTTTAATCACTCAACGTTTCAGCGCCGCCTTTACATTTTTATTTTTCTTTGCGTGCTTTCGCTTCTCCCTCTGCACGGCTAATGCAGACCGTAAATCTGTAAGTTACATTTTTTATTTGTTTATTAAGAATGAGAACGCTACTAAATTTGATGTTGTGGTTTAAGCACAGGGAAATTAAAATATTTGAAATTGCTTTCTGTACTGTAACAGAAATCACAAGATTTTAGAGAGTCTCTTTATTATTTACTTATTAACAAGGACAAGTACATGAAACACACCAAATGTGTGCGTCAGCCCATCTCTAAAATAGTTCAAAGCATCCTGTTTATATACATTTCTGCATGTGTGACATGTTTGTAAGCTAAGCAGTAAGCAGTATTTGTAACCGGCTGTGTTGGAAGGATAAGACACAACTTATCCTTCCAGTTGCAGCTGAATCTTTTAAATTTTTGAGGAAAACAAAAGTTCATAAGTTTATTGCAGAGGGTGGTGGAATTCATGAGGAGAAAGGTGTCAGAGGGCTGGAGAGCATTACTAAATGTAGAAAACAAGGTGCTTGAATTTTCATTGGATTGAATCAAGGAGGCATAATAAACAGGTTTTGCACTAGAAGTGGTGTTTCTGTATTTCAACAGGTGCTTGTGTTACATGTCCTTGTGAATAGTAAGTCCAGATGTAGTGAACCAAGGGCAGAGCGAGAGGTTTTTGGAGGACCCAACATGTCCAGAAGGCTTTGCCGTCTTTTATTGTAATGAGACACCTGTTCATCATAGATAGCTACGCTTTCTCTGAGGCGAAGGACGTTAATAGCAGAAGAGAGAGGTGGGCGATCAACGTTCTTAAAGTTTCTAAATGTGATGGAGCAATTCTGAAGAGAGGTAAATTGGCCTGGAAGGAAACAAGCTCATGAGCAGACAAAATAAGAACAAAGTTATTACACCAGCACAAGAAACTAGATCTAGGACATGCACTTTTGAGTGTGTATGGGAGTCGACATACTGCTGCAAACCATGGCTGTCCAAGCTGGATGTGAAGTCCTTTGTGAGAGAGTTGTTAATATTAAAGTCACCAAGCAAAATGACATTTCAAGACACCTTGCATAAGGTCTGAAAATTCATTTAAAAACTCAGGTTTGGGTGACTGGCAGCTAAAATACAGAGAAAAGAACCACAAACTTTCAGTGCAATGGATTCAAATGTTGGGTGAGGAGGGTCATGGAGAGAGGACACCTTCTACTTCTTCTTGTTGTAAAGTATCACAAGGTCACATTCATGTCCGGAGGCGTGAGCGTGGCAAATGTACACAAACCCAGGTGGAGTGCTGAGGTGGAGCTCCTCAATCTCTGCAGGTTGCTGTCAAGTCCTGGTCAAGCAGATATAATCAAATTTATAGTTGTTCACAAGACCATAAGTGGACCCTTGTTGGAGAGAAAGTGCATGCTAAGCAGACCCAGAGGCTACAGTGAGTGGATCCATTATTAGTCTTCCTGGAAAGGCTAGCTAGCCTGGTGCGGTCAACAGTCCAGTCCGCCTGACTTTCTGGTGGGGCGATGACTCGAAGTCCACAAGTACAGAATATTGTGTGCACTGTAGATGTCATGTTTCTTGGCTTGTCTCTGTATCTGCTCAGCCTTGGTGGATTTCCAGCTGTGCCATCTTCTTTACATGACTGATTAAATTGCGTTCTGATTAAAAGATGCTGAAATCTTGGGAATCTATTTATAACCTTTAAACTTCTTCATAATTTCATTTCCGACCTATCTGTTAAGTACATTGACCTTCACAGTCCTAGTTCACCAATTTTTCCTAATCAATATTACTCTATTAATTATGACATCTGAAAGCAACTGGTGATACTTTTTTTAGTGATGTCAAACAAATCACAACATGCTTTTCAAAACATTTTTTGAATGCCAAAAATGTATAAAAGTTA
The DNA here is from genome assembly GCA_010277015.1 of Poeciliopsis turrubarensis. Taxonomy (NCBI): domain Eukaryota; kingdom Metazoa; phylum Chordata; class Actinopteri; order Cyprinodontiformes; family Poeciliidae; genus Poeciliopsis; species Poeciliopsis turrubarensis. Next base: position 2,100,383 of record VMRN01000025.1, read on the forward strand.
CTATTATTTGTTTGTCTTTCATACAAATCTCAATCGATGCGCTGAAATTTCAGCTGGTAAATGTACAAAATTGCAAGAGGTACACATAGTTTTGCAAGGTGGTGTATATATTTAGATAACCAAACCTAAAAATCAAATATTTTTCCACAAACAAAACCACATACTAACCTGATGAAAAATGGGAAAAGTAACCTTGTCCTACAAAAGAAGAATGAATAAGATGGTCTGTGAAACAGACAGAAGAAACAGCGTGAAAAGCTGTACCCCACAGGTGAGTAATATGCCACACCAGCAATCCACCTAAATGTATTTTGAACAAACATTCGCACAAGAAGCACAGAGATAAACTCCAGACTTGACATTCTGTTTTGGCAAATGCAAAGTGTTGAGGAGAAAAATTTCTGAAAGCTTCTCCCAAAGAAATGGTTTAAACAAATGTAATCACGTCAACAGAATGCTGTTTGCAGCCAAAATGCATTACCGTCTATTGACAAGGTGCATACAGGAGACGGAAATCCACGGATGTATCACAAGATAGCAAGACTGTTTCCTACAGCTTGGAATAAAATATACAGTATAAATTAATACCGTCAATTTCCTTTTGCTGCATTTTATCATTTGGAAGATAATCATTTTATGTTGCAAACCTTGAAAGGTCAGAGCTACAGCAACGCCGAGAGACAGGGAAAGGTAAATCGAAAAGACACGGAGAATTTGAATGCGAAGAGGAAGGGAAGATAGAATCCTCTCCTCCAAGGTCAACTTCCTCAAGTGTGCCCCCGAGCGAAGCCCTCCATGAGGGCCAGGTGCTCCGGGATACAACTCGAGAGCGTGGAGCAGCATGAGTCAAATATCCACTGAGAAAGAAGGCAAAAAAACAGCTTCCATGCTTGACCAAACTTCTTGTGAAAGATAATAGGTTAACAAACTTTGGGTGTGCCCCTTGCCTTTTGTGCTTTCACTCCGATGGCCTCTTCATCGAGCGGATGAGGTGATTGATTTACTGGCAGGCTGATGAAATTTGATACACAGACTCTGAACTACTGACAGTGCCAGAGCTCAAGGCTCACACCTGTGCTGCTGCGGATCTGAAGGAGCCTTCCCGCATAGCAATGTCCGTCTGGAGATGGACAAGGAAAGGTAACAGGCTCAACGGTAACAAATAAATATTGATCTTATTTTTATTGATCCAGATGATTATTTAATTTGAAACAAGCAAAATAATAATAATAAAAAAAACAACTGCAATTAAACGTTTTTTTGTTTTTACAGTAAGAATAAAGGTGTACCATTTCAAATAAGCAATTACTAATATCACAGAGTCCTGAGAGAATTTGGGTCATCCTCAAATATGTAACATGTTGTTGGTTTGTATTATTCCATCTGTCTTCAGTTCTTTTTGCACTATTCTGACTGATAGGAACAGTTTGTTGAACTGTAGGGTCTCTAGCTGGAATAACAATTTCTAGCATAGCTACCCTACACCTTTAGCAGTCTATTACAAACACCCCAGAGTTACCAGTGGAGGTTAGTTTTCGTCTGTAGTCCCTCAGGCTGCTAGGAAACAGACACCAGGATGTTAAAGCTCAGGTTCTTCCAAATGACCAATGATGCAGAGCGTGCCAACAAATTAGCTACAAAGTGGCTAAAACACAACATAGTCGAGGTTCTGGAGTGTTTACCGCAATGTCCTGATCTCAGTCTAACGGAAAATATGTGGAGAGGCAGACGGTAGCAAAAAAATCTTTTTATGCATCATGTGTAAATATCTGCTTTCAACTGTCAATGAAACAATGAGGCACGTGCTACTTATTGCAAAAAATATTTTATTAGAATGTTCACTCAGCTTACACAGTGAGATAATGACATAAGAAATGACTTAAGCTGAAAAGACGCTAATTAAAGACAAGGGAGCTGACAGATAACATCGAAATCCTCTTTTTTTCTTGCAAACACATTAATGTCAAAGCCTCCACCAGTTGGACAATCGAGTTCAATGTCAAGATGATACAAATGAGAACAAACGCAGTGTCAGAAAAGTATTGATGTTGTTGTGAAAACAATAGAATGAGACAATAAGCCTGATAATCAAGCAAAAATGACACTTATTTTATAGAAAAGTAGCAATTTTAGTGGTAATTTAATCATTATTTTACTAGGTTTAGAACAAATACGTCGTTTCATCAAAGAAGCATCAGGAAGAAAACAGAATAACAGGAAAAAATCATACAACCATAATCATTCTGACTAAATGTACATATGATAAGTCAACTATTTTTAAAAGCAGGTACGTCAATCACATACTGCAGATTTTTCCTGAGTTGATAAAAGTGGATATTGAAGGTTGTGAGCTTTAATGTTCTTGGCAGGTTGTTCCAATTATTGGGTGCAGCGAAATTAAATGAGGTTTGACCTGATCATGTACGGACTGTTGGGACGATCATACTGATGAAATTATTAGAGTGTAGAATGCAAGTGTTGTTGGAAATATTGATGAGTGAGTGAAGGTATGAAGGAGTTTCATAAATTATAGCTTTTTCTAAATGAATTTGCACTAATTTGTGAATCTGTGCAAATGGAACGATGGTCAGATTGTAGAATAAAATCTGGAGATATAAAGTAGAGTTTTAGATGCAGATGTCAAACAGTCAAGGATTTGGAGGATTGTCATTTTGACCAGACTGGGTTTTGCAGAATGATGCCGCAGAGCTGCTTCCGGTTCTCAAGACACTGAAGATGTAAAAAGAAATGATAAACGCGAGACGATTCCGACGTGTTTCAGAGCAAATTCTGTTACCAAGCAAGCGTCAGGAAAAAAAGTGTGAAGGCATTGGTTTTTAGGTCTTTAGGCACATAAATTAAATGACTCAGATGTGGGTCTGACGAAACAAAAGGAGGCCTGAAAAGAAAACAATAGAACGGCCAGCAGGAGACCTGACCTGAATCACACTGAAAGCCTTTCGAAAGAGCCGTTGGATCATTGCAGAACCAGCAGTACTGCAGCTTTACAAGAATTTCACCATATACATTGAAAGGACGATAGAAACTGCCAGCATTATGGTAAATTAAATCTAAGTGTTAAGTGGAATCGTATAGCTTTTTCTTGTAAAAAGGCGTGCAGACGTTCCCTCAGCACATTCTAGGTCTGTTCTGTAATCTTTTCTTTGTGGGATTATGAGCGGAAAACCCTGTAAAGATCCACAGAAAGTATCCTGATCAGATCATTAAATTCCTAAAACAGGTCGTTAAAGGTCGGCGTCCTGCAAATGTACGATGTGTCCTTTTTCCAACACACCTGATTTAAATGGACAGATTACCTCCTCAACATGTCTGGAAGTTCTCCAGAGGCCAGGTAATAAACCAATCATTTGATTCAGGTGTGCTGACCCGAGGTGACATCTGGAACGTGTCGGACAGCGGGCCTGGAGGCCCAACTGCCACTGCCCCGAGCTGACTCTTATTGATGCTGAGGAGCAGCAGCTGTTCTCCAAGCTGTCCCCAGAAAAACAATAAAAGTAGTCCACATTTACTGCTTGTTTCAGAGATAATCTATCTACGGTAACCATAGGACATGGATTTAACCAAAAACAAAGCCTTTCAGCTCATTCCTTCCCACACAGTCCCAGGAGACGCCACGGGATGAGCTAACATGTAAGTATTCGAGCTGAAATAAGAAAAAGAAAGCTCCGCTGGACCTCTGCTAACTGAGTCCCCTCAGTGTTTAATAGTGTGCAATTATACTTTAACAAAGAAATTATGGATCATTTTAAAACAGCATCTCGATTCAGAGGGGACGATAATTATCTTAGTAATCAATTAGGCAAAGGAGATCTTCGAATTTGGTTCAGACAGGGACACAGATTATTACAAATTTTTAGAAATAAGAAATGGAACAAAAGTAATAAATTCTGCAGCTCCCGGAAATCTGTGCAGCTCATTATTGGACTCAATGCTGGAGTCACATCCCCGCAAGCCAGGGGAATTATCTTAAAAATGCAAAAATAACAACTCGTCTGTCTTGATATTAATCACACAGCACACTTCAGATCCGTGGCGACCCATTCAACCTGCCAAAAAGACACAAAACCAGCTCAGCAAGGAAAACCCTCACAGATTAGCATGAGGCAGCTAATCTGTTGTACAGTGAACACACTCAGATAAAGGTCCCAGATTAAGAAGGGCAGCTTCTCCCTACACTGCTTCTTTCAACAGTGAACTTTCTTTCTCTTCAGATACAAGTCAAAGAAGCAAAACGGGCTCTCTGGGTTTTCCTAGCGTGAATCCCAATTAGGAAACAATAAATCCTTGAGCATTAAAGTCTCAGTGGGTCCTGAGAAAGACTCATAAAATGTAGAAATGGAAGTTTTCCCAACAGCTTTGACTGATGATCGCTCCATGTTGGACAAATCATACAGACAGAACCTTTGGAACTAAAGATGAAAACTTCAAACACGATCATTTATGAAGTAAATGCATAATTCGCCTGACCTTTGCCCTCTGCCAAGAGTTTGTGCTCCTGCAAGGCGACTATGCAAATTTAACTACCAGTTCAGCAGTCGGCCTTGTGAAATATGCAATGCATCATTTGTTGAGTTTAATGACCATATTTGGTGACATTTCCTAAACTGTCCCGTCCAGGATAAATACTTCCCCAATAAAGTGAAATGAATCGGAAATAACTTTAACCTTTAATAGGATTCTGGGTGTCTGCATGCAGCTGTACTTTCTGCCTGATCGGAGACAAAAACCTCTAAACAACCAAAGCTGAGACTATTTAACATTTTTATGAGACATCTCTGGTCTCTGATGCTAATGCTCTGGGAGCAGTGGACTGGCTTCAATGCCTGCACTCTTGAGGGGCATTTGTTTTGCAATAAAATCCCTTCTCTTGGCTGGTTGGACTTCAGTGAAACCATGCAGGGATTTATCAGGGAGAAGTTCATGCAAATCAGCGTTGCTTAGTCAAGTTACTTGTCATTTAGTTTTTTATGGAGTCCAAGGTGGCTGCAATGTGCGATAAAACTCTGGAAATAAGTAAAAAAAAATATCCAATCGCAGTAACCCAGATGCAGACTTTTTCTTATACAAGCACAAAGAGATGTGTGCAAACACTTAAACGAAGGTTCTTTGATCAGCTACGACCAAAACTTAAAACAATATTTATGGAGGAAACCTTGCATTGCACATCATTATAACATAATCCCAAAGGTGAAACGTGGCGATGGCAGCATCATTCTGTTGGAAAGTTCTGCAACAGAAACAGAAGCTGTTACTGTGAGTCCTGTGAAGAGACCGGTTGAAGAAGAACGTGAGGGATGGCTCATCTTCCAGCAGGGCAAGATCACCGAACGTAAAGTCATATATGTGTATTTTCTGAGTCATAAAATGTATTGACCTAAATCCAGCTAAGCATCTGGAGCCAAATCTAAAGACTGCAATTTAGAGATGAAAGAAAATTCAGTTTCAAGAAGAAAAAAAACAAAAACAAATGGAGACGATGAAAAGCTGTTTCAATTGTTAGTTTAGAAAAATCTGGTTCTCACAAGGTTCAGTGTGCACATCACACTTTGAGTTTTATTCATAAAAGCAATGCATTTTGCAGAGCTATTTCCTTTCATTTCATTGCTGTACAATATTCTTGTCTTGGTCTTTCACACAATAAAAATAAAAAAACACTGAGGTTTACAGCTGGAAACAAAGAAAAGAGAAAAAAGTTCATACACTCTCCTGTTGAAAGGCTCTGCAAACAGATATGACAGCTTACACACATGGAAATGCTAAATCATCAAAATGTGTGTATTCAGCTGTTTTTTTCCCCTGTCCTTTACCGTTTGAATCTCAATATTTTCTAGTCACACAAACACACAAAAACACAAAAACACACGCACATGCAGTGATGTGAATTTACGTCAGCCCACGTTATTGGATAGATAAAGAAGATTTCAAATAATTGGTCTCTTTAGAAAGCTTTTTTTTTTTTTAAAAAAATGCCACCAGCTCCTACAAAGAGCAAACCAATCTCTGGGAATGTAGGCAGTTACATTGTTTCCGCTCGCGTTTATTATAAGAGACGGAGAAAACATGCAGCCTGCAAATGTCAAAACAATATATTCCACTATATATGCAAAATAAGGACAGGATTATGGTATTTTCATCTTGATGGAGAGGTAATAATTTTGCTTTTGTCATTGTAAATATTACATAAGCTAAAGAAATGCGAATGCAATGCATTTCTTGTGCACAAGACTCTCCCCTTACATATTGTTTTTGATTCCAACATCAAAAGCTGCACGAATCCTTTCCTCCGCAGGTTCACCGTCTCGGCGCTCTTGCTGAAACTGTGCAGAAGTGTGTGGTTGCATTATCTCTGCGAATGTGGATCCAGCAGCTACATCTCAGCACAAAAAAAAAAAAAAAAAAAAAAAGACACTTCTGCAGCGGCAGCAGGATAAAATCTCAACTCTGGGGATAATGAGATGGATCACATGCATGGCAGCACTTGCTAAGTTACATGGTTTTAACCATCTATCAGCTCGCTCATTTTAAAGCCACTTCACCCTGCTGCAGCCCAGGTAGGCTGATTCCACTTTGACTGGCTGTCTGCCTGTTAAAATGTGAATGTTGTTGCCCTCAGATTGAAGCTATCAGGCTTCCCACATAGGTTAACTAAATTACCATTCAGATGGTGTTATAAGGCAACACTAAATCACTTTCGCTTTCATGATTACAGCGCCGTCCTGATGCCAATGAGCCACATTTATTTCACTCTTTGCTGCTAAAAATAGGAAAGGTTTAATAGAAGCGTTGCTCCTAAAGTAGCGGCTGATAGGTTTTTGTCATTTATGTCCATGTGAGCATGCCAAGGATGATTTGCCTTCAATCCAATCACTTTTCATTTGGAAATAGAAACAGCCTCATTTGCTGACGGTTCAGAATTTGCACCTTTCCAATGTGTGATGACGATTCTTCATGTCTAAAGCTTGACATTTTCTCCGTATTTTGATAAAAATGCGTTCTGACGAACTGAGGACTGCAGAGGCAAGGATGCATATAGCCCAGCTGTGAACTGTTCAAAGCCATGGTTTAGCACATACTGCTAAACCATGTATTAATGTATTTGTCTGCAAAGAAAATTCAAAAAGTTGTTTTTAAAAGCAGATTTAACATTAAGAGGGGCAGAAGCTTGATTGTGTTTTCACACCTGACAATCCAATGGACTCCAAAACCTCAACTGTTTGTTTGTTGTTATTGTCATGAAAATTTGCAGTAAATTCACGCAAGGTGTAAAAGAGCCGCGCCTTCCAAGAAGCTCGACTTTTGTCTCGTCACTTCAGGGACATTTTTTAAATTCTCTGGGACAAGACATCACCACGTCTTAGAAAATCAGGTTTCTTGGTTTGCTATTTTTAATAACTTGTTTAAAATAAAAATAAAAACAGAACTTTATCCAACATTGGGGTATTTTTGTGAACAGAGGAAAAACAATAATTCAATACTTTTTGGAATAACGTTGGAAAATAACAAAATGTAGAAGAAAAAAAAAAGAACGATTTCCAGATACACCGTAGAAGGACATGGGAGTCGCGCTGGTGAATCTGTCAACATGAAAACTATTTGTTGTGCACTCAAAAAAATCTGACCTTTAGGAAAGAATAGCAAATAGAAAGCCATTACTAAAAGAAAACATTTTAAAGGCCACTTAACCCTGGAGCGATCCTCACATTCTGTTTGCTTCCCTTGGCCTACGGGTCAAAAATGACCCGCCCAACAAAAGCCCCAAAATAAAGCAATTTAATTGGATTTTAAATCCAAAATCTATCTTGCAGAATGAAACAATCTGATATCTTATCAATTTTACTCAATTTAATTAATTATTTATTATGTATTTTTGTTACACAATACAAAAAGATGATCAACAGTATTACACACTTTTTCTCTTATTACCACAAACCAAATGTTGTAACAGTTTTCTTTTACACAGTAAATGTTTATTATTGTAATTATTTAAAGTTAAAGTTATTACTTCTGAATTAATTATGCTGAAAGGGAATAAATGTCAAAAATTTGGAACTTTTCAGTCAATGGTTCGTTTCTTAATATTTTTTTTAGGAATTGAATTATAAAAATAACTCTTGTAACACAACAAAACAAAATGTAGATTGATTTTGTGAACAATGTAACATCAGCTCTTATGTTGTGTCTCATGGTTATATGAGATTTTCAGTATAAGATGAACATCTCCTTAAAAAGTCATAAGTCATGGGAACGCAATAAAGATGTGAAAAAAAAATAAAGATTTTCTTGTCAGATGAGACCAAAACTGAATTTATTTGTCAATAAAGCTACGTGTGGCTGAACACTAACAGACATCAATTTCACATTTAAAATAAACTATTAAAGACCCCATGCTGGGATTTGAACCCAGGATGCCACCAGCTGTGCCACCAAACAGCCCTGCGAATAAAATCAACACCTCTAGAATATCTGAGGAACTAAAGGTCAAAGAAGTTGCAACACAAACCACATCAGCTGCATCATCCAGACTTTGCGGAGAACATCTAAAGGTGACACCACCATCTGCAGCCTTGTTGCTACGTCTCAATCCTCCACTCAGGACGCTGGATGATTCAGCATCGAGTTAACCAAATTACTTGTTGAAGTAATCACGTTGTCTATCATTTCCCTTGTCACCTCAGCCAGGATCATTAAACCCTGCCTTCTGTTGGGGGAACGATTCCAGAACACTGCACACTCAACGCGCGGCGTGTAAATAACAAATAAGAGAAGAATGTCTTTACTGTTTATGGCAGGTTGCCATTTCTGTTATTTTGACTTGCAAGCGTGATCACAGGCTGATACTTGCAAATAGAAGTGATAAACCAATAAAGAAGGGGAAGAAATGGGCGATGACAAGAGAGGGGAATGGATTTTTATGGAATGTTTTTATTTTCTTGGACTATGTAAATAAATGCAAAGCAAATGTAGGAAAACCAAGATTGGACCATTTGAAATGCAGACTGCGTCGTGCCCAGGCTATTCCCGACTACTGCCTGCGGCGTCGGATTCCGCTTCTGTATTTCAAAGGAATGCATCATTAGAAGAGTTAGCTGAGAGACACATGCTTTCTGTTGGTGCCTATTAACTTCCATTTACATTTCATTATTTATTTACCAGGCGCTTATTTGCATAAATTTATCACAAAAGGAGTGACACTAAAACTTTTGTTCTTGATAAGAAAAGGAAAATGCCACTTCAAAATAAATGCACAGTATTAAAAAGATCTTTTAAGCCAGTGAAAGTTTGTTTATATGACTGAGTTTAAGCAGTGGAAAAGATCTGGTTACAAAATTGAAGATGATGGAAAAAAGAAAGATTTCTTTTATAAATGGTAAGTTATTTTTTTGTTGGAGCATGGGATAAAATATTGAAGTATGTCTTTCATTATGAAGGCTTTTCCAAAAGGGTTTTTTTTTTCTTTTCTTATCTGTGGATCTAAAAATGTGTTTCAGAAAACGTGGCAGAAGGAAGTGTTTATAGTGAGTCTATAAAAATCAGTAACTGTAAATAACCTGGAGAGTTATTTACTTGAAGGCGTACCAGGGACACAATAGAGGGTAAGATATATCAATCACAAGTAGGAGTGACTTGCTCACATCATAGTTGTTGGAAAAATGTACAGGATCACGCATGCACACGCACAAACAGCAAGACTCTATCTATCTATCTATCTATGAGGCAAGAACTATGACTAAGCCTTTGTTTTTGCTCTCATGCACCATACTAAACCTGTAATTCAGTCCTTAAACGCCCCAGCGACGACTTTAACAAGGTTACAGTCGCTCCATGTTTGACACAAAAAGCAACACAAAACCTAATATTTCCACATTAGCCTTCTAAAGCTGGAAACGTTTCACCAACAGACTTACAACAACTTTTGTATGCTGTAGAGTTGATGAGGCACAGTTGGCCTTGATTATTATTATATGTGCGGCATTCACACGGTTTGTCCATTACCCTGCTTCGATGTCGCTTACAGCTACGGCGTTTAGTAGTAAATAGTTTTCTGCCGACACTATGCATACGTCGCTGCGCTCCGACTATGCAGTAGTTCTGAAATAATTTTTTTCCCCCTTCATATTCTAATCACATTCTTGCTGTAATAGCAAAAACGAAATGCAAAAAGCATGTAGGATGGAGGAACATGAGTGTTTAAACAACAGTAATGGCTTCTCCACATATGTAAGAAGATTCACAATTGTTTTTTTTAATTTCAACTTGGACTAAATGAAAGCAGTATGTCGTCTTCTACAGACGTTTTAAACCACAGTCACTGAAGGATAATGTATTCGTACGTCCCTCCATATTTGAATGAAATAGAAATAGTCCATATAAAAAACAATCTCGCGCACTCCGAGGAATTCTATCTGTGTGTTAATTTGAATCCACCATGTCATCATACGGCGAAGTCAAAGCTTCCTCAAACATGTCATAGTACAATAGTTACAGCAGGAGACAGTTGGCATCATTCTAATCAATGCTGAGCATCAATCAGAGACGCCTTTTGACATTTTAAATGAGACCTTCTGCTGATTCAAACACATAGCAGGAAGACGAGCCATACCTGCTCTCCATAAATACAATTTAGTGCTTTTAATAGCATGGCAGGAGACAGAAAGTAATTTCGCTTCGTGTATTCTCGCGAATTTCAATATAGTAATCTCCGGTGCCATCAATATTAACAATTATAAAAGCCATCAAATGTGTCTCCAGATTCAATCAATAGCTCTTATATTAAGCTTTTGGGAAATGCACCAGGAGACAGGAAAGATATTTTATCGTGTCATTTAAGCAAGATTCTAATCTGCGGAAACTCAACAGATTTAGGAGCAGCAAAAGTTGCTTTTTGCTCACCGAAGCAAATCATTTAAGTTTTAATAAAAAACCAGCAGAGAAGAAACATCCTTCCATCTTCAGGGGCTTGCAGAAGTGCGAAAAATTCTTTTGAATGCTGCTCGATCAACAGAAATGTGTGCATCACTGTGCAGTGGCTGCATGCGAAATGCAATTCAGAGCCACAGAGCACTGTGCAGTCTGTCACTACACATCCCCCGGAACTCAACATCTCTTTGTGGAATTTGGTGGTGGTGGCATCATGCTGTGGGGATGTTTCATCTTCATTGGTAGAGATTGGGGAGTCAAAATGAGCTGAATATAAAGTAATCTTGTCTGAACCGCGTGTTCTTCAATCAGGTAGACCCGGTTCAATCGGGGATCAAAGTTGCAACATTGGTTATTTTTTCAACTGGTTTGGATTGTTTTCACCCTGCAGTGTCAAACAAACAGTGCAGTGTTTGTTTGTTACCCTCCTCACCTGTGGTGGCACTGCACCAAGAACATCTTAAGGAAACGACACAAAAACCTCAGAGGAAGACATGTGCGCAACTTCCTACTATGCAAAACATAAACAGAAATGGAGGAGCGTCAGATTTTAGTGACTGTAGGATTTCTCTTGTGAGACAAGCATTTTATTTTGGTTGTTTATACCCACAAAGCCCTGCACTGTAGGGCTACATAGAGAGACACAGCAGTTGATGTAAGAAGATACTCTGATCTGATGAGAACAAAATTAAACTTTTTTGGTCTATAAGCAAAAACACGGAGGACTAGTGTTTTGCACATACATGGCCTGATATACAACACAGAGCTATGACGTATCATTTGTATTAGGAAAATCCACCTGCAGTAGCCACAGCTCAACCCAGAGAGGGCAGCACTGAGACAATTTAAGACCAAATATTGTTTATAAATTCACAAGAAAACATCACAATTTTCACAGAAAGATGAACATATAAACCTTAAGGCCAAATTTATGCAGTTTACTTATAAAACTGTATAAATTTAGGGGGATTGGTTACTCTTTAAGCAGCAACATAAAAAGATGTTCAGAATTGATGGAAAGATGCATGGAGCTAAATAGACGATGGTGCAGAAATTCACCTTCCAACTAAAATGGAATGATTCTCATCTTTGCACATTCAAAACTAAAATCTGAATCCAGTTGGGACCCTTTAGAAATCACATTTTTCATGTAGTAACACTTAATTTGAGCTAATTTACAAGCAATTTATCAGATTTTACACATAAATACCTAAATACCTGTTACACTTTCTTTAGGTAGTGGCAGTATCATGATATGGGAATCTGATTGGATGCTTCACTTTCACAATTTAAAAAATAAATGTTCATCTCTCCACAGTCTTTTGCTTTACTATCACATAAAATCCAACTGAAACACAATGCAGTTTGTGGTTGTAAAGGATATTTTGTCTTCTCTAATAGAGAATTCAAAGGTTACACTTTTATATTTTGTAGTATTTCATGCACACAAGTTCATGAAAGCAACTTTGTAAAGCTGAGTCTGAGGACTTTTAACTGCTGAGCAAGTCGGAGAAAGAATACCAAAGTGCTGCAAGCGAGGTATTATATCTGCAGATCTTTAATTTCAGTCTCTGGGTTTCAAAGGCCTGCACTGAGAAAATGAGAGAGCTGGTGAGTGGACAGTGGGCTATCAGCGAGAGGGTGGGCAGTGACATGGGGCTCATCACAGGGGCCATTATCGAGACACATACAAGACGAAATTACTCCGTCTGTGCGAACGAATTCCAGCTGCAGGCAACACTGAGATCTATTATAAATATTGTGGGCAAAGATGAAAAAAGTGTGTCATGCCACTTAAAGGATTATCCTTTCTAACCTGTGGCAAAACAGCAGAAAAACGAAGAGATGTAAAACATATAGGAGGAGCGCCTTTCTCTTTGTAAAAGATCAAGAGCAAAAGGAAAAAAAAAAAAAAAACAGCGTTTGATTCGGCTGTGTCTGACGATGCTCGGAAAGAAAACTACTAAAGTTTAAGTTGTTTATTTTTACACTATCACAGCGAGGGGCGCAGAATCACCTTGAGATCAATCTCCTTTCATGCTTGTGTGAGAGAGACATCTGCTTTTGAATTAGATATTTAACAAGCCTGCGAGGTGGGGCAGGCTCAAAGCCGAGGCGGTGTCAGCGGGCCCGCAATAATCATGTGGCTAATGTGGCTATCGAGCGACACGTGGCTGGAGAGCCTCGCCTGCTGCAGCATCTGAAGATAGCTCCGCTCAGTCTGTTCCCTCTGATAAGCTGCAATCTGATTGAAGCATGTTGCTGGAATATAAGTCGACTAACAGAAAATAAACCTCAGTCAACAGCCGCAGATTAATAAATCTGCACCTGCGATCACACAAACATGATCCTGTCATGTTGATCTCATATTCCTGTTTGAAATCCTGACTGTTCAGCAGCCTATCTCTGCTGGCTCTTTGCCTGCATGAGTTTGAATAATACCCTCTGAGCATGCCAGGGGGGAGCGGGGGTTATCAGCTTCCACCTCCTGGTAACAACCTGTCTTATAAAGTTGTTGTCAAAAAAGAATATAAAAAAATCCCCCACTATTTTCTAAGCGGAAAAAGCTACATTTGACAATGCAAAGATAGCTGTAATGCATAAAAAAGCGAGGATGTGCTGGAGCTGATAAGGATGACAGATGGAGAAATTGATTGCTGCCTGTTTTCCTCTGCATGGGGATTTTGCTGATCAGACCGAAATCTGCTGAAGGACGGCGTTGAAGGGATGCAGTTGACACGTAAGATCCTGTATTTATAACAGCAGAAAAAGCATTTTTCAAGGGACACTTTGGGGACGAGATGGAAGCTGATGGCCGGGTGACAAAACTCCAGTTATCTCTGCAAACTTTCCAGCCTTCCTGCGATTATCTCAGAGGAACACAGCTTGGATGATCAATTCCCGGTTCCACGGGATTAAAGCAGCATGCGTGCTGATGAAGCTAATTGATAACAAAACTTCCCTCACCTTGTATGATATACCTTGCAAAAGTATTCATATCTTTTGAACTTCTTTATGCTTCCAATATACTTCAATGTATATTAGAAGGATTTTATTTGAGGGAGCAACAGAAAGTAGTGCAGGAAATGTACATCTAAAAGAAGATGAAGAGATATGATTGGATTTTTTTCTTTCAAAACAAAAATGAAACATTTTATGAGGCCTGCAACGAATGATTATTGCTGTAACCTACTGATTATTTTGACAGCTAATCAGTTTTAAAGAGTAGTCACATTCTAACTGCTTTAGCTTACTTTTTTATTTATTCATCTAATATTAGAAATATGAAGCTAAAACTAACACACCAGGAGTTCCAGGTAAAATATATCTACAGGCAGATTTTGTTTTTAAATGCAAAGTCTATATTTTTCCACACAGTTTTGGATTAATTACTGCTTTGCATATTGTGTGTCTTGTTTTTTGAAGCTGTATGTTGAGTCAATTAATGAATTAGTTGGTGATTATTTAGTTTCGCAATGATTGCAGGTTTAGCAAAGTATTGACTCAGGGGAGGACTGAGGACTCTTTAGATTTTTATTTGCAAAATTTAATTATTTTTTCTTTCTCTTTAAAATCATGCGCTTTACATATTTCAAAAATATTCTATCATAAACAAGTCTTCTCTGTTTTCTGTTATTCCGCTTCATCCTTCTGCTCTTAATGCTCTTAATGCCTTTTGTAGAGATCTTTGTCTTAAATGCAGCTCCATTCTGCAAACTCTTACTGCTGAGTGAAACTTTCATTTTTTTCTTGGTGTGATCAATAGAAGCGATCCACCTAAATCATAGAGTTCATTGATGAAACTATTTGCAATGGACTATGCTTTGCATCAAGCAGCTGATTTTGTCGTAATAAAACAAAATTCAAACATTTCTGCCCCAAAGACTAAACGCAGACTCCTGGTGAAGCACAAACAATGGCATCGTTTCCAGATTTGAAAAGTGGATGAATTTAATTATCTTGCAGAACTGAGATGTACTGAAAGCAACCTTCCTGCGTTAAGGTCAAAATGTCTCTTGCTCCGTCTGGAAATAATCAGGTGGCATATGCAAAGCGCTTAAATGTAACAAATGAATATGCATACATGCTGGATAAATAAAGTGCATCACTGCATGCATTTTGGAGCCGCCAGGCTGCATGATGCATGCTGCTCTCAGGCTGCTGTTGATGCTAATTTGACCCGACACCGTTCCCACTGTCCCCAAGGAACCCGGAAGAAGACAGCGCACTGACTCCATCAACCATGATCTCAGACATCATTTTTCTTTTTCTTGGAAGAAGGAAAATGGATGACTTGAAAACAAAATTTGGTTCACGACTTTTTGTTTTTCAGCCAGACAGAAAAACCACTCTAAAAAAGGCATGACTCATCCATTACGATCTAAACGTTCATCTCACTGTGGATATTTTGTCTCTTATAATGCAAACTACAACACATAGCACTTAATGTCATGGCAAAACATTCATCCTTATGGTAATAAGGATGAATGTTTAATGTATTTAACCGAGTTTAGACCAGAATGAAGTAAACCAAAAAATAATGCATAATCTTCTTTGTAAGAAATATATTACGAATGTCTCCGTTTTTATTGCTTTTGCTGCATAAATAAAATTTACTTACTTGTAGTCGCTTCATATCAATTTGAATTAGACCATTTCAGATTCATGTTGAGATTATTTTTGTTGTTATTCAACATGGAATCAGAAAATGAGCTGGGAAAACTATAAACTAATATAAAAAGAAGACCAAACAAATAAACCAAATAAGAACCAGACAGTATAAATATAACTGAAAAGTTTTGCAATTTATGGAAGAAATGCCAATGCATGCAACACATTTTACTTCAGTATTCAGAGGTTTATGTTGGTCTTTTCGCAATCCAAGTAAAACAAAACAACCGTTTCGGCTCCGTCATTACAAGATGTGAAAAACGGTTATGTTTGAACGGTTATGAATACTTTCTGTGAGGTTTTGTTGATAAGCCAGATGCTGCTGAAGATGTTTGTTCAGCGTCGCTTCACTAAAGCGGTGTGCGTCGTTGCTCTGCATGTTTGCGTCAGACAGCGAAGCTGAGGAATCAAACAAGCATCACAAGCTTTGGCGACGATATCCGTTTGGCCACAAGAACCAGTGAGGGGGACGGAGGGGCCCCGAGTGAGGCGTGATAACGCCGGACCCCGTGCATCAAACGGGATTAGTCGTCTAGAAACGTTCTTTAATCAGCCTGATGCGCTTAGTGAGCACAGACGGTGGGAATTGAAGTGAAGAAACTCAGGTCAGATAATGAGACTTACATCTGTACTACAGAGAATGGGATTTCCTTGAAGGCAGAAGAGGAAGGAGAAAAGCTCATTATCCTTATCACTTGTCAGAAGCGAGATATCGATATTATGCATATTTTGTGAGGCTCTAATCGGAAATTAGACCAATCTCTCTTTTTTTTTTTTTTTGCTATTTTTTTCTTCTTCTTCGTTTTGTGTTCACTTTTATAGTCCAAGCCTGCACACGTACATAAAGCCGCTGCTCATCTCCTGACTTCCATCAGCGGGTTTCTTTCTCACAGTCTTTTCACCGCTTTCAGAGAAAGCTGACGGCTAATTGAACAGATGGATGATAATCATGTGTGTTGCAAACTCTCCCTGGAGACGGCCCTCCGCCTCTGATAAGGAACAGCCCAGTTTCTTCTTTTTTTTTTTTTTTAATTTTATTTTTTTTAACATCTTTCCACGGCAACACAAAAATAAAATGTGATGTGTGTGGGCAGACAGGGGAAAACAGTTTATCAAGCCACCAACAGAAACTGCAGCATTCTGTAATTATAGTTGACATTGATTAGCACTTAGACTAATCGCCGTAGCGGTTCAGTGTGATTTCCACACATTTTTGCTGAAATCTTGTTTGGTCCAAGAAAAAAAAAAAAAAGTATTTTCCTGCAAACTTAATCACAGTTATAGACTTCTCTGTTAATTTTGCACTTCGTTAATGTAATCAGAGAGAAGCTGTCACTGGAGTTTGTGTTTTTTCCTGAAGCGATGACAGGTACAATGCCACGTAAAAACATCCACAAACTTCTGTTGTGTAGCAACTAGAGATTTCAATTAATTTTACTGGGATTGACTCAATTGACTTCAAACAATTCTCCTCTCCATACGTGGTTTGATAAATTGCACCATCACTTCCCCTCGTCCCAGTCTAATTATCCGCTCCTCCTCGAGATGCTGCAGAACCACAAACCCAGAAACTCCTCTCTCAATCAAACCATTTTCAGTGTAAACAGAGTAATAAAAAAAAAACAAAAAACAAACAAAAAAACTCTTTGGTATTTTATATTCAGCATCCTGTTTGTGATTCTGCGTGTCTGCCAGGAAGTCACAATGAAATCTGACATATTCTACATTTAAATAAAATCCAGTCCAATCAAGAGCCTCAATGTCACATCTCTGCTGTAAAGTGTAATCTTAACATAACTATGTTTGGTCTGTGAAGGTTTGTGTCAAAGTGGCTAAATTTGTGTTTGTTTACTTCTTGTCATCTTTCTGTTGGTCATAACACTTTCATTTAAACATGGCTGTCACATCTTTGTTTCGCTCTCTATCCCAAGTTTGTTTGTGCTAGCATTATGTTGCAGATTACATCCAAGAATAGATATTTTTTTGTAAGCAAGTACTTTTTTTTTTTTTTTTTTCTTTTTCTGGCAAATTATGTGTTTATTTCTTTTATATTCACCATTGTTTGTCTGTTGAGATGCTACAACCCAAACAGATGAATGGGAGGGGCTGGCCCAGCACTTCCTGTTTAAATGTGTGTGATGTCATCAATTGCATCACCAGGTGCTACCAAATGGAGCGTTTTCTTTCTTTTTTTTGTGTACTATTAAAGTTAGGCTATGCTAAATGTTTTCTTTTTGCAGAAAACTAATTTACCTGCAAAAATAGGTGAGTTTGTCAATTAGCTTAATAATCTTAATTTCTGTTTCTTTGTTTAGATGTTGTTGGGTTTGACCTGTTTAGTTTTGTGAAGCAGTAACAGTCACTATGTTACCATTCTGTATAAAACCGGTAAGAATTTTGGCTACTCAAGATGAGTAGCCAGAAAACACATATGCTGAACAATGAAATCAACCAGGAGAACTTGGAACTGTAGATCTGGCATAAAATTCCAATAGTAGACATATTGTTGAGCCAATATGTGTCGGCTTGTGGTTGTGATACGAGAAAAAGTACCTGGATCAGAGTCTGCTTGTTTATTTAATTTTATTTTTTTTTCTTTTGGAGAGTCAGAATTATTCCAGCCAACAGGCTGCCTGCAGGTTTTTCCATTCATCCCTCAAAGAAAAACAATAGGAGCTTGCAGGCTAGCTGCCCAAGGGCCCAAATCCATTCTTTGGCTCAGACTTTCAACTTGCTACAATGAGAATCTGCTGGGAGGAAACCTCACGGTCATCGGACCCAGTGGCTGCTGCTGGAAATGAAATGTAAGTACACCACATCTTACAAGGATTGCTACATGAAAAACAATTACCCAAACCTTTATATCTTTCCCACAATAAATTACTCTTTGCATTTTTATTTACAGTAAACTCCAGATTGTCTTAGTCAAGGAGGATGATGCAATCTGCTCGTCTGGGACCAACGAGGACGTCTACCAACTGAAAGCAACTCAGTGCTCAAATATTGTTGTGGTTCATGCAAATGCTGGTATCTAAATTTTGTGGCTTAATTTCTTCAGAAGTGAAACAGATGAACATTTACACAGGAAGTCAAAAAAATGCAATAAAGCAAAGCTATCACACCGTTCCACATGAAAGTTATTTTACTGGCTTTACTTAACTCACTTAGTCTGGCCAGAAATGAGACGTTTCATTCTCAGTACGTTTCGCACAGGAAGATAATTGGCAGCGCACCCGTCCTGTTTCCAAGGATTAAATAATCTATCATCATTCCTTCTGAATGTAAACATGGCAATAATTTTAAAGATTAAAATTACATTGTGGACATGATACATTTTGGGCTGGGGATCCTTCAGATGATGGAAACTTCTTTCGGTCTGGAGTAGTCATTAGCTTCAGCTTCCAGGAAAATCTAATCTGGATTTATAGTAAATGAAGATGCTTAGATAGCTAATGACTGCAGGTAACTTTAATTGTTTAAACCTGTTTAACGGAGCTTCACTTCCAAAATCCTTAACTGTCCCTTCAGGCGAAGGGCTTTAGTAGAGCTGTACCACGTTGACTACCAAATAACAGCAGACGTTCCTGTGATTCCTCTGTGATTCTGTCATCAGGTCGTTGAGCCAATATGCCCTCAAACAGAATCAACACAGATCATATGAAGTAATTAGATAACTGCCAAATTAGTTTTTGAAAGAGTGATAATATTTCACCTCTGGACCTGAACCACAAGATCTGAATCACAAAAATCTCCTTTGATCTGCTTTTTGTTTTTTCTTCAAATATTTATATGTAAAGGATAATGAAGGCCTTAGATTATCAACACATAAAGAGTTAAAAAATTCAAATGCAGCTTAAAATCAATGGTGTGTGGATAACGCGCCATCGTCTCACATTCTACACAACAGAGTGAGGACCGGAGGATGCATGCTGGTCTTTAACCAGGAGGTGCATTTTAACATTTAGTTTACTGCCATTAAAGTAAAAGCAGACAGAGCAGAGTGGTGGAGTGAATGTTGATAAAACAGCAGAGGTGGAGTTGTGATTCAGCTGAAGTCTTGTCAGATTCGAATGTTGTATCCCCGTTAGCGTTACATAAGAGATGTCGGGGCTGGCTTTTGTAAACTCTCCCCACGATGTTACAAGCTACTCATGCATGTTTTACATGCTCTTATGCTGCCCTGTGATTGGTCTAGAGAACCTCTGGGAGGCTGAGAAGCAACCTCCCTTGTTGAGGTCAATGCAATTGCTCTCCTTTTTACCATATAAAGCTGCAAACGCATCAGCGTTTAGCTTTAATGTGAGCCTGCGTTTGCGGGGGCAAAGAAGGATATTCACGACTCAGAGTGCTTCATTTATATGGGAGCTTCCCACTGCAGTGCCAAACCTTTATTTTTATTAAGTGAAGAAATGAAACAGAATCCCAGTTTGCTTGAAGTAAAGGCACAGCTTCCCTCCTCCATCCATTATAATGGTTTTCCACTCATGTGCTCTTGCAGTGCACAGTGTGCCAGCTGCAGTCATGTCGCCCCTTTTGACATAAAAGAAGCACAAAAGAGGAATATTAAGGTTTCGGTGCTTGAGCGTATCCATGCAGCCACTGCATCATTTGTCATGCAGCAAGGCTGTCCTTGTACCGTCCAGATCGCAGAGAGTACACGCGTGAAAATGTATCTCCTCTCAGTTGTGATTATAATTTGGATTTGTTGTGAGTAGTGATGCGGCAGACTGTGACTTTTCTCAGAGCAGAGTGTGAGCTGAAAGTCAGAAACTCTTTGTGTGATTTTTATAATGTCAGGCATGCCTGAAACACTCTGCTTCTCACGTTTAAAACCTTTAAATTGGAGAAGCCCAAAAAGTGGATGTTGCATAACATCCAGTGTGATCTATATCTCTCACTGTTAGTTTTTTCTCTCATTGAGTAAAAGTGTTTTCATAAATAGCAATACTGGGATTCAGAGTGTGGAAAATCTGTTGTACTGAGTACAAGGACAGTCCATATGATGCACATCTCAAACAGATTTGACAAGGAATTTGGTTCTGGTAATAAATGAGATCAAAAGATAATAAAAAGTTAAAATTTATTTAGTTACATTTTAATTTTTCATACTTTATTTTTAAGTTTTATGTCATATTATAATGTTATTTTCTTATCAAAAACATACAGCAAGTGTTTCTTTGATTCTTGTTTGTGAAATCCTTGAATATCTTG
Source organism: Poeciliopsis turrubarensis (assembly GCA_010277015.1). Lineage (NCBI taxonomy): Eukaryota > Metazoa > Chordata > Actinopteri > Cyprinodontiformes > Poeciliidae > Poeciliopsis > Poeciliopsis turrubarensis. The sequence continues at coordinate 2,121,203 of VMRN01000025.1, forward strand.
TGGATGCCTAAAAGTCCTCTTATATCAACTGCCTATCTTATCAAAACTCTATCATGGAGATGTTGCCTTCAGCCGAGCTCCTCCAGACTATCGGCAGCAGCAAATAGCAAACACCTTTGCTAGTCTTTAACCGGTTCTTATAAAGCGTCGCATGGAGCTTCTTAAAGAGACATAGGTCCAATTTCAAGGCATCAAATTGCAAAATCATATTATGTTTGATATTTATATATATATATATATATATATATATATATATATATATATATATACAATGTTTTTCTAACAACATAATGACTTGATTGTGCTTTAAAATGGCAGCATGCGCATGGACAATACATAACACAGTGGAAAAATCTTTCATGGCATTCCAGCAATGCTGACTAGCATCTTTGGTTTTTCCACTGGTAATTTAACAATGTAACTTTAATGAAATTGGCACTCTGGTTGACCTAATTCAAAAAGTTACGATATAGGTCAGGCTATGTTTGGGTTTGAATAATTAATATGAGAAAATATAACATATCTACGGTGAAAGGAATAAGTTTGACATCTCCTCCACCGTTGTAACAAGCAAAATGCCCTTTTATTGGCATCATCTTATGCTGATAGAAGGGAAGGCATTACATGTCGTGTTTGAGTGTTTGTGTGACCGCAGCTCCCCCTCCTCAACTGACAGCAGAGTAATTTTATGCTCTAATTCTCTCCTTTAAATTACGCAGGAGGCATAAAATATGAAAAAGAGAGATATTTTAAGAGGTCACATGATTCCCAGCATAAATACTTTAGCATGCTCTGGAAATTAAGCATTTTATTATTTGTCGTGTGCACAAATATTGTTCAGCTGTAAGTTGATTAAATATGAGTAGTCTCTAATGTCTTCCTGATCCTTAATTTACCCGTGAAATAGGATGTGATGCAGCCTTTTAATAATCTGCCAAACGATTCTGCAAGAATCCAGGTGTGAGTCAATACGCCGTCCCCTGCTGCGAGTGTTCCTCGCAAAAACTAATCAATCATAACAAAAGAGTAAAGGTTCGCCTCTTTTTCGGGCAGGCGCCATCAGTTTAGTTGTTATGCCTGAGTTTGTGTTTAGATTAGACTCTTTGAAACCATTAAAAATTGTCAGGCAGCTATTTATTTTTATGTTTCTCACCTTAAATCGACCTCGTTATTGCAATTTGCAGTTGATGGTCTTTTTTTTTTATCTAAAAGTATGATCAAACATCTCCCCCAACCACGTGGTGTGTGCGCGCGTTTGTGTGTGTCACATAAAGGTGTTTTGACATTTCAGTTTTTGATAGAGCTCAGAGTCTCACATTTTCATCCCGCATTACAAGCAGCGAGTTGTAGGGAATAAATTAATTGCTGTCAAATCTCTGCCATCTTTGCCTTACCTACAGACATTTATGAGCTGTTATTTCTCCCATGTATTAGTAAATTGCATGCATGCAATTCATTTCCCCAAGGCACCTCGTCGTATTTTCTCATCTGAGCGGAGTGACTGGGGCAGGGAGCTATATGCGAGATATATTAGTGTCCAGAAGCGGAGCACCAGGAGGGTCGGACCTGTCTCGGTGATTTATTCCAAATCCAAAAGCCCTGTAGGTGCGCGTTGTCAATCCCAGTGGTATCACCCTTGGGTCACATCAAAGCAGCTGAGACAGAGAAAACAGACACAGTTGTTTACAGATTCAGCCGCCTGCTCTGTTCTTTCTTGGGGAGAGGAACCAAAGCGTAAACTGAAGGTGCTGTTGCGGCATTAAATATGAAGAGGTGTTGAAGCTTCTGGTTAAATCTGACGGCGTTCGCCATCCAGCATGCGGCGTTGTGTTGACATCAATCAATGATGAGGGAGTTTTTCTGACCACTGCAGCTTGAAAGTTACAGTGCGGTGAAAAAGTATCTACTCCTTACCAGATTTATTCTGGCTTTTTTTCACATGCTTCTAATCGAACTCATTGTAAAGAAAATCCAAAAACCCATTTGATTTTCAAATGGAAGAAAATATATATGTTAACAGGACACAGACAACTATATGATGAGAACATTATTTCTGCTGTGTACCAGAAAATCTAAAGAGCAAGATCTACTGCCAAGTCACACTGAGTGCCATGTGTGAGTCAAAAATTAACAGTAATATTTTGGATTATTTAGCCTTACATAAGAGAAGGGGTTCATTTTTCAAAGTCATAATTTAAACATGTCATTTATAAATGTCACAGTTGCAAGCTAAATATTTAGTTAGCAAACTAAATATAACTAAATAGGCTGGTCATACTTTAAAATCACCTGATGTGGCTGAATTGAAACAAGTCTGTAAAAAAGAAGACAAAAAATTTCCCCAACATTATAGAAGTTATTTTCATCTTTTACCTTTTTCCTTAAGAAAATCTTTATTTCACAATTCCTAGTTGCATTTAGTGAGGTTACATTTGATTTAAAAACTAACAAGACGTGTAGCCAGATCAGAGAAAAATCTTTCGGTGGAGCTTTGCACAAAACTCGGCATCCTCAACCAGGCAGAAAAGTAATTTTTAAGACGACTTTCACACACGTTCTGTAAATAAGCAGGACCTTGTTTGTAATTTCAAGGAAAAAAAGCAACAGGATAAACAGCAAAGTACCTGTCACAACCTAACAATGCAAAACAGAATGTCAGGTTAGCCTAAAAGTCACAGCGCGCTGCTGAATCCTGCTGCTTGCATGCTTGAGTCATCACTTTTTCTGCTGCCGTGTTACCCTGAGGTCCATCTGCGTATTAATCATTGCAAACAATACATACCATTACCTTTTCATTACTGTCAGACATAAACACTTCAACAAAAAGAGCAGCATTAAATTATTCACCCGCTTTTTTTTTTTTTTGCTCATGCTTGTAGCACAAGTAATTATAAAGCCCCCCAAAAACCATCAGTTCAGTAATGCACATGGGAATGCTTTCCTAGAACATTCACCTCTCTCTGTAAGTCTTAAATTACTTTAAGCCAAGCTTTGGCATGTAGAGTTTAACTCACAGCAAACGAATAGAAAAACAAGTCTACTGCAGCTGTTATATTGTCAAATATATAAAAGATTTTGTCTAGAAGAGAATAGTCACTTGCAGGAAGAGAGTCGTTAGTGCAATCCCTGCTCACAGAGTTGCTGATAATTATGCAGCTGAGAACCATGTAGTCCATGTTTACCTGCACAGGAGGTCAATGCGTTCTGTGTCAACTTGTCAGCACCAGTTAAAAGCAATTATAATTTACAACTGAAGTTCTCACAATGAGTGAACAAGCACAGAGGTGTTTGAGACCATGTGTTCCCATGAAGAGGAGTTTGCTCAAGTGATGATGCCATGGTTGTTAGCTGACTTGATTTAAATACCTCTTATTTCCAGCATTTCTGAAAAAGACTCCATTGAAGCCAACATTTTAAAGAAAGGAAGTTGGATAAATTGCACACTAACTGCTCTTTTAGAAGAGTCTTGGTCAAACCCTTAAGAACCTCAATCTTTAACTACACATCTCTATTGAAGGGATTTAATCTCTTTTAGAGATTGAGATTTTATGAATGAAGGAGTTACTGAACTCCAGGTAAAATCTTCAGCTGTTGAGTTGAGTCCACACTGGAAGATCTGAGCGTTTTTGGACAGTTCTCACAAACTGGTAAAAGCCACGTTTGTGAGACGCCACAATGTGGATTCATCTTTCCAGGAGAAATGTATTGAATTCAAAACCCAAACAAATAAAAGGCGGATAACTCCTTCAGTTCAGAGGTCGAATACTGACTCGAGTGGGGAGTTCAAACTTCTTGGTTGATGAATTGGAGCATTCTTTGCAGTAACGTGAAAAGATCTGAGCCGAAGAAGAAAGTTCGTGAGATGTAATTTGCAATTTTCACCTACGCCATACATACTGAAAACTGAAAAATTGTGGCTAAAAGAGTCTGAAACAAGTTTGGCCCACAGGGTTGTTGAAGTCAGGCTTGTCCAGATCAAAAGGAGTAAGTGTACGTGGTGAGACATCTGATCAGATGGTCTCGCTCTGGACATTTTCCAGGCCTGTCCCACTCAGAGACCCTGGGACAGACCCAGAACCCACTGGAAGGACCTTCCTCGCTGCTATTATCGCTGGGAGGAAGGATATCTGGACTTCTTACCTCCGTGACATAAGCAGTAAATAGAGAGGTGATGTTTGCAATTATGATAAACAAACCTAATGCCAGTGTAGTCAAAAAGCTGCATTTTGAGATGAAAAAAGTGAAAAGACAAATAAAAACAAAACAAAACAGACAACAGGAATCAGACGAAAATGAGCTTCCTCATAATCTTCACCCTTATTTCAGGCTTTTCATTTCATCTGATCAGTTGCGTCTGTCATGCAGCCGTAACATAACTGATAGTGTGAAGTTGTAGAGTCAGTGTCTGTCTCAGACAGAGGCGCCGGGGCCACTGAGCAGCGACGCATGCGAACGGCTCTTGACCAGGCGTGAGGACATGGGAGGCTGGGAATTGAAATGTGCCTTCACACCAAACTCATGATTTACACAAGGAAGTACTTCAGAGAAAGAACACAAGGATTCATAGAAATCCCACCGAAAATAATCCCAAATGAGTTGGCTTGCCTTCATTGTCAAATAATCACGGTTTGTGTTTTCGCTCATCTGTAACTAGTGCCACTGCCAGTTGATTTACAATTTGCCCAAAGTTTCCGCGCAATTTCTTTTCAACAGCGAAAGCCCAGAGCCAATATTATACCCACATTCACATCCATACTGTAATAGTTGGGAGGATTCATCCCAGTACGGTTTAATCATTTAGACAGGCAAGTCCTCCATGCATTATAAATAGAACAGAGCTCTCAGCCTCGCAGCATCGGACTGCGTCTTGCCAGTCGCTACAGGTTTAAGCTTTTAAATGCAGCAGTGGCGGAAACACAGCAACACAATTAACAGGATTAGACGAGGTTTGTTTTAAATCACGGGATGATCGTGGTTGATTTGACAATTTGCCTGTTGTGTTGTCCTGCCAATCTCAATACTTTAGTCATAATGAAACGAAAGTTCTGCAAATCAAAGCAGATCTCCTTTTGGTGCAAACTTTGTGTTTGCTCTGATTTGACCATCAATTTGATCTACTTCTACTCACAATGACATGAAGACCATTAAATATTAAAATCGCTCTAGATGCTGTTGGCAGTCTTCCTGGCAAAGCTGCCACTTTTCAGCCCTTGAGTACAAGTGACTGCCTTTGATGCACATCATTACCATCTTTCAAACTTTCTTTTGCTTCAGAAGGGAAAAAAAAATCAACTCCAAACCAACCCCTCCTACGTTGTGCGAGAACTCTTATCTTAACACGTTTTTCTATAAATGAGGGGGGGAAAAATCTGCTTTTAATCTTCAAACATATTTCATCCACATGGTTTTTGTAGCCGGGACCATCCTTCTTCATCAGACCTTCAAGCCCCTGAAAGACGGCTTTGTGCTCTACTCTGTGATTTAAACTTTGATACAGAGTCAAACTGATTGCACTATAAGAAACCAAAGGTTATTATCCAGATGGACTAGATAGAAAAATTGTTCTCCATTATGTGAGGTGAGAAAAGGTTGATTAAAATGAGTTTGGAGTTAATTCTGCTTCCAATTTTCCAACCTTGCTTGACCTGACCAGTTATTGCTCAAAGTCTAAAAAGACTTAAAAAGCTGAAGAACCATTTCTTTCTGAGATTATTCACCAAACTGGATAATGATTAATGTATGAGCAATCTGATGAGTCAGAAGTATTCAGCTTCCTCTCAGGACTGACTTGTACTGAAATGACATGCAATATCGCTGTTATGTAGCAGGAATGTACTTTGTCAAAGTGTTATTGTTTGCCTTTTAAATACATTTTTTTTTTATGAATTAGCCAAAACAGTTTGGGACAGAGTGTACCTCAAGTCTAATGCATTTATAAAATCTTAGCGGTGCTTAACGCAAATCGGCAAAATTATGCAGACGGATTAAGATCTGCTCAGAAACGTTCTTCCATCTGGGTACTTTGTGGTATGTTTCTAATCTCTGCTACTGTTATTTTTTTCGCTTTGTCACACTTAACTTATCATAAACACAATAATTACAATTTAGCTTCTTGAAGGTAAAAACAGAGCATTCTCTGTGATGATAAAAACAAAATCTTACATCAATACAGCGGTTGACCATGCAGCTAAAACAAACACTTTTTTGCTTTCAGTACAAACAAGACCAACAGATGAATATAGAACCTTATGCATGAAAGCCCAATCCAAACAAAGAATAAATACTGCAGCATGTACAAGCAGGTTTTATCTATAAGGTAAAAAAATAAAAAAGAAGTTGATCTGTTTTGTTTTACTGCATTTTGTCCTTGGTGATAGAATCTTTTTCTTTCAAAGTGTAGATGAAGTAGGTGCAGGCAACTTCTGTCAACAAAAACCAATTAGAAATGTAATTAAGTTTCTATTTAATGTTACCCTATCATCTGTTTTGGTCCAAAATGTGTATCATTTCCTTTTTGTTCTTCACTTCTTTTTTTTTTTCCTTTTCATGCTTGAGATAAATAACAGCCAAAACACATTAGAGAGATTTTCCATCGTGAGTAATGCAGAGGAAGTGCTGCCCCTAGCAATGTCAGAGTAAGTTACAGTCATCCAGGAATAGGTACTGAGGATAGGAGGTGAACATGTCGCCCCGACTTAGGTCAAGCCTACAGGAGCTTTGCAGGGAGAACAAAAGCAGCTCAACTGCTTCCCTCAGCCAGAGAGGAAGCTTTGTTTTCATGCAGCAGCCAACAATTTCAGCTCTCGGGCTCTCCAATCAGATCAAGGTTTCAAAATGTTATCACTAAGCACAGTGACACAACAGAGGTTATTAATATTTCTTTGATGGGGAAGAATGGGTGATATTATTTCCAGACAAAGCTCAATTACTTTATCGTCTTGACACTAAAGGTTATACAACTGCAAGATAAATAATTTACTTTCCCACACACTCATTTTTGCAGGCTGTGCAATTGTGGCATCAACAACCCCATCCTGCAATGCGATGGAGGGTCGGTGAAAACAACTGTTCAAATGCCCAGATCAAACAAAGATACCTGCAAAAAAGGATTCTGCAGGTTCAATTTTTGTCCAGTTTCTTCTGTTAGTGAGAGAAAACAAACAGCAATGTGTCCCCAAAGGAGAGGCTTCATGTTGGATTTTCTTTTATGTTTCAGAGCCATTTCTTATCGGATCTCAGCATATGTATGTGCATTTGAAACCAGAAGTTTCAACACCAAACTCTTCTTGTTTTAGATCAGATGCCAAATTTATTTCTACTTGCTCGATGCCAAAAAAAACCTCCCAAAAAATAAAAAAAAAAAGCAAGCAAACAAAAACACCTGGAAGAATAAGTGAGAGGTTTATTTATTAATCTCTTCAAAATCAGAAGTTTACATGTATTTTCTCAATATTTGGTAGTTCTGTCAGATTTGTGAGTTGCCTCATTCACCCTCATCTTTTCAGGGCTACCCACAACTTCTCTATTATTTTGAGACCAGGGCTTTGTGATGGCTACACCAAAACATTGACTTTGTTTTCCTTAAGTCACTTGGTGACAACTTTGTTGCATGCTGAGGGTTATTTGGAAGTTTTGTTTGCACCTCAGCTTTCACTTCCTGGTTGACATCTTTAGATGTTGCTTCTTCCTACAACAACAAACCCACAGCATGATGCTGCCACCCTCATATTTCACAGTTGAGCTGGTGTGTCCATCGGGGCCGTAATATGTGTATCTCTGGCTCACAGTGCCCATCTTCCTCTGGATTGTTATGATGGTTGCATATTCCCATCATCTCTTTATTTACATATAATAATTTGAACAGATGAGTGGGACTACGAGGCATCGATAAATTGTTCCCAAGGATGAACCAGATTTATAACTTCATAATTCTCTTCCAGATATCTTGGTTGATTATTTGTGCAAAACCAGAAAGCACAGTGTTCCCAGAGAGGCCTGAAAATACGTCCATAGGTGAGACAACAAGTAAGTCAAATGTTAACCAATCAGAAGATTCCAAAGCCATGACATCATCATCATCATCATCATCATCATCATCATCATCATCATCATCATCATCATCATCATCATCATCATCA